>OX235270.1:8330451-8930451 GCA_944472135.2 Trichobilharzia regenti
TGAGTGAGTAATAGAGAGGTTTCGTGCATTTCGGATTGTGAGGGCGATTGTTACTTCCCGGCTGCCCACACCGTGGAAGTTGGTTGCGTGACCGCAGAGCCCAGGGGACAACTGCTTGAGGCCGGTCACACGCGGCCTGTTTTTGTTCGTTCTTTTTTGTTTGGTGTGTCTCAGTAGCAGATTTATCACTCCTGCCCTGTGACACGGCAGCAGGAAGCGCGGTCGTTGTTAATCCGGGCCACGGCCGATCCGGCATGAAATTTTGTGATTTTGTATTGGACATGATGTTGGATTGGGTAGCTGCTTTTTGTTTAACCGCTATCCAAACAACCTGCCTGGCATGGTAGTACCTCAAGAGACATAAGTCTCAGCCAGTATAGCTTGAATAGATCATTGCGGTGTTCAAGCCCGACCACCACGTCAAGGTAGCAGCTTTCGGTCGGGTCACACTTCACATATTTTCAGAAACCTGTACGACGAAGCTATACGAAGCAGTATTTTCAGAACGAAATGGCTACTTGGTTTCCCGATTCTACCGTCGGTGAAAAGCGAACTCTAATCCACAATCTCCTAATGAGGCTACGCGAAAGTGTCGTGAATGAGACAGCAATGCGGCAATGACAATAGTTTTCTGCTTCAAAGATCATCCGGTCTCTTTGTATATATGTCTATATGATATACGTGTACTATTTTACTTCTGGTGTTGTTTCAATGTCGTAGATTTGAAACATTATCTATGCCACCCAGCCATAGGTAACAAATAACCCAATCTCAGATATATTTTACTAATGAAGTGTGAAAAATTAGTAAAAAATATCTGATATTGGGTTATTTGTTACCTATGGCTGGGTGGCATAGATAATGTTTCAAATCTACGACATTGAAACAACACCAGAAGTAAAATAGTACACGTATATCATATATACATATATACAAAGAGACCGGATGATCTTTGAAGCAGAAAACTATTGTCATTGCCGCATTGCTGTCTCATTCACGACACTTTCGCGTAGCCTCATTAGGAGATTGTGGATTAGAGTTCGCTTTTCACCGACGGTAGAATCGGGAAACCAAGTAGCCATTTCGTTCTGAAAATACTGCTTCGTATAGCTTCGTCGTACAGGTTTCTGAAAATATGTGAAGTGTGACCCGACCGAAAGCTGCTACCTTGACGTGGTGGTCGGGCTTGAACACCGCAATGATCTATTCAAGCTATACTGGCTGAGACTTATGTCTCTTGAGGTACTACCATGCCAGGCAGGTTGTTTGGATAGCGGTTAAACAAAAAGCAGCTACCCAATCCAACATCATGTCCAATACAAAATCACAAAATTTCATGCCGGATCGGCCGTGGCCCGGATTAACAACGACCGCGCTTCCTGCTGCCGTGTCACAGGGCAGGAGTGATAAATCTGCTACTGAGACACACCAAACAAAAAAGAACGAACAAAAACAGGCCGCGTGTGACCGGCCTCAAGCAGTTGTCCCCTGGGCTCTGCGGTCACGCAACCAACTTCCACGGTGTGGGCAGCCGGGAAGTAACAATCGCCCTCACAATCCGAAATGCACACGAAACCTCTCTATTACTCACTCATCTTTGTCTTCATCTTCATCTCTATCATCTTGCCTTCCTTCCACTGATGCAACTCCTCGACTTGATAGCTCTCCACTTCCTCTCCACTCTGCGTCCACTAAAAACGATGGAAGCCAAAAAATCACCACCGACAGCCTCTTAAAGCCGCGCCACCAATTTCATATAGGAGCTCTTAATGTTAGGACACTTTGCCAAATAGGACAACAAGCATCACTAGCCAAGACCCTGGCATCACGAGCCATTGATGTATGCTGTGTTTCAGAAACACGCATACAAGACCCAAGTGTGGTTATTCACCTAACCCCACCCGGCCAACAGGTTGAATCTGCAAAATTCACCTTGAGGGTGTCAGGAGATGCCACAGCTAGTTCACGAGGATTAGCTGGCGTAGGGATAGCTCTGAGTACTAGGGCAGAAAAGACATTACTTGACTGGATCCCGGTAGATAGCCGAATGTGTGCTGTCCGTCTGAACGGATCAGTAAGAAGGAGAAAGGACTGCACTACTCGCCGATGCCTTTTCGTAATCTCCGCCTACGCCCCCACTGACTGCAGTTCAGATGAAACGAAGGATGAGTTCTACCAAAAGCTGTCTAGTTTGGTGAGAAAGGCTAAACGCTCAGACATAGTCGTTCTAGCTGGTGACTTTAACGCTCAAGTAGGGAAATTGTGTCAATCTGAGAAGGATGTCGGTGGCACCTATGGAGTTCCGTGCCAGCGAACCGACAACGGTGACCGTCTCCTACAGTTCTGTTCAGATAATCATTTGTTTCTTGTAAGCACTAACTTTAAACACAAGGAGAGACACTGTTTGACTTGGAGACCCCCTTCATCTAACCAACGCTGGACACAAATAGACCACATAGCAATAAGCTATCGTTGGCGTGGGTCGGTAGGAGATTGTCGCTCCTTCTGGAACACGTGCGTAGATACCGACCATGCACTGGTCCGCGCTCGGGTGTGCTTACGACTGAACGGACGTAGGAAACAGCTGGCGGTAAAACCATCACGTCCCCAGCTCGATCAGGAAACTAAATCCGTATTTCAGGAAGAACTAGCTAAACACATATCTGTGTTCGACAGCTGTGCTCACCCTGAAGAAGCTTGGAAAAATATCCAGGCAGCCATAGATACAACTGTAAAAGCTGTGAATAAGGCAAATCCAAAGGTGAGTAAAAACCACTGGATTTCGACTGCCTCATCCGAACTGATAGATGCTAGAAGACTTATTCCGGCGAGCACCGAATTCAATGAGGAGCGAAAGCTGCACAAAAGGAAACTTACTAAAAGTCTCCGCAAGGACCGTGAACAGTGGTGGGTGACAAAGGCAAAAGAGATGGAAAAAGCATCGGCGATAGGCAACACTAGGCAACTCTTTAGACTCATCACAGATTCGGGTGGGAGAAGGCAATTCATAAGTGAGACTATTTCTGAGAAAAATGGCTCCTTAATTAGCTCTCAGGATAGACGCCTTGAACGCTGGAAAGAACACTTTGAGGAACAATTTAACTTGCCTACAGCCACACTGAACCTCCTTGCCATCCACCACGTACCCGAATGGGATATAGACACTGGTCCGCCGTCTGTAGGTGAGGTTACAAAAGCTATCAGTAATTTGAAACGAGGCAAAGCGGCAGGACCCGACGGAATTATTCCGGAGGTGTTTAAATATGGGGGTGACATACTAGTTTGTAGATTAACTGAGGTACTAGGCAAAGTCTGGGAATCAGAGGAAGTTCCATCAGACTGGGGTAAGTCACTTATTATACCGATATTCAAGAAGGGAAACAAGTCCTCGTGTGATAATCACAGAGGGATCAGCCTAACGAACATAGTCTCTAAAATCCTAGGCTCAGTAATCATGCATAGACTAAGCAGAACTCGGGAGGAACAGACAAGGGAAAATCAAGCAGGCTTTAGACCAGGTAGAGGGTGCATAGATCATATCTTCACTCTTCGACAGATTCTAGAACATAGACACACTTTTCGGCGTCCAACAATTGTCATATTTCTTGACTTGAAGGCGGCCTTCGACTCCGTGGATCGAAAGGTACTATGGCAATGTCTGACTGTGAAGGGAGTGCCAAGAAAGTACATTGCACTAATCAAGGCACTCTATTCAAACTCACGTAGTCGTGTAAGGGCTTATGGGGAATTGTCATCTGAATTGGTAACAACCAGTGGTGTCCGACAGGGATGTCCACTTTCCCCATTTCTGTTTAACTTCGTCAAAGATATGCTAACGGAAGTATCCTTAACTGAACGTAGTGACTTAGGAATCGACTTATTACCAGGGAATAATCTAATGGACTTAGAATATGCAGATGACATAGTCCTGTTAGGGGAGGATGCTGAAAAAATGCAGAGTCTTCTGAACACCTTGAGCAGCAATCTTCGTATGTTTGGCATGCGATTCGCCCCTGCAAAATGTAAGATGCTGCTACAGGACTGGACGACGTCAACCCCTAACTTAGTGATAGGGAGTGAAGTGATAGAACATGTTGACCACTTCACCTACTTGGGAAGTTGTATTAGCACCAACGGACTGATTGGCGATGAAATCTCAGCACGGATCCGAAAAGCTCGAGCTGCTTTCGCTGACTTACACCATCTCTGGCGTAGGCGTGACATCCGGTTATCAACCAAGGGACGTGTGTACTGCTCATCAGTTCACTCCGCCCTTCTCTATGGCTCTGAAACATGGCCAATACGAGTTGAAGACATGAAAAGGTTAACTGCTTTCGATCATAGATGTCTGCGATCCCTGTCTCACGTTAGGTGGTTTCACAAGATAAGTAATGTTGACGTTAGGCGTAGAGTGTTGGGCAAAGAGGGAAAATCAATCGACGAGGCTATAAAGTTACATAGACTAAGATGGCTAGGTCACGTGCTGCGCATGCCTAACCACCGCCTCCCCCGACGGGCATTGCTAGCTGACATAGGTTCAGGTTGGAAAAGAGCCAGTGGTGGCCAAACAAAAACATGGCATCAATCCATGAAATCCTTGACAGTTAAACTGAGTCAGGTAGGGAGATGCAGACTTCCGGGTTGGGGCCCTCGGGACTCTAGGAATCAATGGCTGGAGACAATAGGTGACATGGCTCAAAATCGTTGTCAATGGCGCAGATGTATTCAGTCTCTGTAATCTTTCATATTCCTTTCTACCATTACCCATTCTGTTTCACTCTCATACTTGTCAAACTCTAATGATTCTCTCCACTCATCTTCTTGTCTACCTCTGTGTGCTATTTGGAAGGTGGCAACTCGAACTGCTGCACTTCGGTGCCAAGTTCTATGTTGAATCCAGACAGACAGACTTCGAGCAACTGACAGACTCTCAGATACAAGCTACTCATGTCTTCAATGTGTTTTTCTATAGTAGGTTAACAAGCGGCAATGTATCAGTTGATACACACAACTCCACAGTCACAGAAACGACAACAGAGTAGGTTTTATTCAAAAGAGAATAATAAATAATTACCTTTTTTGGTTTGTGTTTCAATTCGCCGATGCCTTTTCCATCTCTTTCGCCCACCACTTTTCGTGATCGTCACCAAGACTTTTTGTTAGCTTATTTTTCGTCTCAGCTTTCGTCTTTCCTCGTGTTTGAAGCCTGCCGGAATAAGTTTTCTTGCGCCTATCAGTCTGGACGAAGCGTCATAAATCCAGTAGCATTTGGCAATCTTTAGTTTTAGGTTACCAGTAGTCCCTATCTCTATTTCGACGACAGACCGGATACTATGGTAGGCTTCTTCAAGATGAGTCTTGCTGTATATTTCAGATACACGTTAAGCTGTTTCCTCCTTGAAGAGAGATTTAGTGTTCTCATTACATCGAGGAGAAGGGAGGGGTAGCGGCTTCGTAGCTGCCTGTTTTCTAGGTCCGTATAATGATAGGCATTTACGTGCACAAACTAGGGTGTAATCGAAGTCCACGCAAGTGTCCCAGAAGGATCAGTAGTCTTCTGTCGACCTTTTCCATCAACAGTTTATCGATATGTTGTCTATTTTAGTTCGTCAATTTGAAGATGGAAGTTCCCATTTGTTTGAAATGAGTGCGGACTAGGTACAAGTTGTTACCTGAACATAACTGTAGCAGATAATCACTGTTGTCAATTTCGTCGGTATGAAACCCCATAGGTACCACCAATATACTTGCGTGACTGGCACAAGTTCCCCAGCCTATTAGAAGGACTGTATCGGAGCTTTTTACTTTTATCAACCATACTGGACAGCATTTGGTAGAACTCATCCTTTACTCCGTCCTAAATGCAGTATGTTGGCGGCGGCGGGGGGGGGACTGTAAGCGGAAATAATAAAAATACACCGACGGGCATCTCAATCTTTCCTTCTGATGGACCCGTTAGGCTGAACAGCACACGACTGTCCACTGGAATCATATTAAGTAGATATTTTCTTGCCCTAGCACTCAGTTCCATCTCCACACTGTCAAGTTCTTACGAACTAACCGACGAATCTTCTTACACCCTATGAGGTGGAATTTGCAGGTTCACCCTATTGACTAGGTGAGGTTAAGTGAAGATCCACACTTGGATCTTGTATGTATATTATAGAAACAAAAGATACATGCATGACTGGAGTAGATGCCAGAGTTTTCGCTATTGAAGCTTGTTCTATTTGATAAAGGGTCCTGGCGTTGAATGCTGTAATGCGAAGCTGACCGCGTGAGTTTAAGAGAGACTATCAGTAGTGTTTTTTCCAGCTGTCGTCGGTATTATTGATTGGAGAGTTAAGAGCTGAGAGTCGTGCCTGTGAGATAGTATCAACAGCAGGAAGAAAGCAAGATAATGAAATTGATGGAGGTAAAGACAGGAGATGGATGGGAAAGCTTTGTGTGTTTCCCACCTGCTCACACTATGAAAGTTGTCTCCTCAAAAATGTCGTACATTTGGCACCCTTGGTAAATTTCGACAGAGAAAGAAAGATCAGATTTGCAGTATAAAATGAAATCACTACAGTTCACAGGTTCTCATAAATCAGCTGCTGCAAACCACTGCCTGAAATTACAATGGTTATAAATAATAACATTTCATACTTCAATGTTTGAAAGGTAATAGAGAAAACATTACAAGATGAGGGCGTCTGGAATACAAGGAGGGTTGGAGTAGACAAAAAATAGAGAAATTTAATGATCAGTGTGTCTGATGAGGTTACCTGCAACCGCTTTTATAAATTTACGTGCACCTGCACCTACATTGGAAGGACAGGAAGAAGGATTTCTATCCGGCTTTCAGAGCATATTTCAAGAAAAGTATGCCTAAAAGGAAGTAGATATTTACAAAGGGCAATTCCCAGACACCCACCCTGTGGATACGGGTCATTTTGTCGAGATTTACAAATCCTTGAAAATTTTAAGCATACAAAGAACAGCGAATCTACTACGATTTGCTGAAGCAATTACAGCAATCAAACGTCTCAGACCAAACTTATGCACACAGAAATAGAGCGTAGTCAATCTCTAACGTGTTCCTTTCATTACACTGATTACTCATACACAATAGTGAGCTCAGCTCACTGAGGAAGTTTTCAATTTAATGAACTTTAACCTTGTTGAGTTTCCATGTTGGCGTACGAGCTAACACTGTCGATTAGATTTCTCTGTTTTGCTGTCTTCTCTCACCCCCTACCCCGCAATTTTTTTCTAGTGTGATAGCATATAAATTGATGGTGACTTGAACTAGAAATTGTAATACTTATATTCCAGATGCGTTCATCTTGTAATGTTTTCTGTATTACCTTTCAAACATTGAAGTATGAAATGTTATTATTTATAACCATTGTCATTCCAGGTAGTTTGCAGTTAGCTGACGAGAACCTGTGAAATAGACTGATGATATCATTTTATACTGCAAATCTGATCTTTTTTCTCTTTCGAAAGCTGTCTCCCTTTTGAGGTATATGGAACAGAGGCAGAATTTGTGTTGTCTGACCGCAGAACTCAGAGGGACATCTACTTGAGGCTGGTCACAGACGGTCTGTTTGAAGCGGTAGCAAGTCAATCCCTGAGTCGCTGAAGTCACTTAGGGTTAAGTCCATTGGGAGTACGCACCCACTGGGATTCGAACCCGGGACGTTCCGGTTACAAGGCAAGCTCGTATACCATTCAGCCACTGGAACCCGATTCAATGGCTCGTGAATTCTAACTTCTACTAATTCGTGATTTAGCGCGACCCCAACCATTGTCGTTGGTGGGACATCCATCCACACACGTGACATCTAATTGGACCTCACTGGTCACGACTTCTCACTAGAACTCAGGAAACTCCAACCTGTAGGAAGTCACTAGCGAGCATCAGATTAACTTTCTATAGTTTGGTTTGTAAGGATTAGTTATGCTTTACGGGTTGATCACGGATTGATATCAGTTAGAGAACCATTGAAAACCAGGGAGTACTGGACAGCTGCTGTTTCATCCTAGTTTGGGAATCATTGGGAGTACGCACCCACTGGGATTCGAACCCGGGACGTTCCGGTTACAAGGCAAGCTCGTATACCATTCAGCCACTGGGACCCGATTCAATGGCTCGTGAATTCTAACTTCTACTAATTCGTGATTTAGCGCGACCCCAACCATTGTCGTTGGTGGGACATCCATCCACACACGTGACATCTAATTGGACCTCACTGGTCACGACTTCTCACTAGAACTCAGGAAACTCCAACCTGTAGGAAGTCACTAGCGAGCATCAGATTAACTTTCTATAGTTTGGTTTGTAAGGATTAGTTATGTTTTACGGGTTGATCACGGATTGATATCAGTTAGAGAACCATTGAAAACCAGGGAGTACTGGACAGCTGCTGTTTCATCCTAGTTTGGGAATCATTGGGAGTACGCACCCACTGGGATTCGAACCCGGGACGTTCCGGTTACAAGGCAAGCTCGTATACCATTCAGCCACTGGGACCCGATTCAATGGCTCTTGAATTCTAACTTCTACTAATTCGTGATTTAGCGCGACCCCAACCATTGTCGTTGGTGGGACATCCATCCACACACGTGACATCTAATTGGACCTCACTGGTCACGACTTCTCACTAGAACTCAGGAAACTCCTCCCTGTGGCAAGTCACTAGCGAGCATCAGATTAACTTTCTATAGTTTGGTTTGTATGGGTTAGTTATGTTTTACGAGTTGATCACGGATTGATATCAGTTAGAGAACCATTGAAAACCAGGGAGTACTGGACAGCTGCTGTTTCATCCTAGTTTGGGAATCATTGGGAGTACGCACCCACTGGGATTCGAACCCGGGACGTTCCGGTTACAAGGCAAGCTCGTATACCATTCAGCCACTGGGACCCGATTCAATGGCTCGTGAATTCTAACTTCTACCAATTCGTGATTTAGCGCGACCCCAACCATTGTCGTTGGTGGGACATCCATCCACACACGTGACATCTAATTGGACCTCACTGGTCACGACTTCTCACTAGAACCCAGGAAACTCCATCCTGTAGCAAGTCACTAGCGAGCATCAGATTAACTTTCTATAGTTTGGTTTGTAAGGATTAGTTATGTTTTACGAGTTGATCACGGATCGATATCAGTTAGAGAACCATTGAAAACCAGGGAGTACTGGACAGCTGCTGTTTCATCCTAGTTTGGGAATCATTGGGAGTACGCACCCACTGGGATTCGAACCCGGGACGTTCCGGTTACAAGGCAAGCTCGTATACCATTCAGCCACTGGGACCCGATTCAATGGCTCTTGAATTCTAACTTCTACTAATTCGTGATTTAGCGCGACCCCAACCATTGTCGTTGGTGGGACATCCATCCACACACGTGACATCTAATTGGACCTCACTGGTCACGACTTCTCACTAGAACTCAGGAAACTCCAACCTGTAGGAAGTCACTAGCGAGCATCAGATTAACTTTCTATAGTTTGGTTTGTAAGGATTAGTTATGTTTTACGGGTTGATCACGGATTGATATCAGTTAGAGAACCATTGAAAACCAGGGAGTACTGGACAGCTGCTGTTTCATCCTAGTTTGGGAATCATTGGGAGTACGCACCCACTGGGATTCGAACCCGGGACGTTCCGGTTACAAGGCAAGCTCGTATACCATTCAGCCACTGGGACCCGATTCAATGGCTCTTGAATTCTAACTTCTACTAATTCGTGATTTAGCGCGACCCCAACCATTGTCGTTGGTGGGACATCCATCCACACACGTGACATCTAATTGGACCTCACTGGTCACGACTTCTCACTAGAACTCAGGAAACTCCAACCTGTAGGAAGTCACTAGCGAGCATCAGATTAACTTTCTATAGTTTGGTTTGTAAGGATTAGTTATGTTTTACGGGTTGATCACGGATTGATATCAGTTAGAGAACCATTGAAAACCAGGGAGTACTAGTTTACTTAGATAGAAATCTGCCAATATGGGACCCGATGGGAAGGGGCACATTGCCACCCCCTCCACTTGTCTGTAAAGTGTGGCATCAAATTTGAAATTTACATTCATGCTACACCGTGATAACAATTCTGTTGGGATGCCACTTTTTATGCACTTGTTATACATTTATTCACACATGATGTTGACTATTCCTACTACAGGTACATTTGTGAATAAAGATGGTTTTTACTGTTTGATAGGATTGGATTACCTAGATAGTGAGTTGAGCTCACCAAGGGGGAAATAGTAACTTCTCTTCAGTTATCTTAAAATGACTGTTCATTAAATTTAGAACAACACATTTAAGCTAACAATATTGCTGTTTTCAATTAAATCTCATCAGGCTTAACTCTAATATATATATAAGTTTACAAATAAAAATTCAAATATACACCGATCACCATGGTGTTTTGTCTATAGGATAATAGGATGGTGAATGTAAATTGTGCAATTAGTCATAATAATAATAGTAATGATAATAATAATAACGGTTTTATCAATAATAAGGATGAAGAAAGTGAGGCAATCTGTGATAACACGAATAATCAAAAAAGCAGAATGATTAAACAAACAAATGTTCAGGTCGACAGAGCAGTCGATGAAGGCTAGTAAAATCAAATGAACCGATTAAGTAATGCTAGACTAATTGTAAGGGAAGTAAATGAGACACGTTTTTATTGAAGATGTGATAAGATTAAGGGATGATAAGAAAGGGATTGAAAATATAAACAAGGGGGTGGTGTAGAAGTCATTAGTTGGTTATGTCTTAATAGGTCAACATGGGAGGAGGGATAACGGCTGTGTGTAAGAACTTCTTTTGAATGAAGGCATAGTTTAGGTTGAATACTTCGAATGCCTATCGCCTGACTAAGCTGTGTGCAGTAGACGAATACGAATTCTATTTGAAAGATTCGGTGGGATACGATGAATAACTTTGAAAGCTCTCGTTTTCTCCACTACATGACCACTATCAATGAAATCTGACAAAATTGAGCTACGGATTGTTTTTGTCTGTCCTTTGCCAAACCACGATGATGGCAGATGTTCACTAACACGTTGGCTGGCTAAGCTGTCTAGTAGTAGTACGCCCAACATGACTGTCGCTGTAGTTGCAGTTGAATTGATAAATGGACATAGATGTGGCAAAACTATCAAGCTTATCCTTCGTTTGCGTCCCAATCATTCGTCGGCTAGAGAATGACAAACATAGGTGTGCTGCGTAAAACTTTTTCCGTATACTCCTTGAAAGTCTTTGGAAGAGAATCTCACTTGATAAGTCACCATTAAATTGTAACTTAATAAATAGAGGTTTCTTACGTGCAGTCAGAGTCTCAGGTTTTTCCTATGATGGTTTCATACGTTTCTTTATGAAACTACTCGGATAGCCCATATCCGTCAGGGAATCGTGAATATATTCAAATTCCTTTTGTAAGAGATCATCCGTACATATCTTCCTTGCTCTTCTCGCGAGACATTTAACAACATTCCTTTTATATTTAATGGGCACGTAAATAAGGAAGTGTGTGTATTGCCCTGTGAATGTGCTTTTTCTGTACACCCTTCTCCCAAGTGAAGCATCTTCTCTCCTACTTAGCAAGACATCCAGGAAATGTAGTTTATTTTTCTGCTAAGATAAATGTATCATCGACATATCGGTAATACAAATTAAACTCCTTGATGATGCCCTTCAAGTTTTGCGAGAAAGAAGTCAGCTAATATTGGGCCTAATGGTGAACCCATAGCTATTCTATCTACTTGTCGATAGTATGAATTATTGAAGACAAAGTGAACATTCATTGTGCATTTAAGAAGTAATTCTTTGAGGCTAAACAAGGGGATTCCTAAGTCTAATTGCCTTTCTGTAATTTCTCCACAAATATAATCTACTGTTTCCATAAGCGGTACATAAGTGAATGGTGATGATACATCCATGGATAACATGCGTTTATACCTCACATTAGTCTCGGATATTATTAAATGTATACACAGCTGGTGACTCCCAAACTGGGCTGACGAAACAGTTGTCCTGCAGTAGTCCTTACTGGTTTTCCCATCGTTCCCTAACTGATATCAATCAGTGATCCAACTTGAAACAAACCAACACTGAATTGAGTCATTCTGTTATAAATTTAATCACTTAACAGAATGACTCATCTACACACCGGGTTTATTTCTATATACTGATCGATAATTTCTCCCCCATCATCAAATTAATGTGTGAAAATTATCCCTTGTGCGATAAGTTGAAAAGCTCAAATTATTATTTCAAATTTTCAGTTATAAAACTAGTTATTTTAAGTTTGTTTCCATGCTCACACTTGATCCTGATCACACTTGTAATAAGTTGAAAACACATAGACCAGGAAAGCACACACCCACACTCTTCTTACAATTTCACTTCAAAGCTATACAATTGTGTAATGTTATAAAAGGTCACGCTTATAAGGGTCATTTTATGCATTTCTAAACCAACTTCACTGTTAGTAGTTTGATATGAACTTAGTCATTAGGTCACCGGTTCGGTATATGATATTCATGGTCATGAATGAAACTCAAACAACGATATTGTCTGTCTGTCTGTCTATCTGTTTGTCTATCATACTCTATTCATTAAAGCTAAAACCAATTTTGAAAATTCTCTGTTACAAGTAATTGGTCGACTTGTGAAAGAAGTGCACATTTAACTCTATTCGACTTCTTTACCACCATCCATCTATCCATCCATCCATTCATTCATTCAGGTAATTCAGTCCTAATGCTTGAGTGAAAAAATTGTCAGGTTCATTGTTCAAACTCAAGACTAACTAACTAATTCATATGAAATGAAAAAGAAACTAAATGACATTCAACTAGAGAATGATGAAACAATGGTTAGTTTGGATACAACTAGTCTTTATGTTAATATACCAATCACTATGGTAGGCTTAGGAGCAGTTCAAAAAGACCTGACTACAGATCCTGAACTCACTCATAGGACTAAGCTGCACATTAAGTTGTGTGAGTAGTGCCTTGATATGAATATGATCAGTGATGAAAATTCTGCTCGAAAGGTAGTCATCAATAACAAATTTTTTATTCCTTCACGTTCTTTGTGGAACATAGGGCTTCAAGCTAAAGGCTTGAATTTCTAGTAGCAGTGGTGTTTATTTTTACATGATGGGGTTGCTGGCCTCATGACCAAGCTTCCCTCTTTACCAGTCTCACTTCTGGCTTGGCGAGATAAACCAGCGCGTCGCCTGGGAATCGACTGCTGAACCAAATTAGAGGTTAGCGATCATTCTAATGCTGTGCCACCGACGCTTGGATACCATATAGGGATACGTCTACCTGGAAAGTGATCAAAACACCCAGAAGACAATTTACAATAAATAATAAGAAATGGGTAGTTCAAATAACTAACTGTCAAGCATATCTCGATCCAGGAAACTTACTCTTAAGTAACCAAAGGGATAGTGAGTTTGAAAGGCAAGTGATAAGCACCTGTGTCTATCATTGTTTTCAAAAAGAAGGAGTGGGGGAGGGAATACTCCAACTAGTCTGAAAATGAATCTTACTAGGACGTTCACTTTTTCTACTTACACAGAAAAATTTATTAGGGACATTTCGAGACACACCTTGACAATCTTCACCCATAATTAATATCATAACCAAAACTTAAACCATAAGATACTCTTGTGAATTTGCTAGCCAATAAATCAATAGATTGAAAAGAACAAGAAGTTCAGCAAAGATGGCGATCTTTTCGGCGATTTCAATCTCAAAAGCAGCTGTACAATCGCATTTATATAGATTAGTTTACATGCATGCAATTATTATTATTATTTGTTTAATTCCACATAGTAACGAAGGTGATAATAATTTCCAACTTGATATGAAAGTTTGAAGGTAGGAATGTAGATTACAAGGGGCTTAGAGACAAGATTGCATAGAATTGACTGGAAAGCAGTTACAACGTATGCAAAATTAATATTTGATAACTGGAAAAAATAATAGTTTTAAAAGCGAATAAAAGGTGAGCATTATTTTCAACTTGATATGAATTACAAGAGACTTAGAGACGCAGGGAGAGAACCAATTACAGGTGTGAACAAAATGAGCATGGAAACAAGCAGAAATCAAAAATTTTCAACTTGAAATGTAAGTTAGGAGGTGTGAATACAGACAGATTACAAGAGGCATAGAAACAAAAAAATAGAAATAAAGGATTAGAATATAATTGTAAAATGGTTATTCTAAACAGATTACAAGTGTGATCAGGAGGAGCATGGAGCTATGTGTTGAAAAGAAACTAGTCCAGCCTTAACAACTACCATGGACCTAGTTCTGTATGTTCCCTTCAGTTTCTTTTGTCTTGTTATCTGTGTGTGTGTGTAATTTTCTGTCTTTGCCTTCATTCAATTCATCCTATTTTCAGTTATAAAATCAGTTACTTTAAGTTTGTTTCCATGCTCCTCCTAATCACACTTGTAATCCGTTTAGAATAACCATTTTACAATTATATTCTAATCCTTTATTTCTATTTTTTTGTTTCTATGCCTCTTGTAATCTGTCTGTATTCACACCTCCTAACTTACATTTCAAGTTGAAAATTTTTGATTTCTATTTGTTTGCATGCTCAATTTAGCACCAAAACTAGCCAGTAGAACAGCAGTTCCAAAAGAATCATTGTTCATAAAACTGCAATTCCTCGGTGACAACATCAGCGAAAAAGTAACACAGAGCCTGAAGAATGCAGTTAAAGAGCTTTCAATGCAGGTGAGGCACGTTGTTTCTTCACAACAACCCCCATAAATGAAA
This sequence comes from Trichobilharzia regenti, assembly GCA_944472135.2. Classification (NCBI taxonomy): domain Eukaryota; kingdom Metazoa; phylum Platyhelminthes; class Trematoda; order Strigeidida; family Schistosomatidae; genus Trichobilharzia; species Trichobilharzia regenti. The sequence continues at coordinate 8,345,268 of OX235270.1, forward strand.
AGCATATATCTCCTCACTATATAATTTTGCTATACCTACACAATTAAAACAAGAATATTAACAGGAAGTATTTTATCAAAAAAAATTTTTTTTATCCATAATGGCTGATGGGCAATTAGGCGAGGTGATGTTGAACTCTGTGACTTGTTGGCTTTTTGAAAGTCAAGTGGTGAAGCGGATCAGTTACACTGTTGGGTGTTCGTTCACCATTTTATAAAGCTTGTGCTATCATTCTATTCATCGAAAATTAGCATTATGACATACAGAAAATCAAAAGAAGTCATTCATTGAAGAGACTCTTTTCAACGAATTTATTATCAAGCTGTACAGTAGTATACAAATATATGGTTTTTAAAAGATTATATCCGATGTGTGAATTGAATCGTAGGTGTGAATGCATAAAATAATAACAATAATAATAGTAGTATGAAATGCAATTAAAACTAAAATGTTTGTGATTATAATGATAGTTAAATGTCAACGAGGGGCAAAACAATTTATGTCATATGTAGAAAGAATTATTCATAGGATGGATAGAACTTGAAAAAGGGTGTGCAATTATAGGATTAGTAGACAAATGGAATAAAATATAAAAAAGTTACGTAACATTGTGTGAAATTTAATAGCACAGAATTTAATGTTGCAAAACAGAATTGATTCAGGATGACAAGTGGGACAAGTGAAATAATACTGCGCACAATCCAAAGTGAGAATAGTAATAGTAACAATTGACGTAATAAAGGAAGAGTATACAAATTGACTTGTGCGTCGGTGGCATAGCGGTTAGGACGTTCGCCGACCATACACATGGTCCGAGGTTCGATCCCCGGCCACCGACGCACTCCTTTACCTCGCCAAGCCAGAAAAAAGTGCTGGTAAAGAGGAAAGGTTGGGAATGAGGCTAGGAACCCCATCCTGTAAAAGTAAACACTACTACAGAAACTTCGAGCCACTAGCTTGAAGCCCTATGTTCCACTGGGAACGTGAAGGAAAAATTATATTAATACAAACTGAATAGAAAAAATGAAGAAAAACAGATGGTAGAGCCAAAATATGGCTAGGCATGGGGTAGGGGGGATTAAGACTATGAAAGTTGGAGGGGTTGAACAAACTTTCTCTGTATACAGAGAGATCTAGCTTTAGTGTTTCGATAGCCAGAGCCTCAACAATACAGATGAGTCGGGTACGTAGTGATATGAGGAAATTACTTTTCGTCTTGCAGATGACTTTAAAGGCAGAGCCTGTAGAGACACGGTGATCCAAACAAAAATGTCCAACAAATTAGTGGAAGAAAATTATCTTGCCAAGAGAAAACAGTTCACCAATGTAATACCGTCCGCCATTGATAAAACATAGTGGGTAATTAACCTCTCAACAGGAACCTAATACAGCTAAACTTCATTTACCTGTATTCTACCGAGAAACTATTGTAGTGACCCATCTTATTACTCGTCACCGTAGTTTACTTTCACCATATAATTGAACTTTGATTTGTTTATCACTCCAAAGATTGCGTGTTAACAATTGATACATTGTACTTGCTCCACTTTTGTGTTTTGATAACTGCGATAATACACGTTCGTAATCCTTCTCAAGTGCCTTTTGATTTACGTTGTGGTTGTCGAGTAATCACAACTTTAGGACATAATAATAAATGCGAAGAAGGACTAGGATACACGTGTACGCTAGTTTGGTCAAATAGACCACCACCACAACAAGCCTTCTTCACCACCTCCTTTGCTAGCCAATTTCCTTCTTTCTTTGTTTCTTCCTGACTAACTGACTGACTGCGTGACTGACTGACTGACTGACACGCACACTGGCTTCCTAGTATAGTATGGAGAACAGGACTCATGTACCAGCTATCATGATGGAAAACAGTTTTCGCATAAAGTATTTCCATGACATCTTCATTGCATAGGATGCTCCTGGTGATGATTATGATGGTCCGAGAAAACACACACCTCATCTTCATAGTACCTAATTTCCATCATCCTATCTACTACTACTACTACTACTACTACTAAAGGCAAAGTAACACATGTCCCGGTGACGAGGATGATTAGCTTATGCATCCCAGCCCACTTAATGCACAGAAAATCTATCTGGACTGGAAAAGTGAATCATTTCTCAAGTTTCCTTCACATTGATAGATAGAAAAATCAATCGATTGAATCACATCTCCCTCCTCAACCTACTTTCCGAGAATTTGTACTCATGATGTCAGTGTTAATAATGAAGGAAAATAAAAGAGAAGGTGAAGACAGTTTCGTAGAGATTAAATACCTACTCATCACAGACGGTTTCTTCCTCTTCAAGCCAACAGTAAGTTAGTTATACGGCAGAATCATGAAATAGAAGGAATTGCTGTACGTAAGTTTACATTTCAAGGTGAGATAGATAGGCTATTGAAAACAGAAGGACGAAATCACGTTGATGGAAACATTTCTCCTTTCCAACCTCACTACCACCACGACGACGACCACCAGCACTACCACTACTCTACGGATAATTCACTGAAGCCATCCATCATCAGTGCATGTTTATGTTAGCCTCATTTTCTAATTTTTACATTGTCATTTGATCTTCACTCACGCCGAAAAATCAATCACTTCACAGAGCAATCACTACACAAACTTCAATGCACAGAAGATGAAAATGAAAAATAAGTCTATTCTTCTATGGAATTGGAGAGATGGAATAACACTGAGGATTGGTGGAAGCCTTCGGTAAGCCAGCCAGCCAGCCAACCAACCAGTCATTCAGACTGCCTGTCGATGGAAGCAAAAGTGAGCGTGGTAAAATAGAATGTCCAAACACAATCTTCGAAGTTGTGAAGGCCGGTGAAATTATCAGAGCGATGAGAAGATACGGTGCAGAAGTGCTAAGAATCCGAGATGAATAGAGAGAGAAAAGATCACTAATCTCTTGCGATCACCCAAACATCGGAAGCCTATAACTAATCTGTAATTCTACGTAAGACGAATGTATCCACCACATAACTGGCTACCATTATTATTACTATTATTATTGCAATGCTAAACATAAGACTTTGTGACTGTTGGGAGAAGAAGAGGAGAATTCATCGTAAAGAATGTTCTTCCGTCAGACTGACACACTTCTAATTCATGACGTGGGAATATTTCATACACAACCTGAAATCTCAGATATAAGAGATTCATCCAAGCTGACTGACTGACTGACTGATGAGTTGAAGCCTGTAGAAGGTGTCACATGAGTTGTTATTCAAATATAATTTGCATAGTGGAAGAAACGGGATCGCATTGCATTCCATTGCAGTGCATTACATCACATCACATCACACTTCATGAATCCGGAGTATGCAGTAGCAAATCACTTTATACGAATTCGTCCGTTATCTTTTTCTTCACTTGATCATGTGACTCACATCACCTTGTCTTCCTTGTCCCGTGTTGCTTTTCATTTCACTTTACTGCATCACTCTCGAATAAAACTACACTTCAGTCTCATTCACGGGAATTTACTCAAGCGTTCGTTCGCTCACTCACTCACTTACTCACATACTCCTTCGATCAGTCAATCAATCAATCAATCAGTCAGTCAGTGAATCAACTTTCTGATTTCTACATTCAATCTGACAAATTTTCAATCACTCAGGAATGTTAAACTAAGTCTTCGAATAGAATTATGCTCTATTCATCGTAATCGATTGACTCATATTTACTTAACTCAACTTCATCTTCACTCTTCGTTATCTATTCCCGCCACGGAACACATTTCTAGATCCCGATTTTCTCCAACAAATGCATAGAGAAAAGACAACGCCACGACATGTGAGATGATGAGACAAGTGATGAACACGGAAAGCTGACAACATTCAGCTTATAATGCTCGGTAAGTGATAGGCTTCATTCTTTGCGCGTTTAATTGGAAAGCGAACTGTCCAGGGAAATTCTATACCACCAATGTGTGACTTGATCGAGAAGCGGGACAATCTACTATCTAGGGAAGTTACTATACATAGTGATAGACTGTTGCAGTTTTCCAGCTCAACACACATGGAGAGAGACAAGACAACAGTAGACAAATCAAGATGTATCAGCCACCCTATACTTCTTGTCTACACCTCTGTGTATGTGTCCCTCTTGCGCGCGCGTGCGGTCTCGCTCGCTCTGTGTGTCCTTCACAAGAAACAAAGATGGATAATGTTGAGAGAGAGAGAGAGAGAAAGAGGGACCGATTGTAATGCAGGTGCACAAATGTCTGCAACAATCTATTCCCTTATTCCTTCAACGACGATCACGATGATGATGATGACGGTGATGATATTGTTTCTTGTACATGTAGTATAATATCAACATTCTATCATAAGTATAGATGAGTGATGTGTATGCCCACTCACTACATCACAACTCACTCAGTAGGAGGAAACTGTCACCATGACAACATCATCAGCACATATATCCTCCTCATACATACATTTCAATTAGAAGAAATTACAAAGAAAGCAGTCAACAATACTCATCACTCAGACTTTTCCACCCGCCTGCGTGTCTGTATCCGTCTGTCTGTCTGTCTGTCTCTCTCCCGAACGTGCTTTCTCCCTGTCTTTGACTACGTGACTTTCCGAAACCACCTCCACTCTGAGTCCAGTGTGCCAACAATCTTCCTTCTATACACACATTGTAAGGCAACTCCTCTCATAGGCGAACCTATTAGTCAGTCAGTCAGTCAGTGATCAGTACAATCGTGTGTCAAATTCCCTGTGTACATCTACCTTGTCACTGGAGCTATCTATCTATTACTGTTTATAATGCATTGACTGCACTCACGTATTGGCTGAAGATATCTCCAACTGAGCACATCACTTTTCTTGATGAAATTCCACAGTCAGATTTACTCTCTGATTGAAACTGCCACTACCACAGAACAGAAAGTTGGTAGTGTAATGTAGTGTAGATCATATCACCACCTTTTTCTTCTAACAGTCTCGTCTTCCCCTCCTCACTAATCCCTCATGTACTCTCCACTGAAACAAACAAACAGACAGACAGACAACCAAACAAACAAACGACCGTACAAAGAGACAAACAAACAGTCATAGAAAACATTTATCTCAATAATTCATAATTCCCTATTCCTTTTTACCTATTTCACAAAGGAGAGCTGTGATAATCGTGTTGTGAACATTGGTGCGACATCAGGAGATCTCGTGAGACAAGTATGGAATAGAGACACCAATGTAATCAAATTGAATCACGAAAAAGACATTTTCATCCTTCTCGAGAAAAACTAGTCAACTACTCACTTGTCAGAGGACTCTCTCCTCTTTATTCCCTTAACATGGAATATACTTCATCTGCCTCGATATTCTACTTGTATCATCCCCACCCACCTCATCTTTGAGAAAAGTAAAGAAAAGTAAAGTCATTTTCATGTTCAAAAGTCTTCTTGTCGTTCTTCTCCAAGTGCTTTCTTGACATATTTTTCTTATTTATTCCTGTCACAGTAGTACAATGCTGAGATGTTTCGACAGTCAGAAATAAAATGCTTTCAAAATTTACACAAGGGATTCGAAATTCTTATTCATGGCAACAATAACAGTAATAAGAACATTATTGGCAATATCTGATCTGGAGTACAAAAATAGTGTTCAGATCACATCAATCCACGTAACACCACAACATCACATCACATCACATTACACAACACGACACGACACGACACTAAACCGAACCAAACACGTCATCATAACATCATGAGATCATGAATGGGTTAGTCAAGCGGTGATGGTGGTTGTGGTTGTGGTGTTGGTGGTGATTGGACAACTCTGGTCAGTCAGTTAGCAGTGAGTGAATAGAGGCAAAATGAAATACACAAAAATGCTCGCAAAATCTGCGCAAAGTCAATTCACCATCTTACTAACACAAAGAAAAACAGAGAAATAAATAAACAAAAATACAAAAAGGAACAGAAATGCAACATAAACTAACTGTTTATAATAATAATAATTATTATTATTATTATTATAACAGTGATAGTGATAGTCATTTTCAGGCATTGTGATATGAGTTTGATCGCTTTTTGTATAGTTTGAGATTCAACTCGCTTGCCAATAGGAGATCCCAGGAAGTCACTTTTCGCTCTACTGGATCATATTTTCCAGCAATGAAGTAATCGAAGACGTCTGTGGGATCACCGTCATAACCGTAATCACCGTCACCCGGTAGACTTATCTCATCCATGTCAACAGATCGACTGGATTGTATATATCCTAAATGTTCTCCTATGGATGTTGAAGGTACCTAAAATGAAGGGAATCAAGATTACTTCTATGACTGAAGATAGACACACATATAAATATCAAGGAACTTAAGTGCAAAGACTGGTCTGATAACGCTTAGACGACATCCACATTTCTCGTCACCACCCCATATAGAAAACGTCGATCACGATTATAAACTATGTGAACAATCAATCCACTGCTTAAGAGTAATAGACACAGTGTCCTGCCTGGTCCATCCAATCTAATCCAGCATGCATCAAGACATGACATGTATTTTCTGTTAAAGACACACGACAATCTGTTCATGTGTACCTATTGACTTTACAACTATACATATACATCTGAAAATGTTTCTACTGAGTCGAATTGATTTACAATATCACTTCGGTCGGAGTATCATAAGTTGTCTCAAATTTTCCCATTATTATTCACGCTCACATATCAGCAGAGTGTCGTATAGATGGCATACTATACTGCACTATACTTTATCAGACTGTTTATCACTCGCTTACTCGGCAAAATGGTTGAAATACTCGTCAATAAATCATGCAGATAAACCTTGACACTAACACACCTTGAAACTGACGTTCCATCCAGTGGGAACATTGTATCTACTCTTTGGTCGCTGACATATTCCTAAAAGAGTGATAATAATTGGTTTAATAAGAGTATGTACACAGTCTTCTTGTCGTGTGACATTACACTCAGAAATTTCTACACATGAGAAATATACTGTGTATGCATGTGTGTGTATATGAAACTTACTTTATCAATGGAAAGGAATTTATCTTCCTCTAACTTCCTACCACATGTTTGCAGAAATTCACCGTATGACTTAGCCATTTTCACAAGACGTATAATGCATTCTGCTCCGTTTTCATCTTCATGTTCAGTGGCGAATACGGCACCTTTAACATGCTGAATTAATTGACCATCTACTCCAGCTTCACGTGGTTCATAATACCTGTGTAGGAAGTGAAATAAACTCGGATGAGGTGAGGGGATTAGTTATTCTACCCTAACACACTCCTATTATTGAAAAATCTGCTTATTGAGGTGATTCATTGTAGAACAGTCTCACTGAACAACAACATTGTAGTCTCTGGTGTTTTTATCTTATGTGTGTAGAACGTGATCAGAACTATTACTTGTCGATGGATATCAAGTATACACGAAGCCAAACTGATGAGTTTTTTGGTGGCTACCTTCATATGAAGAGAGGAGTAAGACAAGACTGACTACTACTATCAACCAACGATGGTAATCCTGATTGTAGTGAGGTGAATTATGCAGCGCTTAGCGGGGAATCAGAAGAGAGGCATGTGTCCGACCGATTAGAAGACTTTGGAAGATTTGGATTTTACCTGACGGTTTACCTCGAATGTTCCATGAAGTCGAAGATCTTCTACAGGCGAAAATCCACACACTGACAGAAGACGCTGGTAGTGAAGATAAGACTTCACGTGTGAACATGAAGATACTCACTTATCTAACCACAGCAAGAAAAACAAGCATGAATGGAAGAAACTTGAAGGAAGTCACCTCTTCCACTCATCGAGGCAGAATCATCATTTCAACCACAGTCAAGAAGCACCGATGAGGATTCCAATATCAGTCACGATCGGAAAAGCAACACAAAGATTCCTTAATCCGAAATCAGTGTGGAAATCTACTGTAGTCGTCAACATGAGGAATAAAATGAGAATTTTCAACTCTGTCAATTTAGTCAGCATTCCCATGTACTTCAGGGACTTGACGCGAACTTCCTCAAATGTATTTCGAACAGGATTCAAACGTTTATCAATAGGTGTCTTCGCTAGCTGTAATATTGAAGATCAGTTGGCCGACCAGGACGGATTACCAAGCAACTAGGAACTCTGTGATCCAACCAACCAACTAACCAACCAACGAAGATTTTTCACCCAGACAAATATTCCGAAGGAGGTGGAGATGGGTTGGATGCACACTGAAGAGACCTTTTTCAGTGACACTACGCACCAGCCATGGTCTCCAGTGGAGTTTCAAGCGGAAGCAACTATTTGACAGTTCGAAGGCGGGGAGGAAATGAAAGCTTGAGAGTGATGGTAGAGGCGGTTGAAGAGGACTGCAGAGAACAGAGATGTGCTACTGATGTCCTAGATCCAACTTGGAACCCTGGTGAATAATGACTGAAGATAATAATACATTTAAATATTTAACGCTACACACACACACACAAACTAGAGATAAGTATTCCTCATATTTGAGAAGTTTTTCCATTGACAGTTGGGTTGTTCAAACATTTCAGTTCGCGTCCAACCTCTTTTGTCTCTACTGATATATTGTTTCATTGGAAATCACACAAAGCTCAAATTATGAATAAAATGTATAGATTGGGTCGAGTTATTCAACCGAATTAATAATATGCATGTAATGCATATCCGATCGTAATTTGAAAATCTCAATTCTAACAGTTCAGAGGGAGAAGTTCAATCACCTGCCTATTCACCGAGCTTTCAAGAATTCTCTTTATTTACTAGGCATGAATTTCACCAGACTTCGCCACTGAATACCGTTTACCATAACACAATGACTTAGATTGTGTAGTGTTGACTGTTATCTTGATCATTTTTATTATTATTGTTCTTTTGGGGTCCTAGTGGAACATAGGGCTTCAACTGTACGTCTCCACTTGCTTCTGTCTTCCTTCTGCTGTACTTTCCACCTGCATCCATGTTAGTTAGTCCATACTGTTTCAACTCCTCTTCACACGATCTCCTCCATGTCACCCTTGCACTGACGTCCTACTCGCCGCTTGCTTCCCTTTCGGGTTCCACTCGAGCAATGGCCTGACGCGCGCGCGATGTCACCAACCGACCTCCTCAACGAGCGAGTTTCCAATCCATCTCCACTTTCTCCTGCATATTTGCTGTTGGTTGGCGATTGGTTCTTGTTTTGTTTCTTCCCATAGTTTCTTGTTGGTGGTTCTTTCCGGCCCGGCCCGGCCATCTGATCTTCAGTATAGAGCCAGTGAAGACAGTTGCTGATAAAGTTACGTCTGTAACACACTGTTGGAAATATTCTTGTGACCCGCCCGCCCGCCAAGCTTCTGATCCGTATAGAAGAACTGGCTGACTTGACGTTTGCATTGAAAATCCGACCGAATTTTGTTGTTGATGCTGGCTGAGTGACGAAGATTGGTTTCCAGATTGGTTTCAGGTTGATGAGTGAATGTGTTTCTCGCCCCGCCCCCCGATTCTCGCTCGATCCGACATCCTCGTCCGTTTCGACTGTCTGTAGTTGAGACGATGCTCCCTAGATAAGTGAGTTAATGAAGTAACCACTTTCAAATCCCTCCCGTTGATGGTGATTAGCTGCTGGCTGGATGTTGTCATTGATGTTGTTGTTTTTGTGGTTGTTGGTTGGTTATTTTCATCACCTCCGTCTTGTCTATGTTCACCTGGAGTCCTGTCTTCGCCGGCTGCTTCCTCGACCAGTTTGTCGGTTTTCGCTCGCTTGTAAGTCTTCGATTTTGTGTGACATCAAACATAAATCATCCACTCGCGAAATCCAGGTCCGCTAGGTCCTTCACGTCGGTCCACGATACCCCTGTCATCTCGTTTCCCACTCACTGTCGGACGCAAAATCCAGTCCAACACAATAACGAATATCATTGGTGATAAGCAAGCACCCTTGTCTGACTCCTGTGTTTGCTCCAAACGCCTTGCTGAGTTTTCCGTTGTGGATCACTTGACATGTTCCGTTGTCGTACAGCTGTTGAATAAGGTTGATGAATATTTGGGGTAATCAAAGCATATGCGAAATACTTATCTCCTTTGTCAGTATAACGAAACAATGATTATTTATTCACATATGTATTAGCCAAAGACTTACTTTCAACGACTGTTCCAGGATAAAGATTGACTCCCAACTTATCACTCCACGCTGCACACACACGTGTTCCCGGCGGGACATGATGAATTGAGTCGGGGAATACTTCTAGGAGAGCTTGTTGTACAACTTGCCATCCATAGAGTAATAGGTCCATTTGGCGTCTTCTGTTTGAACCAGGTGATGTATTGCAACAAATTGTATTGTTGGCGGTAGATGGCGTCTGTAAACAGCCATTTGATGGTGACAGTGATGATGGCTGGCGTCGTGATGATGTCCCATTGGTGTTATTACTATGACTAGATGTTGTGAAATGATTATCATTAGCAACACGTGGGCCAGTTGAGCGATTACACTTCTCACTGTCCAATTGTATACGGAATATTCGATCACGTAGGTAATCACTAGACAGGCTAGTTTGAATAGCTAATGGAGAATGGTCTGTAATTGTTCGACGATAAGAATGTATAAGAGAAACAAAAGTAAATACCAACCAACTTCTGCACAAATGTGACAATAAAACCTAACCAGTCTCAGAATACTATAAAAAACAATTTTCAGGTAAATTTTTTCAGAAACGTGCATCAATTAAAGAGCCCTTGGAAATGAGAAAGCACCGGACAAACACACCGATTACAATTTAGTTTGGGACAATTTAGCAGGAAAGTCAACATTTGTCTATATGCAATCCTCAATCCTCTGTAAGTATCGTCATTCGTGCTCAACTCGGCGAGTTCCACAAGTCACAAATTCTAGTCGGAATTTTGAGAAATCCATGTGGAATTTAGTCACTGCTGTGCTGAAAACAGTTCGATAAACATTTGTCAAGCCCGCATTGATAAGAATTCATACTGGGCTTGCATTAATATGTTTGCCTCTTGTAAGCCGTCATCAACCCTATCGCATCTCACCAGGCAACACAATCGAATAATGTTTTACTTCCGTCTTTCATCCTCAAGATAAGGAAAGACTTTCTGTACATAAACTGACTACTAGATTATTTGTTCAGAACAGCGGTAAATACTACCCACTTACGGTGCAAAGATTTATGACGCTTGTATAAATCACATAATACTAGTCAGAGGTAAGCGAAGAAGTGACAACTTAAGTGTATGTGAGTTTATCATAATTCTAGTGGAGATTTCTTTGTGTAAACCAACAAAGGAGGGATATAATTGGGGAAGGTAATCATGTCGCCAATGTTGACACCCAAATGTCAGTTAAAGTCATTCGAGTGAGATTGCAGAATTCAAGCGAAAAGCCTGCTCAAATTGTCACACATCCACACACACACACACACACTATCCAACAACAAGACAAACATAGTACAAAGAAAATCTCGGGTCCCAAGCACAAACAGACGGCTTAAAGGTTTCAATAGTCAAACTATCCCAAGTGTGATAATACTGCATGCATACTGTATTGTTGATCCCTTTTGCCTGCTGCCTTCTCAGCTTCAGTGGTCAGGTTGTCGTAGAATTGTCTTTTGTCCTTCCCAGCACTCTTCTTCAATTCTTTGTCCAGTGCACAGCTGTGTAAGTTGAGCTCAACGTCTCTTTCTCTTGTCCGACCTTGCATTGAATCATTTTCTCTTTCACCATTCTCCTCTCTTCTATTAGTTTCCAAGTGTCCGTTGAGAGCCATTCCTTGTCTTGTCTCTTCTTTCTTCCTAAAACCGTTGAACACGTTTCGTTGAAAATCACTTTCAGAGAGTTCCAATTGTCTTCCACGCATGATTCTTCCGTGATTTCGCGTAGTGTTTTCTGCTTTGCTCTGACAGTTGCAGTGAAAGTGTCCTTTGTGGTTGTGTCCTTCAGTTTTTGAGTGTTGAACTTGCATTGTGGCCTATCTCCAGCTATCCTCGAGGCTTTTAGCTTCACCCGTTGTACTAGATAGTGGTCTGAACCCACATCTGCTCCTCTCCTTGACCTTGTGTCCAGTAGGCTCCATCTCCACATTCTTGAAATTGAGATCAAGTCTATTTGGTTTCTGGTGTTTCCATCTGGTGAAATCCATGTCGTCATGTGTATATCTTTGTGTTTCAACACACTGCCACCAATCACCAAATCATTGAGGGAGCAGAAGTCTGAGAAGAGTTCAACAATGTCGTTCATTTCACCGAGAGCCTCGCGATCTCGCGTTGACCAAATATGCTAGAGACCAGTAATCCACGACTGTCTATGATTTGGTTGAAAAACAATCGATGGTGAGATATCTGCATCTGGCTTACATCCTCTGCAGAACTTTAAATGTTCCCGCCATCCTCCTATTTCCTAACACTGTCCAAATCTAATCAAATAAAGTCCTAGTCAAATATTAGGTAAAAGGGAGTGGATTTCATTATGATTATAGACTGACGGTTTCAAAGTGTAATGTAATGGTCTAAAAATGAAAGCAGTTTGAATGTTTTAGGATGTATTTCGATAGACTTTAGAGACTACCACTACTATTATTACGGCTAATGGAAACAATATTAGATATGCAATAATAATAATAATAACAATAATAGTAATAGTAATAATAATCATAGGAATTAAAAATTACCATGCAGTCACCACGGTCGGTGAGTGTTTTTCACCGTTACAACGAATCTCCCTGACTTTTCCAAGATATAACTCATCACGATCGGAACGGAGCTGTACACAATCACCGAGTTCAACAACCAAACCATCCACATTACGAATAATTGACCGACAATATGTACATCTGCGTTTACGATGTTTGTACTGTTTCACGTCAACCATGTGAATCGCCAATTGTCAGTTGGTAAAAAGATAAACAACTCCGTTAAATAAAAATCATTAATTAGGTGTATACAGTACTACTACTCTGGGAAAAAGGTAGAATATGCAATAGCTTCTCTATAAGGATGCATGATTTACAGGGTACGTATACATTGTCAGATGACATAAGTATTACTCTGACATACTCGGTATCATGATTAATCACTTCAGTTATTTCTTTTGAACGACGTAAGGAGTAAATATTGTTAGCGAATGTTTATCTGTGATTCTATTATTTATAACTGCTGAGAAGAGGTCTCCAGGAGTGATTATATTTTACTCAATTCAATATGATTTAATTATCACTCGGGGAATATGCCCTGACTAATATACACTTACTTCCATTTCAAACTAAAAATGCTGTACAGCTTCAAACACAGCGATGTCTTTCCGCTAGATTTCTCGATGGGTCATAATAAGAAGTTATACATGATAGTGTGGTCCAAAGTGGTCTAGTCGAATTGACATTTGGGGTCAATAATTCAGTGATTGAACACTTTCCGACTACTGACGCGGCTGGACCACCGATTCTATAGCGTAGCGTGTAGACGACCTATGGCTGATGATTTTTCAAGCTTTTCTAGTTCAACTGGATTTATTTCTCAGTGGCCGAACAGATGCTCTGCTGTGTTCATTTCTTCCGACTGACTTGAATTCGCCCTTGCGATGTTTGTCCGATGTATGTCGCATCAAATTCCAAGCATTTGATTTTATAGACACAATTAGATATAGAATCTGTAGGGATTTGGTCTTTTATATGGAAAGGTTGTTTCGCGCTGTCTGACATAGTACTTATTGAAAACTCTTTTGATATCGTCTGACATCTCTGCTGTGTGTGGAATGACAACTATTGTGGTTCATGTTTTCGGAATACCTTTTCGACCATACTTAATGACACTGTTGATTTTGTTGATTGTTCTTTCGGTAGTTGTTTTTTTTGAGAGTTTCAGTAATGTTTGACATTTCTTCTTCTTTTTCTTTCTCATCCGATAACATCAAAGAGTGTGCTCGACTGAGAAGACTTGAAACAACTGATACCTTTGTGCTGATGGGCTGTGATGATCCGAAGTCTTAATGTTTGTTGGAGTGGGTTTTCTTCCTGAATATAGATACACTAAAATGTCCTTTTTCTCTCCTCTTAACTAGGCAGTCTGGAAATGGTAGTTCACCGACGTCTAATTCTGCTTCGGAAGTAAACTGGATTCTGGGGATAGATTGCTTAGTTTCTCCAAGAGTGAACTGTGTAGATCCCGTTTTAGCACTACAAAAGTGTCATCCACATATCTTAAGCATATTTTAAGAGTGAGTATGCTTGAAAAGATGTTATCGTCGAATCTGCTGATGAAAAGATCAGCGACTATTGGAGAAACTGGTGAACCCATAGTAACACCATTTGTCAGTCTATATAAATTCTCTTGAAATGTGAAATAATTACTTTCTAGACAGAATTCCAAGCTGTTAATTATTTCACTGGTGTCCAGTGGACATTTGTGTGATAGCGTTCTATCTGATTCTAGTAGACTGGAAATGATAACAAGACTTTCGGTAATAGGAATACTAGTATATAATTAGCATTAAGTAGTGAAATGCCGATAAAAACAATATCGTTTTGTGTTTCATTCATTGGGAATCTATTGGAACCTACTTCAAAGCTCTTAATAACAAATCGAGAGACTTAATAATAGTGAAATGCAGTCATCAATTTAAAGAAATATTTTTTGCGCTAAACATAAGTGTTTTTCAATGATCGAAAATGCCCATTAGAAATTTCAAAGGCCTGATTACTGAACAAAGAATATTCCCTCCGATGACGTCCTCTTTATCACGTTCTACATTTACATATCCATCTATAATATTGCTGAAAGAATTAGAGTTATTAACGACAACATTAATGTTGTTCAAGTAACATCGAATCAATCAGTAATATGAAGAGATTACAGCTAAATGGCATCTATAAGTGTGATGATGTACATCAACATAACATAACACTAAGATACACACTGAATATCAGACAGACAAATTAAGAAAAATAATAGTAATACAAAATTCATGAATTTGTAGGCTCCACAGAGATGTCCAGAGCAGTAATGGTGGCTCGCTGTTTCTTCAGCACATACACACACAGAGCCCAGATTATTTTAGGCGAACTACAAGAGCCTCTGGTCTTTGGTAATTTTATTTCTTACCCGATAGCTAATGATGGAGAAGGATTCTTCAGATTTCTGCAAATTTCTTTCTTTTTCCTACCATCTGGTTCTTTTGTAAGGAGGAGATGTAGCAAGGCAGTTCTATTTTGGGATTCCTCTTCACACGTGAATTTGATGGCGGAATATACCTTACTGAGGTGAGTTATTATTGTGTTCCTTTGCGAATCATTTTCACAATGAATGAAGATATTACATTTACATATATCGTCAATAAAATTGGAATTTTCTCATAAGGTGTTGTTCAGAGAATCATTTTTCTAGTTTACTTAGATAGAAATCTGCCAATATGGGACCCGATGGGAAGGGGGACATTGCCACCCCCTCCACTTGTCTGTAAAGTGTGGCATCAAATTTGAAATTTACATTCATGCTACACCTTGATAACAATTCTGTTGGGATGCCACTTTTTATGCAATTGTTATACATTTATTCACACATGATGTTGACTATTCCTACTACAGGTACATTTGTGAATAAAGATGGTTTTTACTGTTTGATAAGATTGGATTACCTAGATAGTGAGTTGAGCTCACCAAGGGGGAAATAAAAACTTCTGTTC
The DNA here is from genome assembly GCA_944472135.2 of Trichobilharzia regenti. Classification (NCBI taxonomy): domain Eukaryota; kingdom Metazoa; phylum Platyhelminthes; class Trematoda; order Strigeidida; family Schistosomatidae; genus Trichobilharzia; species Trichobilharzia regenti. The sequence continues at coordinate 8,360,955 of OX235270.1, forward strand.
AGTTATCATAAAATGACTGTTCATTAAATTTAGAACAACACATTTAAGCTAACAATATTGCTGTTTTCAATTAGATCTCATCAGGCTTAACTCTAATATATATAAGTTTACAAATAAAAATTCAAATATAAACCGATCACCATGGTGTTTTGTCTATAGGATAATAGGATGGTGAATGTAAATTGTGCAATTAGTCATAATAATAATAGTAATGATAATAATAATAACGGTTTTATCAATAATAAGGATGAAGAAAGTGAGGCAATCTGTGATAACACGAATAATCAAAAAAGCAGCATGATTAAACAAACAAATGTTCAGGTCGACAGAGCAGTCGATGAAGGCTAGTAAAACCAAATGAACCGATTAAGTAATGCTAGACTAATTGTAAGGGAAGTAAATGAGACACGTTTTTATTGAAGATGTGATAAGATTAAGGGATGATAAGAAAGGGGTTGAAAATATAAACAAGGGGGTGGTGTAGAAGTCATTAGTTGGTTATGTCTTAATAGGTCAACATGGGAGGAGGGATAACGGCTGTGTGTAAGAACTTCTTTTGAATGAAGGCATAGTTTAGGTTGAATACTTCGAATGCCTATCGCCTGACTAAGCTGTGTGCAGTAGACGAATACGAATTCTATTTGAAAGATTCGGTGGGATACGATGAATAACTTTGAAAGCTCTCGTTTTCTCCACTACATGACCACTATCAATGAAATCTGACAAAATTGAGCTACGGATTGTTTTTGTCTGTCCTTTGCCAAACCACGATGATGGCAGATGTTCACTAACACGTTGGCTGGCTAAGCTGTCTAATAGTAGTACGCCCAACATGACTGTCGTTGCAGTTGCAGTTGAACTGATAAATGCACATAGATGTGGCAAAACTATCAAGCTTATCCTTCGTTTGCGTCCCAATCATTCGTCGGCTAGAGAATGACAAACATAGGTGTGCTGCGTAAAACTTTTTCCGTATACTCCTTGAAAGTCTTTGGAAGAGAATCTCACTTGATAAGTCACCATTAAATTGTAACTTAATAAATAGAGGTTTCTTACGTGCAGTCAGAGTCTCAGGTTTTTCCTATGATGGTTTCATACGTTTCTTTATGAAACTACTCGGATAGCCCATATCCGTCAGGGAATCGTGAATATATTCAAATTCCTTTTGTAAGAGATCATCCGTACATATATTCCTTGCTCTTCTCGCGAGACATTTAACAACATTCCTTTTATATTTAACGGGCACGTAAATAAGGAAGTGTGTGTATTGCCCTGTGAATGTGCTTTTTCTGTACACCCTTCTCCCAAGTGACGCATCTTCTCTCCTACTTAGCAAGATATCCAGGAAATGTAGTTTATTTTTCTGCTAAGATAAATGTATCATCGACATATCGGTAATACAAATTAAACTCCTTGATGATGCCCTTCAAGTTTTGCGAGAAAGAAGTCAGCTAATATTGGGCCTAATGGTGAACCCATAGCTATTCTATCTACTTGTCGATAGTATGAATTATTGAAGACAAAGTGAACATTCATTGTGCATTTAAGAAGTAATTCTTTGAGGCTAAACAAGGGGATTCCTAAGTCTAATTGCCTTTCTGTAATTTCTCCACAAATATAATCTACTGTTTCCATAAGCGGTACATAAGTGAATGATGATGATACATCCATGGATAACATGCGTTTATACCTCACATTAGTCTCGGATATTATTAAATGTATACACAGCTGGTGACTCCCAAACTGGGCTGACGAAACAGTTGTCCTGCAGTAGTCCCTACTGGTTTTCCCATCGTTCCCTAACTGATATCAATCAGTGATCCAACTTGAAACAAACCAACACTGAATTGAGTCATTCTGTTATAAATTTAATCACTTAACAGAATGACTCATCTACACACCGGGTTTATTTCTATATACTGATCGATAATTTCTCCCCCATCATCAAATTAATGTGTGAAAATTATCCCTTGTGCGATAAGTTGAAAAGCTCAAATTATTATTTCAAATTTTCAGTTATAAAACTAGTTATTTTAAGTTTGTTTCCATGCTCACACTTGATCTTGATCACACTTGTAATAAGTTGAAAACACATAGACCAGGAAAGCACACACCCACACTCTTCTTACAATTTCACTTCAAAGCTATACAATTGTGTAATGTTATAAAAGGTCACGCTTATAAGGGTCATTCGATGCATTTCTAAACCAACTTCACTGTTAGTAGTTTGATATGAACTTAGTCATTAGGTCACCGGTTCGGTATATGATATTCATGGTCATGAATGAAACTCAAACAACGATATTGTCTGTCTGTCTGTCTGTCTATCTGTTTGTCTATCATACTCTATTCATTAAAGCTAAAACCAATTTTGAAAATTCTCTGTTACAAGTAATTGGTCGACTTGTGAAAGAAGTGCACATTTAACTCTATTCGACTTCTTTACCACCATCCATCTATCCATCCATTCATTCATTCATTCAGGTAATTCAGTCCTAATGCTTGAGTGAAAAAATTGTCAGGTTCATTGTTCAAACTCAAGACTAACTAACTAATTCATATGAAATGAAAAAGAAACTAAATGACATTCAACTAGAGAATGATGAAACAATGGTTAGTTTGGATACAACTAGTCTTTATGGTAATATACCAATCACTATGGTAGGCTTAGGAGCAGTTCAAAAAGACCTGACTACAGATCCTGAACTCACTGATAGGACTAAGCTGCACATTAAGTTGTGTGAGTAGTGCCTTGATATGAATATGATCAGTGATGAAAATTCTGCTCGAAAGGTAGTCATCAATAACAAATTTTTTATTCCTTCACGTTCTTTGTGGAACATAGGGCTTCAAGCTAAAGGCTTGAATTTCTAGTAGCAGTGGTGTTTATTTTTACAGGATGAAGTTACTGGCCTCATGACCAAGCTTCCCTCTTTACCAGTCTCACTTCTGGCTTGGCGAGATAAACCAGCGCGTCGCCTGGGAATCGACTGCTGAACCAAATTAGAGGTTAGCGATCATTCTAATGCTGTGCCACCGACGCTTGGATACCATATAGGGATACGTCTACCTGGAAAGTGATCAAAACACCCAGAAGACAATTTACAATAAATAATAAGAAATGGGTAGTTCAAATAACTAACTGTCAAGCATATCTCGATCCAGGAAACTTACTCTTAAGTAACCAAAGGGATAGTGAGTTTGAAAGGCAAGTGATAAGCACCTGTGTCTATCATTGTTTTCAAAAAGAAGGAGTGGGGGAGGGAATACTCCAACTAGTCTGAAAATGAATCTCACTAGGACGTTCACTTTTTCTACTTAAACAGAAAAATTTATTAGGGACATTTCGAGACACACCTTGACAATCTCCACCCATAATTAATATCATAACCAAAACTTAAACCATAAGATACTCTTGTGAATTTGCTAGCCAATAAATCAATAGATTGAAAAGAACAAGAAGTTCAGCAAAGATGGCGATCTTTTCGGCGATTTCAATCTCAAAAGCAGCTGTACAATCGCATTTATATAGATTAGTTTACATGCATGCAATTATTATTATTATTTGTTTAATTCCACATAGTAATGAAGGTGACAATAATTTCCAACTTGATATGAAAGTTTGAAGGTAGGAATATAGATTACAAGGGGCTTAGAGACAAGATTGCATAGAATTGACTGGAAAGCAGTTACAACGTATGCAAAATTAATATTTGATAACTGGAAAAAATAATAGTTTTAAAAGCGAATAAAAGGTGAGCATTATTTTCAACTTGATATGAATTACAAGAGACTTAGAGACGCAGGGAGAGAACCAATTACAGGTGTGAACAAAATGAGCATGGAAACAAATTGAAATCAAAAATTTTCAACTTGAAATGTAAGTTAGGAGGTGTGAATACAGACAGATTACAAGAGGCATAGAAACAAAAAAATAGAAATAAAGGATTAGAATATAATTGTAAAATGGTTATTCTAAACAGATTACAAGTGTGATCAGGAGGAGCATGGAGCTATGTGTTGAAAAGAAACTAGTCCAGCCTTAACAACTACCATTGACCTAGTTCTGTATGTTCCCTTCAGTTTCTTTTGTCTTGTTATCTGTGTGTGTGTGTGTAATTTTCTGTCTTTGCCTTCATTTAATTCATCCTATTTTCAGTTATAAAATCAGTTACTTTAAGTTTGTTTCCATGCTCCTCCTGATCACACTTATAATCCGTTTAGAATAACCATTTTACAATTATATTCTAATCCTTTATTTCTATTTTTTTGTTTCTATGCCTCTTGTAATCTGTCTGTATTCACACCTCCTAACTTACATTTCAAGTTGAAAATTTTTGATTTCTATTTGTTTGCATGCTCAATTTAGCACCAAAACTAGCCAGTAGAACAGCAGTTCCAAAAGAATCATTGTTCATAAAACTGCAATTCCTCGGTGACAACATCAGCGAAAAAGTAACACAGAGCCTGAAGAATGCAGTTAAAGAGCTTTCAATGCAGGTGAGGCACGTTGTTTCTTCACAACAACCCCCATAAATGAAAAGCATATATCTCCTCACTATATAATTTTGCTATACCTACACAATTAAAACAAGAATATTAACAGGAAGTATTTTATCAAAAAAAATTTTTTTTATCCATAATGGCTGATGGGCAATTAGGCGAGGTGATGTTGAACTCTGTGACTTGTTGGCTTTTTGAAAGTCAAGTGGTGAAGCGGATCAGTTACACTGTTGGGTGTTCGTTCACCATTTTATAAAGCTTGTGCTATCATTCTATTCATCGAAAATTAGCATTATGACATACAGAAAATCAAAAGAAGTCATTCAGTGAAGAGACTCTTTTCAACGAATTTATTATCAAGCTGTACAATAGTATACAAATATATGGTTTTTAAAAGATTATATCCGATGTGTGAATTGAATCGTAGGTGTGAATGCATAAAATAATAACAATAATAATAGTAGTATGAAATGCAATTAAAACTAAAATGTTTGTGATTATAATGATAGTTAAATGTCAACGAGGGGCAAAACAATTTATGTCATATGTAGAAAGAATAATTCATAGGATGGATAGAACTTGAAAAAGGGTGTGCAATTATAGGATTAGTAGACAAATGGAATAAAATATAAAAAAGTTACGTAACATTGTGTGAAATTTAATAGCACAGAATTTAATGTTGCAAAACAGAATTGATTCAGGATGACAAGTGGGACAAGTGAAATAATACTGCGCACAATCCAAAGTGAGAATAGTAATAGTAACAATTGACGTAATAAAGGAAGAGTATACAAATTGACTTGTGCGTCGGTGGCATAGCGGTTAGGACGTTCGCCGACCATACACATGGTCCGAGGTTCGATCCCCGGCCACCGACGCACTCCTTTACCTCGCCAAGCCAGAAAAAAGTGCTGGTAAAGAGGAAAGGTTGGGAATGAGGCTAGGAACCCCATCCTGTAAAAGTAAACACTACTACAGAAACTTCGAGCCACTAGCTTGAAGCCCTATGTTCCACTGGGAACGTGAAGGAAAAATTATATTAATACAAACTGAATAGAAAAAATGAAGAAAAACAGATGGTAGAGCCAAAATATGGCTAGGCATGGGGTAGGGGGGATTAAGACTATGAAAGTTGGAGGGGTTGAACAAACTTTCTCTGTATACAGAGAGATCTAGCTTTAGTGTTTCGATAGCCAGAGCCTCAACAATACAGATGAGTCGGGTACGTAGTGATATGAGGAAATTACTTTTCGTCTTGCAGATGACTTTAAAGGCAGAGCCTGTAGAGACACGGTGATCCAAACAAAAATGTCCAACAAATTAGTGGAAGAAAATTATCTTGCCAAGAGAAAACAGTTCACCAATGTAATACCGTCCGCCATTGATAAAACATAGTGGGTAATTAACCTCTCAACAGGAACCTAATACAGCTAAACTTCATTTACCTGTATTCTACCGAGAAACTATTGTAGTGACCCATCTTATTACTCGTCACCGTAGTTTACTTTCACCATATAATTGAACTTTGATTTGTTTATCACTCCAAAGATTGCGTGTTAACAATTGATACATTGTACTTGCTCCACTTTTGTGTTTTGATAACTGCGATAATACACGTTCGTAATCCTTCTCAAGTGCCTTTTGATTTACGTTGTGGTTGTCGAGTAATCACAACTTTAGGACATAATAATAAATGCGAAGAAGGACTAGGATACACGTGTACGCTAGTTTGGTCAAATAGACCACCACCACAACAAGCCTTCTTCACCACCTCCTTTGCTAGCCAATTTCCTTCTTTCTTTGTTTCTTCCTGACTAACTGACTGACTGCGTGACTGACTGACTGACTCACTGACACGCACACTGGCTTCCTAGTATAGTATGGAGAACAGGACTCATGTACCAGCTATCATGATGGAAAACAGTTTTCGCATAAAGTATTTCCATGACATCTTCATTGCATAGGATGCTCCTGGTGATGATTATGATGGTCCGAGAAAACACACACCTCATCTTCATAGTACCTAATTTCCATCATCCTATCTACTACTACTACTACTACTACTAAAGGCAAAGTAACACATGTCCCGGTGACGAGGATGATAAGCTTATGCATCCCAGCCCACTTAATGCACAGAAAATCTATCTGGACTGGAAAAGTGAATCATTTCTCAAGTTTCCTTCACACTGATAGATAGAAAAATCAATCGATTGAATCACATCTCCCTCCTCAACCTACTTTCCGAGAATTTGTACTCATGATGTCAGTGTTAATAATGAAGGAAAATAAAAGAGAAGGTGGAGACAGTTTCGTAGAGATTAAATACCTACTCATCACAGACGGTTTCTTCCTCTTCAAGCCAACAGTAAGTTAGTTATACGGCAGAATCATGAAATAGAAGGAATTGCTGTACGTAAGTTTACATTTCAAGGTGAGATAGATAGGCTATTGAAAACAGAAGGACGAAATCACGTTGATGGAAACATTTCTCCTTTCCAACATCACTACCACTACTCTACGGATAATTCACTGAAGCCATCCATCATCAGTGCATGTTTATGTTAGCCTCATTTTCTAATTTTTACATTGTCATTTGATCTTCACTCACGCCGAAAAATCAATCACTTCACAGAGCAATCACTACACAAACTTCAATGCACAGAAGATGAAAATGAAAAATAAGTCTATTCTTCTATGGAATTGGAGAGATGGAATAACACTGAGGATTGGTGGAAGCCTTCGGTAAGCCAGCCAGCCAGCCAGCCAACCAACCAGTCATTCAGACTGCCTGTCGATGGAAGCAAAAGTGAGCGTGGTAAAATAGAATGTCCAAACACAATCTTCGAAGTTGTGAAGGCCGGTGAAATTATCAGAGCGATGAGAAGATACGGTGCAGAAGTGCTAAGAATCCGAGATGAATAGAGAGAGAAAAGATCACTAATCTCTTGCGATCACTCAAACATCGGAAGCTTATAACTAATCTGTAATTCTACGTAAGACGAATGTATCCACCACATAACTGGCTACCATTATTATTACTATTATTATTGCAATGCTAAACATAAGACTTTGTGACTGTTGGGAGAAGAAGAGGAGAATTCATCGTAAAGAATGTTCTTCCGTCAGACTGACACACTTCTAATTCATGACGTGGGAATATTTCATACACAACCTGAAATCTCAGATATAAGAGATTCATCCAAGCTGACTGACTGACTGACTGATGAGTTGAAGCCTGTAGAAGGTGTCACATGAGTTGTTATTCAAATATAATTTGCATAGTGGAAGAAACGGGATCGCATTGCATTCCATTGCAGTGCATTACATCACATCACATCACACTTCATGAATCCGGAGTATGCAGTAGCAAATCACTTTATACGAATTCGTCCGTTATCTTTTTCTTCACTTGATCATGTGACTCACATCACCTTGTCTTCCTTGTCCCGTGTTGCTTTTCATTTCACTTTACTGCATCACTCTCGAATAAAACTACACTTCAGTCTCATTCACGGGAATTTACTCAAGAGTTCGTTCGCTCACTCACTCACTTACTCACATACTCCTTCGATCAGTCAATCAATCAATCAGTCAGTCAGTCAGTGAATCAACTTTCTGATTTCTACATTCAATCTGACAAATTCTCAATCACTCAGGAATGTTAAACTAAGTCTTCGAATAGAATTATGCTCTATTCATCGTAATCGATTGACTCATATTTACTTAACTCAACTTCATCTTCACTCTTCGTTATCTATTCCCGCCACGGAACACATTTCTAGATCCCGATTTTCTCCAACAAATGCATAGAGAAAAGACAACGCCACGACATGTGAGATGATGAGACAAGTGATGAACACGGAAAGCTGACAACATTCAGCTTATAATGCTCGGTAAGTGATAGGCTTCATTCTTTGCGCGTTTAATTGGAAAGTGAACTGTCCAGGGAAATTCTATACCACCAATGTGTGACTTGATCGAGAAGCGGGACAATCTACTATCTAGGGAAGTTACTATACATAGTGATAGTCTGTTGCAGTTTTCCAGCTCAACACACATGGAGAGAGACAAGACAACAGTAGACAAATCAAGATGTGTCAGCCACCCTATACTTCTTGTCTAAGCCTCTGTGTATGTATCCCTCTTGCGCGCGCGTGCGGTCTCGCTCGCTCTGTGTGTCCTTCACAAGAAACAAAGATGGATAATGTTGAGAGAAAGAGAGAGAGAAAGAGGGACCGATTGTAATGCAGGTGCACAAATGTCTGCAACAATCTATTCCCTTATTCCTTCAACGACGATCACGATGATGATGACGGTGATGATATTGTTTCCTGTACACGTAGTCTATCATAAGTATAGATGAGTGATGTGTATGCCCACTCACTACATCACAACTCACTCAGTAGGAGGAAACTGTCACCATGACAACATCATCAGCACATATATCCTCCTCATACATACATTTCAATTAGAAGAAATTACAAAGAAAGCAGTCAACAATACTCATCACTCAGACTTTTCCACCCGCCTGCGTGTCTGTATCCGTCTGTCTGTCTGTCTGTCTCTCTCCCGAACGTGCTTTCTCCCTGTCTTTGACTACGTGACTTTCCGAAACCACCTCCATTCTGAGTCCAGTGTGCCAACAATCTTCCTTCTATACACACATTGTGAGGCAACTCCTCTCATAGGCGAACCTATTAGTCAGTCAGTCAGTCAGTGATGAGTACAATCGTGTGTCAAATTCCCTGTGTACATCTACCTTGTCACTGGAGCTATCTATCTATTACTGTTTATAATGCATTGACTGCACTCACGTATTGGCTGAAGATATCTCCAACTGAGCACATCACTTTTCTTGATGAAATTCCACAGTCAGATTTACTCTCTGATTGAAACTGCCACTACCACAGAACAGAAAGTTGGTAGTGTAATGTAGTGTAGATCATATCACCACCTTTTTCTTCTAACAGTCTCGTCTTCCCCTCCTCACTAATCCCTCATGTACTCTCCACTGAAACAAACAAACAGACAGACAAACAACCAAACAAACAAACGACCGTACAAAGAGACAAACAAACAGTCATAGAAAACATTTATCTCAATAATTCATAATTCCCTATTCCTTTTTACCTATTTCACAAAGGAGAGCTGTGATAATCGTGTTGTGAACATTGGTGCGACATCAGGAGATCTCGTGAGACAAGTATGGAATAGAGACACCAATGTAATCAAATTGAATCACGAAAAAGACATTTTCATCCTTCTCGAGAAAAACTAGTCAACTACTCACTTGTCAGAGGACTCTCTCCTCTTTATTCCCTTAACATGGAATATACTTCATCTGCCTCGATATTCTACTTGTATCATCCCCACCCACCTCATCTTTGAGAAAAGTAAAGAAAAGTAAAGTCATTTTCATGTTCAAAAGTCTTCTTGTCGTTCTTCTCCAAGTGCTTTCTTGACATATTTTTCTTATTTATTCCTGTCACAGTAGTACAATGCTGAGATGTTTCGACAGTCAGAAATAAAATGCTTTCAAAATTTACACAAGGGATTCGAAATTCTTATTCATGGCAACAATAACAGTAATAAGAACATTATTGGCAATATCTGATCTGGAGTACAAAAATAGTGTTCAGATCACATCAATCCACGTGACACCACAACATCACATCACATCACATTACACAACACGACACGACACTAAACCGAACCAAACACGTCATCATAACATCATGAGATCATGAATGGGTTAGTCAAGCGGTGATGGTGGTTGTGGTTGTGGTGTTGGTGGTGATTGGACAACTCTGGTCAGTCAGTTAGCAGTGAGTGAATAGAGGCAAAATGAAATACACAAAAATGCTCGCAAAATCTGCGCAAAGTCAATTCATCATCTTACTAACACAAAGAAAAACAGAGAAATAAATAAACAAAAATACAAAAAGGAACAGAAATGCAACATAAACTAACTGTTTATAATAATAATAATTATTATTATTATTATAACAGTGATAGTGATAGTCATTTTCAGGCATTGTGATATGAGTTTGATCGCTTTTTGTATAGTTTGAGATTCAACTCGCTTGCCAATAGGAGATCCCAGGAAGTCACTTTTCGCTCTACTGGATCATATTTTCCAGCAATGAAGTAATCGAAGACGTCTGTGGGATCACCGTCATAACCGTAATCACCGTCACCCGGTAGACTTATCTCATCCATGTCAACAGATCGACTGGATTGTATATATCCTAAATGTTCTCCTATGGATGTTGAAGGTACCTAAAATGAAGGGAATCAAGATTACTTCTATGACTGAAGATAGACACACATATAAATATCAAGGAACTTAAGTGCAAAGACTGGTCTGATAACGCTTAGACGACATCCACATTTCTCGTCACCACCCCATATAGAAAACGTTGATCACGATTATAAACTATGTGAACAATCAATCCACTGCTTAAGAGTAATAGACACAGTGTCCTGCCTGGTCCATCCAATCTAATCCAGCATGCATCAAGACATGACATGTATTTTCTGTTAAAGACACACGACAATCTGTTCATGTGTACCTATTGACTTTACAACTATACATATACATCTGAAAATGTTTCTACTGAGTCGAGTTGATTTACAATATCACTTCGGTCGGAGTATCATAAGTTGTCTCAAATTTTCCCATTATTATTCACGCTCACATATCAGCAGAGTGTCGTATAGATGGCATACTATACTGCACTATACTTTATCAGACTGTTTATCACTCGCTTACTCGGCAAAATGGTTGAAATACTCGTCAATAAATCATGCAGATAAACCTTGACACTAACACACCTTGAAACTGACGTTCCATCCAGTGGGAACATTGTATCTACTCTTTGGTCGCTGACATATTCTTAAAAGAGTGATAATAATTGGTTTAATATGAGTATGTACACAGTCTTCTTGTCGTGTGACATTACACTCAGAAATTTCTACACATGAGAAATATACTGTGTATGCATGTGTGTGTGTATATGAAACTTACTTTATCAATGGAAAGGAATTTATCTTCCTCTAACTTCCTACCACATGTTTGCAGAAATTCATCGTATGACTTAGCCATTTTCACAAGACGTATAATGCATTCTGCTCCGTTTTCATCTTCATGTTCAGTGGCGAATACGGCACCTTTAACATGCTGAATTAATTGACCATCTACTCCAGCTTCACGAGGTTCATAATACCTGTGTAGGAAGTGAAATAAACTCGGATGAGGTGAGGGGATTAGTTATTCTACCCTAACACACTCCTATTATTGAAAAATCTGCTTATTGAAGTGATTCATTGTAGAACAGTCTCACTGAACAACAACATTGTAGTCTCTGGTGTTTTTATCTTATGTGTGTAGAACGTGATCAGAACTATTACTTGTCGATGGATATCAAGTATACACGAAGCCAAACTGATGAGCTTTTTGGTGGCTACCTTCATATGAAGAGAGGAGTAAGACAAGACTGACTACTACTATCAACCAACGATGGTAATCCTGATTGTAGTGAGGTGAATTATGTAGCGCTTAGCGGGGAATCAGAAGAGAGGCATGTGTCCGACCGATTAGAAGACTTTGGAAGATTTGGATTTTACCTGACGGTTTACCTCGAATGTTCCATGAAGTCGAAGATCTTCTACAGGCGGAAATCCACACACTGACAGAAGACGCTGGTAGTGAAGATAAGACTTCACGTGTGAACATGAAGATACTCACTTATCTAACCACAGCAAGAAAAACAAGCATGAATGGAAGAAACTTGAAGGAAGTCACCTCTTCCACTCATCGAGGCAGAATCATCATTTCAACCACAGTCAAGAAGCACCGATGAGGATTCCAATATCAGTCACGATCGGAAAAGCAACACAAAGATTCCTTAATCCGAAATCAGTGTGGAAATCTACTGTAGTCGTCAACATGAGGAATAAAATGAGAATTTTCAACTCTGTCAATTTAGTCAGCATTCCCATGTACTTCAGGGACTTGACGCGAACTTCCTCAAATGTATTTCGAACAGGATTCAAACGTTTATCAATAGGTGTCTTCGCTAGCTGTAATACTGAAGATCAGTTGGCCGACCAGGACGGATTACCAAGCAACTAGGAACTCTGTGATCCAACCAACCAACTAACCAACCAACGAAGATTTTTCACCCAGACAAATATTCCGAAAGAGGTGGAGATGGGTTGGATGCACACTGAAGAGACCTTTTTCAGTGACACTACGCACCAGCCATGGTCTCCAGTGGAGTTTCAAGCGGAAGCAACTATTTGACAGTTCGAAGGCGGGGAGGAAATGAAAGCTTGAGAGTGATGGTAGAGGCGGTTGAAGAGGACTGCAGAGAACAGAGATGTGCTACTGATGTCCTAGATCCAACTTGGAACCCTGGTGAATAATGACTGAAGATATTAATACATTTAAATATTTAACGCTACACACACACACACACAAACTAGAGATAAGTATTCCTCATATTTGAGAAGTTTTTCCATTGACAGTTGGGTTGTTCAAACATTTCAGTTCGCGTCCAATCTCTTTTGTCTCTACTGATATATTGTTTCATTGGAAATCACACAAAGCTCAAATTATGAATAAAATGTATAGATTGGGTCGAGTTATTCAACCGAATTAATAATATGCATGTAATGCATATCCGATCGTAATTTGAAAATCTCAATTCTAACAGTTCAGAGGGGAAGTTCAATCACCTGCCTATTCACCGAGCTTTCAAGAATTCTCTTTATTTACTAGGCATGAATTTCACCAGACTTCGCCACTGAATACCGTTTACCATAACACAATGACTTAGATTGTGTAGTGTTGACTGTTATCTTGATCATTTTTATTATTATTGTTCTTTTGGGGTCCTAGTGGAACATAGGGCTTCAACTGTACGTCTCCACTTGCTTCTGTCTTCCTTCTGCTGTACTTTCCACCTGCATCCATGTTAGTTAGTCCATACTGTTTCAACTCCTCTTCACACGATCTCCTCCATGTCACCCTTGCACTGACGTCCTACTCGCCGCTTGCTTCCCTTTCGGGTTCCACTCGAGCAATGGCCTGACGCGCGCGCGATGTCACCAACCGACCTCCTCAACGAGCGAGTTTCCAATCCATCTCCACTTTCTCCTGCATATTTGCTGTTGGTTGGCGATTGGTTCTTGTTTTGTTTCTTCCCATAGTTTCTTGTTGGTGGTTCTTTCCGGCCCGGCCCGGCCATCTGATCTTCAGTATAGAGCCAGTGAAGACAGTTGCTGATAAAGTTACGTCTGTAACACACTGTTGGAAATATTCTTGTGACCCGCCCGCCCGCCAAGCTTCTGATCCGTATAGAAGAACTGGCTGACTTGACGTTTGCATTGAAAATCCGACCGAATTTTGTTGTTGATGCTGGCTGAGTGACGAAGATTGGTTTCCAGATTGGTTTCAGGTTGATGAGTGAATGTGTTTCTCGCCCCGCCCCCCGATTCTCGCTCGATCCGACATCCTCGTCCGTTTCGACTGTCTGTAGTTGAGACGATGCTCCCTAGATAAGTGAGTTAATGAAGTAACCACTTTCAAATCCCTCCCGTTGATAGTGATTAGCTGCTGGCTGGATGTTGTTGATGTTGTTGTTTTTGTGGTTGTTGGTTGGTTATTTTCATCACCTCCGTCTTGTCTATGTTCACCTGGAGTCCTGTCTTCGCCGGCTGCTTCCTCGACCAGTTTGTCGGTTTTCGCTCGCTTGTAAGTCTTCGATTTTGCGTGACATCAAACATAAATCATCCACTCGCGAAATCCAGGTCCGCTAGGTCCTTCACGTCGGTCCACGATACCCCTGTCATCTCGTTTCCCACTCACTGTCTGACGCAAAATCCAGTCCAACACAATAACGAATATCATTGGTGATAAGCAAGCACCCTTGTCTGACTCCTGTGTTTGCTCCAAACGCCTCGCTGAGTTTTCCGTTGTGGATCACTTGACATGTTCCGTTGTCGTACAGCTGTTGAATAAGGTTGATGAATATTTGGGCGCTGTACACCGTAGTACTCGAGTAATTTCCAAATTACTTCGTGTTCAACGCTATCGATGTCCTTCTCAGATTCTATAAAGTTAAGGTGTAACAACGGAAGACAAGGGCCGGTAACAGATCGTTTTATTACGGAAATCAACACGTATTTATATATATATTTCATGTACATTATTATAGGTTATTCAAGCAGACAAACACATTCTTCTGATTGGTTGTTTCTTGCCCAAGGTGACTGGTTCCTCGGAAAGTTAATCCACATATCCACGAATCTTATTTGTCCACGTTAAGTCTGCTGTGATTTGTTGTTGAATCAGCCTTGTTCATATTATCTCACGGCCAATATTAGTCACCTAGACATTGACGTAAATTAATGCCTACCAATTGGCTAGCAGCCTGCTCTCACCACAAAGGTAGAGGTTTGATTGCCATTCCATGTTTAGTTCTGTGATGATGATGCGTAGAGTTGCAATTTAGTCAGAACATGATTCGCCTTTCCTGAATCCAGCTTCTTCTGGTTGGTGTTCTGTATCCAGTGCGTCCTTCAATCCCGCCAGGATGATGCAACTCAGGATTTTACTTGGCGTCGATAGGAGCATCATTCTTCGCCAGTTCTTGCAGAGTCCTAAGTCGCCCTTCTTTGGTAGTAGTTTCACGATGCAACCTTTCCTCCAGTCAGTAGGCACCTTTCCCTCCTTCCAGACCTTTTGCAATAATGGAGTCAGCATGTCTGCTGTCGCCTCTGGGTTCTCTTTCAGTGCTTCAGGGGTATTCCATCTGGTCCAGCTGCTTTTCCAGCTTTCAGAAGCTTGATTGCATTCAAGACGTCAGCTTTCGTTGGAGGATTGGTGTCAACTTGCACTTGTGTGCGCGCTGTTGTTGGTATTTCTGGACGGGTTGCAGGTGATGGTCGGTTCAAGAGTCCTTTGAAGTGATCCGCCCATCGTTTAATCTGTTTTTCTTCCTTGGTGATTGGGTTCCCTTGGCTGTCTTTTATAGGTTATCTGATGTAATATCCTCAGGTCCCTTTTACCTGCTGCCTTCTCAGCTTCAGTGGCCAGGTTGTCGTAGAATCGTCTTTTGTCCTTCCTAGCAATCTTCTTCACTTCTTTGCCCAGTGCACAGCTGTGTACGTTGAGCTCAGCGTCTCTTTCTCTGTCCGTCCTTGCATTGATCATTTTCTCTTTCACCATTCTCCTCTCTCTATTAATTTCCAAGTGTCCGTTGAGAGCCATTCCTTGTCTTGTCTCTTCTTTCTTCCTACAACCGTCGAACACGTTTCGTTGAAAATCACCTCCAGAGACTTCCAATGTTCTTCCACGCATGATTCTTCCGTGATGTCGCGTAGTGTTTCCTGCTTTGCTCTGACAGTTGCAGTGAAGGTGTCCTTTGTGGTTGTGTCCTTCAGGTTTTGAGTGTTGAACTTGCATTGTGGCCTATCCCCAGCTATCCTCGGGGCTTTTAGTTTCACCTTGGAGGTCCCTTGTACTAGGTAGTGGTCTGAACCCACATCGGCTCCTCTTCTCAACCTTGTGTCCAGTAGGCTCCGTCTCCACATTCTTGAAATTGAGATGAAGTCTATTTGGTTTCTGATGTTTCCATCTGGTGAAATCCATGTCGTCTTGTGTATATCTTTGTGTTTGAACACACTGCCACCAATCACCAAATCATTGAGGGAGCAGAAGTCTGAGAAGAGTTCAACAATGTCGTTCATTTCACCGAGAGCCTCGCGATCTCGCGTTGACCAAATATGCTAGAGACCAGTAATCCACGACTGTCTATGATTTGGCTGAAAAACAATCGACGGTGAGATATCTGCATCTGGCTTACATCCTCTGCAGAACTTTAAATGTTCCCACCATCCTCCTATTTCCTAACACTGTCCAAATCTAATCAAATAAAGTCCTAGTCAAATATTAGGTAAAAGGGAGTGGATTTCATTATGATTATAGACTGACGGTTTCAAAGTGTAATGTAATGGCCTAAAAATGAAAGCAGTTTGAATGTTTTAGGATGTATTTCGATAGACTTTAGAGACTACCACTACTATTATTACGGCTAATGGAAACAATATTAGATATGCAATAATAATAATAATAACAATAATAGTAATAGTAATAATAATCATAGGAATTAAAAATTACCATGCAGTCACCACAGTCGGTGAGTGTTTTTCACCGTTACAACGAATCTCCCTGACTTTTCCAAGATATAACTCATCACGATCGGAACGGAGCTGTACACAATCACCGAGTTCAACAACCAAACCATCCACATTACGAATAATTGACCGACAAAATGTACATCTGCGTTTACGATGTTTGTACTGTTTCACGTCAACCATGTGAATCGCCAATTGTCAGTTGGTAAAAAGATAAACAACTCCGTTAAATAAAAATCATTAATTAGGTGTATACAGTACTACTCTGGGAAAAAGGTAGAATATGCAATAGCTTCTCTATAAGGATGCATGATTTACAGGGTACGTATACATTGTCAGATGACATAAGTATTACACTGACATACTCGGTATCATGATTAATCACTTCAGTTACTTCTTTTGAATGAAGTAAGGAGTAAATATTGTTAGCGAATGTTTATCTGTGATTCTATTATTTATAACTGCTGAGAAGAGGTCTCCAGGAGTGATTAGATTTTACTCAATTCAATATGATTTAATTATCACTCGGGGAATATGCCCTGACTAATATACACTTATTTCCATTTCCAACTAAAAATGCTGTACAGCTTCAAACACAGCGATGTCTTTCCGCTAGATTTCTCGATGGGTCATAATAAGAAGTTATACATGATAGTGTGGTCCAAAGTGGTCTAGTGGAATTGACATTTGGGGTCAATAATTCAGTGATTGAACACTTTCCAACTACTGGCGCGGTTGAATCACCGGCCGACGCAAACCCTTATCTCGCGCTAAGCAGGCGGTAAGCCCAGTAAGGCGGGGAAGATTAGAAGGCTGGAAACATCATTCCTTTACAAGAATCATTGCTACTGAGAATCCAAATATTAAGCTTGAAGCTCTATTTTTCACTAGGAAAGAAAATGAATGAAATTTAAAAAGTTAGTAATATATGAAGACGGATATTTGAACAATGAATAGTTGAGCTGTGTAATAAGTAGGTTGAATGAAGTGGGTGAATGACGAAGATTAAATAACGGTCGAAGGGTTTAACAGTAACAAGACCTAATCTTCCTTCGATATCAGATCACAAGTGTGCACTGTAAAGTACCAAACAACTCTCTGAAACGCCATTTTTTCTCCACACTACTCCCTATATCGTGTCGGTTCTAAATATCATTTATATCTCAATACAACAATTAGTCATGAACACAAACGAAAAACTGGGCGACCACATGCACTTTCATGTAGAAGGCAATCACTTTCTACAAAGTTAGCTACAGTATCAAGCATTTGAACTCAACGGAAGAGTAAGTCTTTCCGACTTTCTCAGTCATTATTTACAAATCAAGTGGGTTAACCACCTTCGTCGAATTTCGGTCCTTCATTCGCAGAATATGAAAAGTACAGAAGATTAACATATCTCAGTTTCCCTCTGAAGAATTGAACTGCAGCGCAAATAGTTCCAAATCACGCCTTGTTAATTTAAAAATTGTATGCAGCGAACCACATATCAAACATTCCGTGATCTTATTATTACTATTATTATCATTATCATTATTCACTTGGGTTCCGAGTGGAGCATGCAGCTTCAACAATATATCTCAACTTTGTTCTATTTTCCGCCGTCATATTCAGCTGCATCCGCGACTGACCATAATCTCTCATCTCCTCCTCGCATCATCTCCTGCATGTCACGCTCGCACCCATCACCCACTCGTCGTCGCTTCCCATTGGAACTCCACTCGAGGTTATCATGATCTTCGACTGTTGGAAATTATTTGTAGTCCTGAATGTGGATGCAAATCAATACTTAGATGTCTCTTCAAAAAATTCATCTCAACTAACTGTTCAACCTCGACTTTATAAGATCCAACCATGTATGCTCTTTAAATAATTACGAGTATCGACAGTTGACATTTCCTTGTTGGCTCACAGTCTGGCAAGGAAACACCATGCTTCATCACCCACTTCTAACTGCAAATTATATGTCGACAGATCTCATATTCGGATAAACAATCAGAAGTATCAGATTCACCTCTGACAAACATCCCGTGGTGAAGTCTTTAGCCTCAAGATACAGTAACAGAGGTGAGAATATCAACAGTTAGAATAAGTGAATGAGACTTTCACTAAGGCTAAATAAGAATAAGCCTCAGTGATGAAGCTGTGTGCGAGTATGTAGTCTCAATCCATGGCATTCGGTCAACCGACTCATCTTAACACAATTGGACCTATCTTTCATAGTAGCTAAGCTGCTGATCGCCTACAACTGCTCTGAATATTCTGAAGTCCAAAGGAGAAAGACATTCACGTTATGCACCGTTGAAATGTCCTACGACTGGTGATTTATTCACAACTAGTGAGGATATCATGCACTCACTCTTCAAGAGAAATTATTTGTTTTCAGGAAGGCCAAAACATCATCACCTACCTTTTCAAGGATGCTCCATGGACCAATGTTGCCTCCTCTACTAATAATAGGAGTTTTTATAGTTCTTGGAATGCATATAGTATTTGAAACGGATTCACCCGAATCAAGATTGCATCGCATCGTTATGTCTGAGGAAGTCGAATATCCACAGATTTCAAAACTTTTAGTACGTACGACACGCGGATTTGGTTCGTATGCAGTGTCGTCGAGTAAACTAGATGTGGAATTTGCTATGGAATTTGTACTTGTTTGGGGAGAGCACAATGAAATGGGAGTTTCTGAAGAAAGAGATGAAAGCAAAGAGTAAGGTGATTCGTAAACACATGAGATAACGAGCGACAATCATAGAGAAAATTGAGACAAATAATCACATACTACTACACACTACTTATAAGTAGTCAACACATATCAAACAAATATTTCAGTCTAGACTAGCAAGCATGCTAGCTAGCTGGCTAGCTAGTTGTAAACGCGATCATAGGGAAATGACGCTGTGATATCATCTCACAATATGTGTGTCTCCTGAATGTCCTCCCTATTTAAACACACGACATATGAAATAGTCACATAGGAAAATCAATCACATAGGATAACTTACCTGACAGAGACCAAGAATTATATGATAATCTTCGAATGTTACGATCGACACCGCTATGACGGCGCATTCGTGACACAACTGCATTTCTCACACAATTCACAGAATTTGAAGGGATCAAATAGGGTGACAGACCATTCATTGTGTGAGGCTCACCACCGGTTATATCAGCTAATTCACATAAATTTGTAAAAGAATCTGGTAGAATACGAAGACCAGATAAGGGAATTCTCGATGATCACCATCATCAAAATCACCGGAATATGGTCATGATTTACAGCTTCAGGTGAATCAGCTAGTAGAGTGGAAAACAGAAAGGTAGGTAGAAGAAAGAGACAGATTACACTTTTATGGAAGATCTTGTTCAGAAATACGAAATAAAAGACAAACTAACCACATGAACACAGTCTTGTTCTGTGCTAATGACAAACGTGTGTTTGGCCAATTTTCGTTTCCTATTCCAAGATGTCCCTCAGTATGTATGAAACCATAATTCTCTCTGTCGTCAACATCCGAAGCTAATGCTAAACTTACGATTAGTTTATAAGCAACACTTTGTTGATCATAGAATATGCTAAGATTGAAGAAACCAATCAACCTCATTGTAAAACATGCCACATTTCCTCCACTGTTACCACATCAATTTTCTTTAAACTTCACCTAACCACTATAAGTAGTAAGGATGACTTGAATAACATCAAACCTTCGACGAGAAGTATCAGTAAATAGAATTCCGTTAATGCTAACCAAGAATGAATAAATACAAAACAGGGAAATGTATGGAAGAAACTAAGAACCAGACTATATACAATTCATATGGTATCCAGGATAATACTTTTAAAACTTCCCATTTTTTAATTTTAGAACAAGATATATCAGCGATCAAAATTGTATTTAATTACATCTTCTTCAGGCTTCACTCTAATTTACATAACTTTATGAATAGGCGGTTCAACCAATGACGGTGAGTTTGTCGATCAAAATAATAAAAAGCATTAAATGCTTTTAAAGTCAGGAATAATGATGATTATGCTGATCACAAAAGTAATGATAATAAGGTTTATACAAGTGACGATAATAATAGCGAAGTTAGTAATATATGTGTATATGTAGACAATTCAATAAATATATAAACAGTTAGGTCAACTCCCAAAAGTTACACAATAATAAAGGTGAAGTGGATCACCTATCAACTTTTCAAAAAAGGGGAATACTTTGATTTTGATAGTATATATATACTATTTATTACTTTTTTTATTTTTGATTATAGCTTGATTCCACACTGTATTTTTGGTACAAATATGGAATTTTCAGCATGGATATCGGTAGCCCAAATTTTGCAGGCCAACCATAGATATCAGGTGTGCGTCGTCAGGGGATCGAACCTCAGACCATGTTCATGGTCGGCGAGAGTCCTAACCACTGTGCCACCGACGAACAGAATAGTTACTGATAACAAGATATGAATAACATTACCCAACAACTACTTATATCTCCATGTACTTGGTCATATGGAAGCTAGTGATACCATCTAGCCACCTAAACTTCAGCAGATGAACTGGAGTTCGAATCCATCAGTCAGCGGTTAAAAGCTGAATTCCTTCACCAGCGACCTATAGCTCCAACAAGACACTAAACAAACTTGTCATCTGTTTGGTTTACAAAAAGTGGTTTCTTCGTTTTCTCATTAACCGTATAGATAATCATTTCACTGTATATTGTTCTACTGAAATATGTCTACCAACTAGTAATCAGTTAACGAGACTGTTAGTCTTGAAACAAAACATTTAAAGTTGGTGCTTTTTCTGAAACAAAAACTGACTCATCAAGTAAAAGATTCACACAGGTAATTTAAACTTTATAGAAATAAGCAGTGATAGTTAAATGTATAAATGAATACCCTAGGATATGAGGATGAAGTTAAAGCCTAAAAGCTGAGGGAATGTTAGTCAAGATAGTGTGTTATCAAACAAAAGTCACAAGTACTGAGTTGTGGTTCGTTTTGTCTCCCCTTATGGCTGAGAGATAATGCCAATGAAAGCGGGAGATATACAAGGAGATATACCTGTGTACTATGACCGACCATACATGTTTGAGTTCTATCTCCCGTGTTAAGTGGTGTAATATGGTGAGTAATATTCAGATTAGATGCAAACTGTCAGGTAAGGAGGGTAAGTCATATGTGTATATGTAGACGATTCAATAAACAAATAAATAATTAGTTAAAATCCCAGAAGTTACACAATAAATAATAAAGGTGAAGTGGATAGGTGATCAGAGTTTAAATAAATATCAAAAAAGTACGACGAAAATGCAAAATAAGAAAGGGTGGGTGAGAAATTTCTAATTAAAATTTACCTAGGCCAAAAAAGGGAGAGACACAGGTAGAACAAACCTCTCTCGTATGCAAAGACACTAGGATAGTTCTCACGAATTCTCACAGCTTTGCCCATATATGTATAAAAGGCGATAGATAACCTTGAAGATACTTCTTCTATCCACTTGGTGACCGTTGTCATCAATCAAATGAGACAAAATAGAAATACTTATACATCCTACTACTCGGCCTTTTCCGAACCATCAAGCAAGATTCTCGGCAATCATGAGATTCTCAGGTGTCTAGATGTTCTCCCTATATATATATCTCTCTCCATACAAACACCTACCTAAATGTGTAGGTGCAAATAGGATCGGCTAGACACCTAGATAGCTTGTCTTTCGCTTGTGCAATCATAACTGATCGGTAGCTGGAAAATCACGAACAGAGAGTCTTAGATGTAGGACTAGCCACTTCTAGCCATATCCCCATCTACTTCCAGTTTCAGGGACAGTTGTCTCTTTTTCACCGTTGTCAGTTCCTCTTCACCATACTTGATGTTCATGTGTCTTCTTATAAATCTACTAGGATAACCCATTTGCACCAGCGTATTTCTAATGTGTCCTAATTCATTTTCTCTAGGGAGTCATCTGTACAGATCATTCTCACTCTACTCGTCAGGGACATTTCACCAAATTCATTTTGTCTCGGATTGTTACAAAACTGAAGAAATGTGTATAATGTCCTACAGACTTAGGCTTTCTGTAGATACCTCTCTTGAGTGAAGCATCTGGTCTCTGTTCTGCTCAGCTGGACATCCACCATAATGTTCTTTCTTCACAAGTGAACATGAGCGATGGATGTGCATCATTAAAATTTCCTTAATATTTCATTCTTGTTAGCTTTCTAATCAAGAATAATAAACGTGTCATCAACATAACGTAAATAAGAATCCATTTTATCTATTAGTAGTTTAAATTAATCAGAGTGGTTCTGATGAATAAGTGTATGTGTACGTCGATAAAATGAATTCGTTTCTAACCGATGAAACGAAATGCCAAAAGCTTAACAACTCAAAAGATTTGGACTGAAAGGCTGAAAAGCAGCCGACAAACACGTATAAGCAGCTGAGTGAAAGTGTAGTAATCTAAAAAGGCAGCCTAAAACTGTCTTAAACCTACTGAAAGTAATACTTCATGATTGTATGGTTTATTGCCAAAGTGCATAAACCAGTACTTCCTCTTCTCCCACTCCTAGACATATCTAATTTCATCTACGGTGGAGTGACAAAGTGTCTATAACGTATATAACTGCTAACTTTATCGATCAGCAAAACTGACTGAAATCGAATGTGATTTAGAAATATTTATAGTGTGACAGACTTAATATGACGATTGAATGCTGCAAGTTTCCTAAGGAGAAATGCTGAAAGTCTGTCTATTGTTGTTGTATCAACTTTCATTTATTCTTAAAATGTTCACAAAATCATGTATCAAACAACTCAACCGTTTACAACCCCTAAACAACCTGGCTTTTTCATGATTATAAACTGTGATTATAAACTGTCAACTATGAATGTGGAAAATCACTATCTTAGCAAAAATTTCACTCACATCATAGAGTAAAAGTAGCACAAGGTAAGTATCAAAGCATATTATTATTGTTCCTTTGGGTTCCTAGTGGTACATAGGGCTTCAAACTTGATATGATTATGAGCGGCAATAGTTTGTGCTCGAAACGTCATCAGTTAATGTAACTGTACAACACTGTGTGATTTATCAGAATAAAATCTTATCCATAATGGAGTTAGGGCTTCAACTGTACGTCTCCACTTGCTTCTGTCTTCCTTCAACTGTACTTTCCACCTGCATCCATGTTAGTTAGTCCATACTGTTTCAACTCCTCTTCACACGATCTCCTTCATGTCACCCTTGCACTGACGTCCTACTCGCCGCTTGCTTCCCTTTCGGGTTCCACTCGAGCAATGGCCTGACGCGCGCGCGATGTCACCAACCGACCTCCTCAACGAGCGAGTTTCCAATCCATCTCCACTTTCTCCTGCATATTTGCTGTTGGTTGGCGATTGGTTCTTGTTTTGTTTCTTCCCATAGTTTCTTGTTGGTGGTTCTTTCCGGCCCGGCCCGGCCATCTGATCTTCAGTATAGAGCCAGTGAAGACAGTTGCTGATAAAGGTTACGTCTGTAACACACTGTTGGAAATATTCTTGTGACCCGCCCGCTCGCCAAGCTTCTGATCCGTATAGAAGAACTGGCTGACTTGACGTTTGCATTGAAAATCCGACCGAATTTTGTTGTTGGTGCTGGCTGAGTGACGAAGATTGGTTTCCAGATTGGTTTCAGGTTGATGAGTGAATGTGTTTCTCGCCCCGCCCCCCGATTCTCGCTCGATCCGACATCCTCGTCCGTTTCGACTGTCTGTAGTTGAGACGATGCTCCCTAGATAAGTGAGTTAATGAAGTAACCACTTTCAAATCCCTCCCGTTGATGGTGATTAGCTGCTGGCTGGATGTTGTTGCTGTTGTTGTTGTTGTGGTTGTTGGTTGGTTATTTTCATCACCTCCGTCTTGTCTATGTTCACCTGGAGTCCTGTCTTCGCCGGCTGCTTCCTCGACCAGTTTGTCGGTTTTCGCTCGCTTGTAATTCTTCGATTTTGCGTGACATCAAACATAAATCATCCACTCGCGAAATCCAGGTCCGCTAGGTCCTTCACGTCGGTCCACGATACCCCTGTCATCTCGTTTCCCACTCACTGTCTGACGCAAAATCCAGTCCAACACAATAACGAATATCATTGGTGATAAGCAAGCACCCTTGTCTGACTCCTGTGTTTGCTCCAAACGCCTGCTGAGTTTTCCGTTGTGGATCACTTGACATGTTCCGTTGTCGTACAGCTGTTGAATAAGGTTGATGAATATTTGGGGTAATCAAAGCATATGCGAAATACTTATCTCCTTTGTCAGTATAACGAAACAATGATTATTTATTCACATATATAGTAGACAAAGACTTACCTTCAACGACTGTTCCAGGATAAAGATTGACTCCCAACTTATCACTCCACGCTGCACACACACGTGTTCCCGGCGGGACATGATGAATTGAGTCGGGGAATACTTCTAGGACAGCTTGTTGTACAACTTGCCATCCATAGAGTAATAGGTCCATTTGGCGTCTTCTGTTTGAACCAGGTGATGTGTTGCAAAAATTTGTATTGTTGGCGGTAGATGGCGTCTGTAAACAGCCATTCGATGGTGACAGTGATGACGGCTGGCGTCGTGATGATGTCCCATTGGTGTTATTACTATGACTAGATGTTGTGAAATGATTATCATTAGCAACACGTGGGCCAGTTGAGCGATTACACTTCTCACTGTCCAATTGTATACGGAATATTCGATCACGTAGGTAATCACTAGACAGGCTAGTTTGAATAGCTAATGGAGAATGGTCTGTAATTGTTCGACGATAAGAATGTATAAGAGAAACAAAAGTAAATACCAACCAACTTCTGCACAAATGTGACAATAAAACCTAACCAGTCTCAGAATACTATAAAAAACAATTTTCAGGTAAATTTTTTCAGAAACGTGCATCAATTAAAGAGCCCTTGGAAATGAGAAAGCACCGGACAAACACACCGATTACAATTTAGTTTGGGACAATTTAGCAGGAAAGTCAACATTTGTCTATATGCAATCCTCAATCCTCTGTAAGTATCGTCATTCGTGCTCAACTCGGCGAGTTCCACAAGTCACAAATTCTAGTCGGAATTTTGAGAAATCCATGTGGAATTTAGTCACTGCTGTGCTGAAAACAGTTCGATAAACATTTGTCAAGCCCGCATTGATAATAATTCATACTGGGCTTGCATTAATATGTTTGCCTCTTGTAAGCCGTCATCAACCCTATCGCATCTCACCAGGCAACACAATCGAATAATGTTTTACTTCCGTCTTTCATCCTCAAGATAAGGAAAGACTTTCTGTACATAAACTGACTACTAGATTATTTGTTCAGAACAGCGGTAAATACTACCCACTTACGGTGCAAAGATTTATGACGCTTGTATAAATCACATAATACTAGTCAGAGGTAAGCGAAGAAGTGACAACTTAAGTGTATGTGAGTTTATCATAATTCTAGTGGAGATTTCTTTGTGTAAACCAACAAAGGAGGGATATAATTGGGGAAGGTAATCATGTCGCCAATGTTGACACCCAAATGTCAGTTAAAGTCATTCGAGTGAGATTGCAGAATTCAAGCGAAAAGCCTGCTCAAATTGTCACACATCCACACACACACACACACACACTATCCAACAACAAGACAAACATAGTACAAAAAAATCTCGGGTCCCAAGCACAAACAGACGGCTGAAAGGTTTCAATAGTCAAACTATCCCAAGTGGGATAATACTGCATACACACTGTATTGTTGAATATTTCCAAACTAGAATAAAACAGTTTTTCAGTACTCCATAGTTTTTCAATACTTGTCTAACTGATGTCAGAGTCTTGTCATCTAACTCAGATTTTCATTCCACCTATAATCACTAGTAGCTCAATAGTACACATAGCTAATTACGAGAAAGAGTCCCAAACTAGGACGAAACAGCTGTCCAGTACTCTCAGGTTTTCCAGTGGTTCTCTAACTGATGTCAGCTCATGATTAAATCTTCCATGCAATCAAACAAAATCCCTACAAAACCAATACTTGAAAATTAATCTGTGCTCACTAGTGACTGTCAGTGAACCTGGGGTTCTAGTGGGAAGCCGTGACCAGTAGGGTACAGCAGGTTGAAGATGAGGCAGTAACTCATCGAAGAAGACATTGCGAAGTGGTCGCGCTATGTCGTGAATTGGCAGAATTTAGAATTCAAGGACCATTGGATCGGGTCCCAGTGGCTCAATGGTCCACGAGCTCGCCTTGTAACCAGAAGGTCCTGGGTTCGAATCCCGGTGGGTGCGTACTGATGAGGAGTCCCAAGCTAGGACGAAACAGTTGTCCAGTACCCCAGGTTTTCCAGTGGTTCTCTTCTAACTGATGTCAGCTCATGATTAAATCCTCCATGCAATCAAGAAAAAGAATAACGCCAATATCCAGCTATTATGGAATATTTGCTTCCAGTAGTTCAAGGTAACCTACTGTTCACACTGTACACATAATGTGGGACGTATTCGATTAAGCCTGAATTGCTTTCTTCTATCCGATGACATTTGCCAAATTTCAATTTAGATTAGGTAAAACAGCTGAGAGGCGAACAATTGGTCACAACGTTATTGGAAATTACTTAATAAGTGTTTTCCTATGTATGACTCAAGCTACCTGTTTTGAATAAATGCATTTTCGCATCAGTCCTACATAATCACCACTTAGAGACGTGCTAATAAATAATAATATTCATACATATAGTAAATGAAAGATAATATTTTAATACCTCTTTCCATATATATAGTTCCAGGAAGCAGATAAGTATCTTTTATAACCAACACTCTTGTTCCATCCGACAGATCTGACAAGTCAAACTCATTTCGTCGAATTTCTGGTGTCGATAGTCGATTGTTCGTTCCTCCTGATGATCGACAATCATCTCTTGGGACGACAAATGAACCAGTCTAAAAGATTTGAATCCAAATGAAGAGATAAACAATAACACTGAATTAAATGTTTCACTATTATTACTTATAGTAATTTTCAAACTCTCAGATAATGTGAATTCGTCCACACTGATTAATAAAACAGAGGAGTAGTGTGTGTGTGTGTGTGTGTGTGTGTGTGGAGTCTATGCGCTAAAACAGGAGAGTGATGTCACAGTAAATACTAGTAGGTGGTTTCATAATATTTTACAAAAGTACGGGGAGTAGCTCTAAAGTATTCATTAGCGGTGCGGTGATAGAATACTCACTAACCACACCTCACGTGGTGCGGGGTTCAATCCACCCCCCAACCCTACTGACACAGCCTTAAACCTTAATTAGCCGGTAAAGAGGGATGGTCGGGAGTGACAAAATAGACCCCACTTCATAAAAAAGACACTATTGCCACTGCCACTTCAAAGCCGAGATTTTTCTGGCACTCTCTTCTTTCTCACCTGACATTCGTGAATTAAGATGAACGTAGAGGCATCATTTGTATTTCTTTGGTGGAGATACAAAGGATTATGCGGGTGTTTACTAAATGACAGTCACCAAGTAAAGTGATTAGCACTTGAAAGAACATTTTACGCCGAAAATATCGAAGTATAGGGACCCAGTTATTCTACAGTCTGTGGCTAGACTGTATAAAAGTTTACCAGTGTGGGCTTCATATTTGATTTCATCGGGATGATAGTGACAGAGTAGTTTATCAATCAAAGAAGTCATCTCTCATTCTCACTGACATAGAAGATATATTTCAGGTTTAATTCTCGTCTTGTTATAGTGCCTGAAAGTATCTCTATTCATAATTACAGGAAAGGGAACACTTCAACTGATTGACATCAGACCACTGATTCATTTCAGTTTTATAGATAACATTTTCACTAGATATCTTTCTGCGAAGAGCCAGGAAAGTTATATTCAATATGACTATCATAGTTGACTCCTTCATTTCTTCCAATTTTAACGCTTACTCCGCCTAATCATCGTCAATGGAAATCTTTGCCTCTTAATTGTGCTTCTCACAGTTCGAAATTATTATCTCTGTTGTTATTATTATTATTGTTCCCCTGGGTCCCGAGCGGAACATAGGGAATCAACGGCACATCTCCTTGTTTATTCTTTTTTCTGCGGTCTTTTTTCAGTTGGTTCGACGATTATCCACAGTTTCTCATCTCCTCTTCACTATACACTATCTCCTTCATGTCACCCTCTCACCGATGACTCACTCGTCGTTTCCTATTCAGTCTCCACTCGAATGATGGCCTGCATTGACCAAGATGTCATTTGATGGTTTCCTCAGTGTGCGCACCCATTCCATCTCCATTTTCCTCTACGTATTTATGGAGTAATCGGTTGTTGGATAGTTTTTGTTCCCATAGTTTCTTGTTGCAAATTCTTTCTAGTCGGTCGTTTAATCTTCAATATGGAGCGAAGGCAGTAATCAGAGCTCTGTTGATTTAGTGATTTACCAACATTCTTTTATTTTCAAATGTCAGTTGCAATAATAATGATCATTGCATTTATTTCAGGCTGAAGCCGATGTCAGATTAGCTAGCTGAGGACTTCTTCATATTACCAGAGTTCAGCAGTGTGCAGTAAAGCCTGAGACAAGAGTATTTCTTCTGAGTATATTGAGACGTAGATATCTATTGATATTAATAAACACATCTTCAAATCACAAATATGTTCCTCCCTAAAAGAAGTAGGAATGGTAACTCTAAGCTATAGCAACGCAAACGAAAGACCTAAGTAAACGGATAGAAAGGCTCTGATCAACCAATCAGATAAGCCCCTTGTAAATATGCGTAATTTAAAATGGAAGTTAGCATTAACTTTCTTGTATGTGTCCAAAGAAACCTCCTAATTCCATATTGAAGTCTTTAGTGACAGTCCAAACACTTATTTCTGTGCATAAATTCATCCTGATAACTGTATATCATGCTGTTTCATGACCAGTACACTGTTGCACATAACTCATGAACCTAGAAAACTGAAGACATATCTTCTCTGACAGATTTTCTGTAACAACAGCCTGGATATCTGTATATACATATCCAACAACAGCGGCTGTAAGCTTCCTATAGGCCTATTCTCCTGACAGTACTCAAATACCACGTCCTGGAGTGAAATTAAACTCTAAGCATTAAAATGAAGTGGGTGGCAAATGACCTTGATGCACCAATTACATGAAAAAGGCGAATTTTACGTGCAAAATACATAAATTTATGAAAATAATGAATGAAAGGACATGTAAGTGTTCCGCAGGATACCTTTCTTTTTGGAGTGTAATTGAAATGTCTGTCAATCCCCATTTGGAGTGTCAATATAGTAATCATTCCACGTGATTTACATACATTCAAACTAGGTCTTCCAACTCCCACCTTAACTTAACCCTAGAGGGAAACTACCCCAAAGTATCCTTAGTCTAACTCGGAACAACCATTATATTTCCTTTGTCAGGTTGACTTAACCCTGACCTGTCCCTTGGCCCAAACCTTTACTTAATCTTTCCCAAACTTAACGGAAACTTACCAGATATCCCATTTAATATCGAAACCCTTCGTTAAGTATGTTTTATTCGTGATTATAACGTCATTTGTACGGTTTCACCAACTATCTGACCAAGCGTCCCAAGGTCATTAGTGCAGCCGTACTTCATTGGTACTTACTGGTGCTTAGAGTCTAACTTGACCTGTCTTCGTGGTGTTTGCAACGTAATTCGTGTACTGCATCTATATTTCCGGTTTTTTACTACGGGCTTATGTGACTGATTGATCAGAGTTATTACGTCAATTAACCCGCGTCTTTTCTTTGGGTCGTTGTAGTTTAGAGTTACCGTGGGAACCTTTCAGTAATCAACTTCAACAGGAGTGATAGTAGTATAGTCTATGTGCATCCAATATTACGTAAAGGTCACTGGTCATGAGGAATGCTGTTTTATGGGCTCACATTAGTAGTACGAGGGCAGGAATCTTTACGGTACTGAAGAAGAAGGGATTAGGAAACTTTGGAATACGATGAAGAAAAAACGTTTTTGACGATCAGAAGGGACTCAAGTACTAGTAGTGGTGTGTGGACATTTACTAGATCGGAGCTATCAACACAGAGAAGGTGATTGTTTCCTGAGATACTTAGAAGGAAACTGAAATAGTATCTGTATAGTATCTACGTTTTTGAAGGCGAAGTCTCCTATCCATGAAACCGTTTCAGGATGTTTGTTTGAGGAGTGGGGGCGACAGCAGCATGACACCAAGGCAGTTCTTGTATAGGCCTAAGTCTCCCTTTTTTGGATAAACTAACTATCTTCCCGATTGGAAAGTACCTTTTAATTCCATTACTTCGACAACTCCCGCAGTAGTGGAGTGAGCATGTCTGCTGATATCTCTGGGTACGTCTTGGGTGATTCTTGAGGGACTTCATTTAGTATTACTGCTATCCCGACATTCACCAATTTTATCTCCCTGATTATGTCAGAGGGTTTGTGTTTACTGGCAGTTCTGTGGCTTTTGGTGATATTTCTTGACGAAGTGAAGGTGGTAGTTGATTCCAAATGAGTTTTATACTACACAAACGAAATAGCTATCTGACAGTACTCAGTATCGGTTTTCCATTGGTTTTCTGACAGATGCCAGCTCATGATGAAATCCTGTAACCACTTAAATCAAATCTCTGCAAACCAACAATTGATTATTATTCTAGTCTAGAACACTAATGTTACCGTTAAATAATTCTAACTATAGTTGAACAGGAAGATCACCGACTAAATTAATTAACATTAGTATGTAGAAAAAGTGTAGTAAAACACCTTTCTTTAAAAAAAAAATCACCTGGTTGTCTTTATCACCACGTGTAAATCCATGATCCTGAACATCAACACTCAGTTGTTGGAATTTATCCACACCTGTAGTGCTGCTTGATACTGGACGCTTTGAATCCCACCAGAATGTGTCAGACAGACGTGTAGGATAACTGACAGATGAATCTCTAGTTGGTACTGAAGATGACAATGGTGAGACAGAAGGAGTAGATGAAGAACATCCATGAATACCAATTTTATTGACTAATTCTACATTGCTTCCAGATTCATTCAATTTGCCTTGTTGACTGAAGTTTGAAGACTGATGAAGTGTTATAGTTGGAAATGAGCATGATAGTCTAGAAATCTGACTAGTTGTTGGTTTTCTGTTGGTTGATGAAACAGCTAAACAAATTTTCAGAAAAAAAGAGAAGGACTGTAATCAACAACATAATTTTTAAATCAGTATTATTATTGACTAAGTAAATAACAGATAAATGCCACTTATCCATAATACTTTGGTTATAGGATTCAATAATGAGCTTATATCATATAGAGAAAAATTGAAGAATCTAGGATTACTGGAGAGCAGTATAGTCCCGGTTTGTGACACTTCAGCAGTACGCACATGATATGAAACTGAATAATATCTCTGTTTGTTTTTGACAGTCTGTTATATTTTGCTATGTATATATGGATCGATATTCTATTATAATTGACAATATGTTTTTGTCCGTCCACTAACTAACAAATATGTGTGACCTTGTTGTCACATGACATTACAACCAATCATGTTAAGACTGTCTATTGATTCGTTCATTTTTGAACATTCGCTCATACACTTGTGTGACATTGATTTTCCTTGTTTGAAAATAAATACAAGTATCATCGTGAACCTGGTGGTTTTCTGATTTCGGCATTCTTGCGTCAGGACTATTAATTACTCGACCAGTACATAACAGCACCCACCGGGATTCGAACCCAGGACCTTCTGTTTACAAGGCGAGCTCGTGTACCATTAAGCCACTGGGACCCAATCCAATGGCCGGTCCATGAATTCTATCTTTTGCCAATTCACGATATAGCGCAAACGCTAGCCGATGTCTTCGGCGAGTATTTGTCCTCACACCCGACCTGCTGCATCCTACTGGTCACGACTTCCCGCTGGAACCCCCGGGTAACCACCTACCTGAATAGGGCCAGTCGCCAGAAGGTCCTGAGTTCGAATCACGGTGGGTGCGTACTGCCGGGGAGTCACAAACCAGGACGAAACAGCTGCCCAGTACTCTCCCAGGTTTACCAATGGTTCTCTAACTGATGTCAGCTCATGATGAAATTCTGTAGCCAATGAACCAAATCCCTCAAACCAATACTTGAATTCTTTTTGAATTGAATTTTAGATTTCCCCGTCGACTGATTGAACCAAAGGACCCAGTCTCAGGTTGACATATAGACTTCTTATGCATATGCTTCGACGATGTCTGGGCATGTAATTAGAAGCCGACATGTCAACCTGAGACCGACCACTCCGGTCCATCCGATCGATCGACAGGAAAATCTAAAATTCAATTATATAATTCATATGACCCGTTACACAAGAGAAGGCTCTCGTGTCCCAAGTGGTCTAGTGGATAACTCTTTGGCGTTTGAAACTATGGGCAATGGGTTCGAGCCTCGGTGGGAATATCATCACTCACTGGGGAATGGAGATACATCCAACTGATGAGTCCCAAATAGGACAAAATGCGCATCCTGGATGCCACTGCTAGTCACCATCCACCAGTTAAATATCTATAATTTTTTTGATATACTAATACCACTTACACTTTCATCATCATCATCATCATCACAATGCAGAGTAAGCAAATGACAGTGAATAAATTTAACTTCGTTCACCTTCTTCCCCCTCCCCCTCCTCAATGTGTTTCTTTCTCTCTCTCTCTCTCTAATGAATGAATACAATAAGAGGCTAGTATTAAGCTAAATCTGTTCTAAAAATAATAATAAATATTCCAACCACGTGATTCACGTTCCGTTGGCCCGCTGATTTTAAATCTTCCTCATCTCTCAGTGTATGCCTGTGTGTGTGTGTGTATGTGTGTGTTCATTGGTTGTTGCGTGATAATGACCAGTTATCGTATATGCTCAATATACAAGTATTCCAAATACTCAGCCAATAAACAATTTTATCCCTTATAATTCTCTAGGCTTACATTATTAATTCTCATCGAACCAGACTTTTTTTCACTGGCCCGTGGCAATTTGTAAAGTCCTGTCCATACAAAAATCATCGTTGCAGCAAGTGCAAAATCATCGGTCATAAAAATGGTTTTTGTCAGCCACGCAAACACAGATGTCACAATCCAGCGAAAGCTTGACCAACTGTCGGTCCTAAATCCCCAAAAAGGTCAATGAGTCTACTAGCAACCTGTCAAGTCACAACACCAGGTATGCGGAAATATCTTGATCTTCAGATGAATGGTCATGATGCACGTCTGCAGCTAGATACCGCCTCTGATATTACTGTTATATCAGAGAAACTTTGCAATGATATTGGCAGACCACCAACCGCAAATACTTCTCAGACTGCTGTCAGCGCCTGTGGTGGGCGGCTCAAACTAATTGGTGAACTCGAATGTTCTGTTTCCTTCCGCAATATCAAATTCACAGGAATTTCTTACATCACCAAGAGTGATTTAAATCTTTTGGGACTTGATTGGTTCGATCCTTTACATCTGGCTGATGTCCCACTTAGTTCTGTATGCAACGCAATCAAAAAGGATAAAAATTCAGCCAAACCCTTTTCCGATTTATGCAAACTATTTGCACCTGTTTTTCAACCCGGATTAGGTCACTGTACCTCGTTGCAAGCTACCTTTCGAGTATTACCAGACGCAAAACCGGTTTTTCTCCCAAAGAGGCCAGTCCCATATGCATCTGTAGCAAAAGTTGACGAAGAAATGGAGAGACTACAACAAAAAGGCGTATTAGTACCAGTCACGTACTCGGCATGGGCAGCACCCATCGTCGTTGTCAAGAAAGCGAATGGCTCCCTACGTATTTGTGCTGATTTCTCTACTGGGTTGAATGCTGCATCAGAACAGCACCACTATCCTTTACCTACGCCGGCTGATTTATTCACTGTTTTAAATGGTGCATCTTATTTTGCAAAACTGGATCTTGCTGACGCATATCTACAAGTTGAAGTAGCCCCAGAATGCCGAGAACTCCTTACCATTAATACACATCACGGTTTGTTCCAATACAACAGATTACCTTTTGGAGTTAAAACTGCCCCAGCTATTTTCCAACAACTGGTGGATACTATCTTGGCGGGTATTCCGGGTGTTGCCGTCTATCTTGATGATATCTTGGTGGTAGCGAATTCTATAAA
Organism: Trichobilharzia regenti; assembly: GCA_944472135.2. Lineage (NCBI taxonomy): Eukaryota > Metazoa > Platyhelminthes > Trematoda > Strigeidida > Schistosomatidae > Trichobilharzia > Trichobilharzia regenti. The sequence continues at coordinate 8,395,830 of OX235270.1, forward strand.
CGAACTTTACAGCAGGACAGAAGCTGTCTTGTCACGCATGCAGGATAACGGTCTACGACTACGCTCAGAGAAGTGTCAGTTCTCCTTGAGATCTGTCAAATACCTTGGATTTATATTTGATGCATCGGGTAGACGTCCAGATCCTGACAATATACGTGCTATAAAAGAGATGCCCACACCTACTGATGTGCCTTCTTTACGCTCTTTCTTGGGATTAATTAGCTATTACTCGGCATTTCTCACTGCGCTGCATAACGTTCGACATCCTCTCAATCGACTACTCGAAAAGAATGCAACCTGGAAATGGTCCGAAGCTTGCAGATCAGCTTTTGAAAAGTTGAAGTCCATGTTAACTTCTGAATTGCTTCTGACACATTATAGTCCAACACTTCCAATTGTAGTTGCAGTGAACGCTTCAGCAAGCGGAGTGGGAGCTGTCATTTTACGTGTCTTCCCAGATGGCGATAATGCATGCATCTCGAACACTAACTGCGGCAGAGAAGAAATATGCACAAATTGAAAAAGAAGCCTTAGCTTTAGTCTTCGCCGTACGACGTTTCCATAAAATGATCTACGGCCGCCGATTTACTTTGCTGACAGATCATAAACCGTTACTTTCCATTTTCAGATCTAAATCAGGTATTCCTTCCTGTACATGCAGCTAACCGACTACAACGCTGGCCAATAATATTACTTGGATACGATTTCGATATTATATACAACCGAACTAACGAATTTGGTCAAGCCGACGCTCTATCTCGGTTAATTAGCGACTATCCTGCATCAAGTGAAGATATGGTAATTGCATCGATCGCCACCAAAGACTATGCAGTTAACCTCATCGACAATGCTGTTCGATCTCTACCAGTAACGTTTGCAGAAATCCAGCGAACTACAAGCACCGATGCCACCTTACGACGTGCTACACAGTATGTATCCAGTAATTGGCCAAAGATTAAATATAGCGGAGACCTAAAACACCTGTTCGCCCGTCGTGATTCTTTATGTGTTGTAAAAGACCGCTTGATGTTTGGAGAACGCGTAGTGATACCTGAAGCATTACGAAATAAACTCCTGAAACAGTTTCGCATGGGACATCCTGGTATTCAGCGGATGAAGTCTATCGCTCGCAGTTACGCATACTAGCCTAATATGGATAAGCATATTATCGATTTTGTTCAGCAATGTTCAAAATGTCAACAATCAGCAAAACTACCCCACCAGCTACCTCCCGTACCGTGGCCACCAGCAGCCCATCCTTGGTCCAGAATTCATATTGATTTTGCTGGCCCTACAAATGGTGCATATTATTTAGTGGTGGTAGACGCTTTTTCTAAGTGGTCAGAAGTTATACCTGTGGTTTCGCCGACAACGTCCCAGACTCTCAAAGCTCTCTCTCTCCCATCATGGTCTCCCAGAAATAATAGTCACAGACAATGGTTCGCAGTTTACCTCTCATCAGTTTCAGCAATTGTTAATTCCTTTCCTACTTGTTCATTCTCAATCTTTCCTTTGTTCAACATTAGACTACTTGCCATTAGTAAGTAGTATGATTTTAATATGTTAATTTATAACGATGACATTTGCTTACAACTGCAGTTAAATTACTTGTTCTATTATCATTCTATTAATGTATAGTTCTTATTTTTCTTCTCCTTAAACATTATTTGCTGCATTTACCCTATAGTGTATGCTTTACTATTGAAAGTTGTTTGTTCATATTTGTTTATTCTTTGCTTGGCATTCGCGGGCCGTTTGAACCGACGCGTGGATCGACCTTGACACAGCATTGCTGTTTTTACTTATTGACTGCACAGTGGTTGTGCATTTGACGGCATTTAGCCACAGACACCTCACATTTTGAGGTTTGTATATTATATATCTATTTTTATGTAATAAAGTACCGTATTGCAGAATATCCTGTATTTTGGACTTTACGCGTCACTCTACGTGTGGTTAAATCTATAGTTTGGATTATCGTTTCGGATTTCTTTCGGGAGAAATTCACAGTACTCAAAATTGGTCTTGTTGATCTATTTGGACGATTATCAATGCCGGTTACTCGTAATATGTCTGGAAAACTGGAAAACGCTGAAGAATATCTTCGAGTCAATTTATCTTCACCGCAAGTTTCTTCTTTACCTGTTTCCTTATCTGTTTCTGATAATTTTAAACACACCCCTCATGTCAGCCCAGGTTTTGATAATATTGCTATGAGAGGTAGTGTAGTAGTAGACTCCGATGTTGATTCGGATGTGGCTACCGAATTAGAGATCCTAGAGCTTAAGGTTCAAGAGCTTAGACTTCGCAGCAAACAACGAAAATTGAAGAGCGAGCGCTCTCAACAAGTCAAGACTGCAGCCAGCTGCGTTCGATCTTGCGCCAATCCCTCGGAAAGCCAACTCCTAGACGGTAGCACCATATATTGTACAGCACAACCATCAGGGTCAAATTGTACTGCTACTCCAGTCCAACCACTCCTGAACTCATTTAGCCCCATTAGAATGCCTCAAATTGAGATGGATAAGTTCGATGGTACACCGACTAAGTTCTTGAAGTTTATAAGATGCTTTAACATGTTCATAGGAGAACAAACTAATGATGACAACCTACGGTTAATGCATCTTATACACAATTGTGTTGGTATAGCCAAGGAGGCCATAGAGCATTGCATTCTACTGCCCTCTGAGGTAGGCTATAGGAAAGCCATGGGGATTTTACGAAGTCAATTTGGCCAACCTCATGCAGTTTCAGATGCCTTCCTCTCCGAATTACTGTCAGGCCCACAGCTGCAACCTGAAGATATAGTTGGGCTACAACGGTTGTTGAGACAGATGACCAATTGTGAGATAGCCTTATCTCAGATGAATCACATGGCAGACTTGGACTGCTCTACCAACCTTAAGTGCATTGTTCAACGTCTCCCTCGGCACCTACGATGGAAGTGGGCAGAATTGGTAAACGATGGTTTACAGTTTGCTGAACCTAGCTTTCGTTACCTCAAAGAATTCCTCGAAAGGCAACTGTCCTTGGCTACAAGCTGTTACGGCCAGATAGCTAATGGGAATAGGAACAACAACGAAGTAGGGTCCAACGATAAAATGTCCAGAGCTATGCCTTCGCACAGTGTTAATGTCGTGAAGTCACGAGCCCAGAAGTCGTGCATAGTTTGCTTCACAGATCACGACTTATGGGACTGTCAACGCTTTTTGTCGATGAGTCACAAAGAGAGACTAGCAGTGTCAATGCGGCATAAGGTGTGCTTCAACTGTTTGAAATGTAATCACCGAGCTGACACTTGTCGTGCAGCAAGAGGTTGCGATATAGTAGGATGCACTAGACGTCATCATAAACTTCTACACAATGAAGATAATTCAGCATGCAAGACTGTCAACTACTCTAGCACGGAATCCGGAACTTCCTTTTTAGGATATGTGCCGATTCGTATCTTAGGTCCTAAAGGATTTCTAGATACCTATGCCTTTCTTGACAATGGTTCAGATGCTACACTACTGCTGAGTCATGTTGCCGCCAAATAGGACTGGAAGGGGTTAATACATTGATGCAGGTAACATCTTTCTGTGGAACTACTTCTCAGAATTCATCTAAGGTTGATTTCGAAGTTGAATCCTTAACGGGAGATTACAAGACGAGGGTCAAGAGTGCCTACACCGTGGAAAGCTTACCTGTAAAGAGACCTAAGACTCCTTCAAACGAACAGGTGAAAAAATGGCCTCACCTGGCAGAAATTCCCTTTCTAGACGTCGAATGTAAACAGGTCAGTCTACTAATTGGGACTAATGTACCTGAAGCACACTGGGTGCTGGAGCAGCGTATAGGGAAATCCAACCAACCGTTTGCATCTTTGTCAGTTTTTGGTTGGTATTTATTGGGTTCAGGAGACGAATATAAAGAAGCAACCTCTATCTTCTGCTTAGAGGAAAGTGAATCAGTAGAGAACAAGCCTTTGCGAATGATTGAAGCTGAATTTCAGGACAAGCACTCATGCGAAAGGTCCAGTTCTGAAATAGATAAAGGGGTTCTGAAGGCAACCGATAGGGAGATAAGATTGCGGAACGGACATTATGAAGTTCCATTGACTTGGAAAGAGGACTGGCGTAGATTACCGCCTAATAAGTTTGAGGCAGAACGCAGGCTGGACAGTCTTCAGAAGAGACTAAAAAAGGACGAAAGCCTATTGAAGTCCTACAATCAAATACTAACAGACCATGAGTTGAAGGGTTATATTAGTCGCGTTCCTGACGACTTCTCCAAGAAACGTAGAGTTATCCCTCACCACCCAGTTATGAATCCCCGCAAGCCTGGTAAAATTAGAGTGGTTTTCGATTGTGCCTTTAAATGTAAGGGAATATCCTTGAACGATTGTCCGTATTCGGGACCTGATCTGATGAATGACTTGGCTGGGGTACTATTGAGATTTAAAAAACATCGGATAGCCTTGTCAGCAGATATTGAGGAGATGTTTCTTCAGGTTCACTTACCTGTCAAGGATAAAAGTGCCTTTAGTTTCTTATGGTATTCTGAGGGTAGACTGGACTTACCACCGAGCCTGTATGAATTAAACGTACATCCCTTCGGTGCTACCTCATCACCTTTTTGTGCAGCCTATGCTTTAAAACGAGGCACAAGACGATGGAAACAAGGGCAACTCCTCGCTGATACGTTTTGGAGACGGTGGAAGCGGGAGTACTTGACGACCTTACAATCGCGTTCGACGACATCGAAACTTACAAGTGGGAGACCTAGTACTAGTGGCTGCGGAGCCTTCACCTCGCAATCGTTGGTCAATGGGAATAATTACAGGTGTTACGGCAAGCTGTGATGGGTATATCAGAAAAGTGGATATCAAGACACCGAGGGGTATAGTCAACCGAGATGTGCGTAAGGTTTGCCTATTAGAAGGTATTAAGGAGAGATAAGCACTTTGTAGGATATATAGCTGGATAGTGGATGCAGATGTGGCGAGAGTAAATTGTACCATTTCTGTGTCTTACTAGCAGGTAGAGTAGGGAAAACCAGGCTGGTTTTGAGGGGGCGGTGTTAATTCCTTTCCTACCTGTTCATTCTCAATCTTTCCTTTGTTCAACATTATACTACTTGCCATTAGTAAGTAGTATGATTTTATATGTTAATTTATAACGATGACATTTGCTTACAACTGCAGTTAAATTACTTGTTCTATTATCATTCTATTAATGTATAGTTCTTATTTTTCTTCTCCTTAAACATTATTTGCTGCATTTACCCTATAGTGTATGCTTTACTATTGAAAGTTGTTTGTTCATATTTGTTTATTCTTTGCTTGGCATTCGCGGGCCGTTTGAACCGACGCGTGGATCGACCTTGACACAGCATTGCTGTTTTTACTTATTGACTGCACAGTGGTTGTGCATTTGACGGCATTTAGCCACAGACACCTCACATTTTGAGGTTTGTATATTATATATCTATTTTTATGTAATAAAGTACCGTATTGCAGAATATCCTGTATTTTGGACTTTACGCGTCACTCTACGTGTGGTTAAATCCATAGTTTGGATTATCGTTTCGGATTTCTTTCGGGAGAAATTCACAGCAGTTCTGTCGTCAAAATGCTATCGAGCATATGTTCACTCCGCCGTATCATCCTCAGTTAAACGGCCAAGCGGAACGTTTTGTCGACACTTTGAAGAGAGCTTTACTCAAAGCAGAGGGAGAGGGGGACGCCATTTGACATCATCCCAAAATTCTTGATGGTGTATCGTACAACGGCGAATGAGTCAACACAGAACAAGAAATCACCGGCAGAAATTCCTTACGGACGCAAACTTAGAACGATTCACAACTCAATGTTACCGCCGACACCCAAACGTGCTGACGCATAATTTCGGAATGAAAAAATTTGATGTTGGTGACCCTATTTATGTCCGCGACTATCGAGCAGGATATAAACCCTGGAATAAAGGTTCCATCGCAGCACGACGTGGTCGAGTTATGTACGACGTGAAAGTTGGTAATGATTTATGGACCCGTCACTACAATCAGTTGCGTCCAAGAAACTCAAATATCCCAATCGACTACTCGAAAAGAATGCAACCTGGAAATGGTTCGAAGCTTGCAGATCAGCTTTTGAAAAGTTGAAGTCCATGTTAACTTCTGAATTGCTTCTGACACATTATAGTCCAACACTTCCAATTGTAGTTGCAGTGAACGCTTCAGCAAGCGGAGTGGGAGCTGTCATTTTACGTGTCTTCCCAGATGGCGATAATGCATGCATCTCGAACACTAACTGCGGCAGAGAAGAAATATGCACAAATTGAAAAAGAAGCCTTAGCTTTAGTCTTCGCCGTACGACGTTTCCATAAAATGATCTACGGCCGCCGATTTACTTTGCTGACAGATCATAAACCGTTACTTTCCATTTTCAGATCTAAATCAGGTATTCCTTCCTGTACATGCAGCTAACCGACTACAACGCTGGCCAATAATATTACTTGGATACGATTTCGATATTATATACAACCGAACTAACGAATTTGGTCAAGCCGACGCTCTATCTCGGTTAATTAGCGACTATCCTGCATCAAGTGAAGATATGGTAATTGCATCGATCGCCACCAAAGACTATGCAGTTAACCTCATCGACAATGCTGTTCGATCTCTACCAGTAACGTTTGCAGAAATCCAGCGAACTACAAGCACCGATGCCACCTTACGACGTGCTACACAGTATGTATCCAGTAATTGGCCAAAGATTAAATATAGCGGAGACCTAAAACACCTGTTCGCCCGTCGTGATTCTTTATGTGTTGTAAAAGACCGCTTGATGTTTGGAGAACGCGTAGTGATACCTGAAGCATTACGAAATAAACTCCTGAAACAGTTTCGCATGGGACATCCTGGTATTCAGCGGATGAAGTCTATCGCTCGCAGTTACGCATACTAGCCTAATATGGATAAGCATATTATCGATTTTGTTCAGCAATGTTCAAAATGTCAACAATCAGCAAAACTACCCCACCAGCTACCTCCCGTACCGTGGCCACCAGCAGCCCATCCTTGGTCCAGAATTCATATTGATTTTGCTGGCCCTACAAATGGTGCATATTATTTAGTGGTGGTAGACGCTTTTTCTAAGTGGTCAGAAGTTATACCTGTGGTTTCGCCGACAACGTCCCAGACTCTCAAAGCTCTCTCTCTCCCATCATGGTCTCCCAGAAATAATAGTCACAGACAATGGTTCGCAGTTTACCTCTCATCAGTTTCAGCAATTGTTAATTCCTTTCCTACTTGTTCATTCTCAATCTTTCCTTTGTTCAACATTAGACTACTTGCCATTAGTAAGTAGTATGATTTTAATATGTTAATTTATAGCGATGACATTTGCTTACAACTGCAGTTAAATTACTTGTTCTATTATCATTCTATTAATGTATAGTTCTTATTTTTCTTCTCCTTAAACATTATTTGCTGCATTTACCCTATAGTGTATGCTTTACTATTGAAAGTTGTTTGTTCATATTTGTTTATTCTTTGCTTGGCATTCGCGGGCCGTTTGAACCGACGCGTGGATCGACCTTGACACAGCATTGCTGTTTTTACTTATTGACTGCACAGTGGTTGTGCATTTGACGGCATTTAGCCACAGACACCTCACATTTTGAGGTTTGTATATTATATATCTATTTTTATGTAATAAAGTACCGTATTGCAGAATATAGTGTATTTTGGACTTTACGCGTCACTCTACGTGTGGTTAAATCCATAGATTGGATTATCGTTTCGGATTTCTTTCGGGAGAAATTCACAGCAGTTCTGTCGTCAAAATGCTATCGAGCATATGTTCACTCCGCCGTATCATCCTCAGTTAAACGGCCAAGCGGAACGTTTTGTCGACACTTTGAAGAGAGCTTTACTCAAAGCAGAGGGAGAGGGGGACGCCATTTGACATCATCCCAAAATTCTTGATGGTGTATCGTACAACGGCGAATGAGTCAACACAGAACAAGAAATCGCCGGCAGAAATTCCTTACGGACGCAAACTTAGAACGATTCACAACTCAATGTTACCGCCGACACCCAAACGTGCTGACGCATAATTTCGGAATGAAAAAATTTGATGTTGGTGACCCTATTTATGTCCGCGACTATCGAGCAGGATATAAACCCTGGAATAAAGGTTCCATCGCAGCACGACGTGGTCGAGTTATGTACGACGTGAAAGTTGGTAATGATTTATGGACCCGTCACTACAATCAGTTGCGTCCAAGAAACTCAAATATCCCAATCGACTACTCGAAAAAAATGCAACCTGGAAATGGTTCGAAGCTTGCAGATCAGCTTTTGAAAAGTTGAAGTCCATGTTAACTTCTGAATTGCTTCTGACACATTATAGTCCAACACTTCCAATTGTAGTTGCAGTGAACGCTTCAGCAAGCGGAGTGGGAGCTGTCATTTTACGTGTCTTCCCAGATGGCGATAATGCATGCATCTCGAACACTAACTGCGGCAGAGAAGAAATATGCACAAATTGAAAAAGAAGCCTTAGCTTTAGTCTTCGCCGTACGACGTTTCCATAAAATGATCTACGGCCGCCGATTTACTTTGCTGACAGATCATAAACCGTTACTTTCCATTTTCAGATCTAAATCAGGTATTCCTTCCTGTACATGCAGCTAACCGACTACAACGCTGGCCAATAATATTACTTGGATACGATTTCGATATTATATACAACCGAACTAACGAATTTGGTCAAGCCGACGCTCTATCTCGGTTAATTAGCGACTATCCTGCATCAAGTGAAGATATGGTAATTGCATCGATCGCCACCAAAGACTATGCAGTTAACCTCATCGACAATGCTGTTCGATCTCTACCAGTAACGTTTGCAGAAATCCAGCGAACTACAAGCACCGATGCCACCTTACGACGTGCTACACAGTATGTATCCAGTAATTGGCCAAAGATTAAATATAGCGGAGACCTAAAACACCTGTTCGCCCGTCGTGATTCTTTATGTGTTGTAAAAGACCGCTTGATGTTTGGAGAACGCGTAGTGATACCTGAAGCATTACGAAATAAACTCCTGAAACAGTTTCGCATGGGACATCCTGGTATTCAGCGGATGAAGTCTATCGCTCGCAGTTACGCATACTAGCCTAATATGGATAAGCATATTATCGATTTTGTTCAGCAATGTTCAAAATGTCAACAATCAGCAAAACTACCCCACCAGCTACCTCCCGTACCGTGGCCACCAGCAGCCCATCCTTGGTCCAGAATTCATATTGATTTTGCTGGCCCTACAAATGGTGCATATTATTTAGTGGTGGTAGACGCTTTTTCTAAGTGGTCAGAAGTTATACCTGTGGTTTCGCCGACAACGTCCCAGACTCTCAAAGCTCTCTCTCTCCCATCATGGTCTCCCAGAAATAATAGTCACAGACAATGGTTCGCAGTTTACCTCTCATCAGTTTCAGCAATTGTTAATTCCTTTCCTACTTGTTCATTCTCAATCTTTCCTTTGTTCAACATTAGACTACTTGCCATTAGTAAGTAGTATGATTTTAATATGTTAATTTATAGCGATGACATTTGCTTACAACTGCAGTTAAATTACTTGTTCTATTATCATTCTATTAATGTATAGTTCTTATTTTTCTTCTCCTTAAACATTATTTGCTGCATTTACCCTATAGTGTATGCTTTACTATTGAAAGTTGTTTGTTCATATTTGTTTATTCTTTGCTTGGCATTCGCGGGCCGTTTGAACCGACGCGTGGATCGACCTTGACACAGCATTGCTGTTTTTACTTATTGACTGCACAGTGGTTGTGCATTTGACGGCATTTAGCCACAGACACCTCACATTTTGAGGTTTGTATATTATATATCTATTTTTATGTAATAAAGTACCGTATTGCAGAATATAGTGTATTTTGGACTTTACGCGTCACTCTACGTGTGGTTAAATCCATAGTTTGGATTATCGTTTCGGATTTCTTTCGGGAGAAATTCACAGCAGTTCTGTCGTCAAAATGCTATCGAGCATATGTTCACTCCGCCGTATCATCCTCAGTTAAACGGCCAAGCGGAACGTTTTGTCGACACTTTGAAGAGAGCTTTACTCAAAGCAGAGGGAGAGGGGGACGCCATTTGACATCATCCCAAAATTCTTGATGGTGTATCGTACAACGGCGAATGAGTCAACACAGAACAAGAAATCGCCGGCAGAAATTCCTTACGGACGCAAACTTAGAACGATTCACAACTCAATGTTACCGCCGACACCCAAACGTGCTGACGCATAATTTCGGAATGAAAAAATTTGATGTTGGTGACCCTATTTATGTCCGCGACTATCGAGCAGGATATAAACCCTGGAATAAAGGTTCCATCGCAGCACGACGTGGTCGAGTTATGTACGACGTGAAAGTTGGTAATGATTTATGGACCCGTCACTACAATCAGTTGCGTCCAAGAAACTCAAATATCCCAATCGACTACTCGAAAAAAATGCAACCTGGAAATGGTTCGAAGCTTGCAGATCAGCTTTTGAAAAGTTGAAGTCCATGTTAACTTCTGAATTGCTTCTGACACATTATAGTCCAACACTTCCAATTGTAGTTGCAGTGAACGCTTCAGCAAGCGGAGTGGGAGCTGTCATTTTACGTGTCTTCCCAGATGGCGATAATGCATGCATCTCGAACACTAACTGCGGCAGAGAAGAAATATGCACAAATTGAAAAAGAAGCCTTAGCTTTAGTCTTCGCCGTACGACGTTTCCATAAAATGATCTACGGCCGCCGATTTACTTTGCTGACAGATCATAAACCGTTACTTTCCATTTTCAGATCTAAATCAGGTATTCCTTCCTGTACATGCAGCTAACCGACTACAACGCTGGCCAATAATATTACTTGGATACGATTTCGATATTATATACAACCGAACTAACGAATTTGGTCAAGCCGACGCTCTATCTCGGTTAATTAGCGACTATCCTGCATCAAGTGAAGATATGGTAATTGCATCGATCGCCACCAAAGACTATGCAGTTAACCTCATCGACAATGCTGTTCGATCTCTACCAGTAACGTTTGCAGAAATCCAGCGAACTACAAGCACCGATGCCACCTTACGACGTGCTACACAGTATGTATCCAGTAATTGGCCAAAGATTAAATATAGCGGAGACCTAAAACACCTGTTCGCCCGTCGTGATTCTTTATGTGTTGTAAAAGACCGCTTGATGTTTGGAGAACGCGTAGTGATACCTGAAGCATTACGAAATAAACTCCTGAAACAGTTTCGCATGGGACATCCTGGTATTCAGCGGATGAAGTCTATCGCTCGCAGTTACGCATACTAGCCTAATATGGATAAGCATATTATCGATTTTGTTCAGCAATGTTCAAAATGTCAACAATCAGCAAAACTACCCCACCAGCTACCTCCCGTACCGTGGCCACCAGCAGCCCATCCTTGGTCCAGAATTCATATTGATTTTGCTGGCCCTACAAATGGTGCATATTATTTAGTGGTGGTAGACGCTTTTTCTAAGTGGTCAGAAGTTATACCTGTGGTTTCGCCGACAACGTCCCAGACTCTCAAAGCTCTCTCTCTCCCATCATGGTCTCCCAGAAATAATAGTCACAGACAATGGTTCGCAGTTTACCTCTCATCAGTTTCAGCAATTGTTAATTCCTTTCCTACTTGTTCATTCTCAATCTTTCCTTTGTTCAACATTAGACTACTTGCCATTAGTAAGTAGTATGATTTTAATATGTTAATTTATAACGATGACATTTGCTTACAACTGCAGTTAAATTACTTGTTCTATTATCATTCTATTAATGTATAGTTCTTATTTTTCTTCTCCTTAAACATTATTTGCTGCATTTACCCTATAGTGTATGCTTTACTATTGAAAGTTGTTTGTTCATATTTGTTTATTCTTTGCTTGGCATTCGCGGGCCGTTTGAACCGACGCGTGGATCGACCTTGACACAGCATTGCTGTTTTTACTTATTGACTGCACAGTGGTTGTGCATTTGACGGCATTTAGCCACAGACACCTCACATTTTGAGGTTTGTATATTATATATCTATTTTTATGTAATAAAGTACCGTATTGCAGAATATCCTGTATTTTGGACTTTACGCGTCACTCTACGTGTGGTTAAATCTATAGTTTGGATTATCGTTTCGGATTTCTTTCGGGAGAAATTCACAGTACTCAAAATTGGTCTTGTTGATCTATTTGGACGATTATCAATGCCGGTTACTCGTAATATGTAAAAAAAACTGGAAAACGCTGAAGAATATCTTCGAGTCAATTTATCTTCACCGCAAGTTTCTTCTTTACCTGTTTCCTTATCTGTTTCTGATAATTTTAAACACACCCCTCATGTCAGCCCAGGTTTTGATAATATTGCTATGAGAGGTAGTGTAGTAGTAGACTCCGATGTTGATTCGGATGTGGCTACCGAATTAGAGATCCTAGAGCTTAAGGTTCAAGAGCTTAGACTTCGCAGCAAACAACGAAAATTGAAGAGCGAGCGCTCTCAACAAGTCAAGACTGCAGCCAGCTGCGTTCGATCTTGCGCCAATCCCTCGGAAAGCCAACTCCTAGACGGTAGCACCATGTATTGTACAGCACAACCATCAGGGTCAAATTGTACTGCTACTCCAGTCCAACCACTCCTGAACTCATTTAGCCCCATTAGAATGCCTCAAATTGAGATGGATAAGTTCGATGGTACACCGACTAAGTTCTTGAAGTTTATAAGATGCTTTAACATGTTCATAGGAGAACAAACTAATGATGACAACCTACGGTTAATGCATCTTATACACAATTGTGTTGGTATAGCCAAGGAGGCCATAGAGCATTGCATTCTACTGCCCTCTGAGGTAGGCTATAGGAAAGCCATGGGGATTTTACGAAGTCAATTTGGCCAACCTCATGCAGTTTCAGATGCCTTCCTCTCCGAATTACTGTCAGGCCCACAGCTGCAACCTGAAGATATAGTTGGGCTACAACGGTTGTTGAGACAGATGACCAATTGTGAGATAGCCTTATCTCAGATGAATCACATGGCAGACTTGGACTGCTCTACCAACCTTAAGTGCATTGTTCAACGTCTCCCTCGGCACCTACGATGGAAGTGGGCAGAATTGGTAAACGATGGTTTACAGTTTGCTGAACCTAGCTTTCGTTACCTCAAAGAATTCCTCGAAAGGCAACTGTCCTTGGCTACAAGCTGTTACGGCCAGATAGCTAATGGGAATAGGAACAACAACGAAGTAGGGTCCAACGATAAAATGTCCAGAGCTATGCCTTCGCACAGTGTTAATGTCGTGAAGTCACGAGCCCAGAAGTCGTGCATAGTTTGCTTCACAGATCACGACTTATGGGACTGTCAACGCTTTTTGTCGATGAGTCACAAAGAGAGACTAGCAGTGTCAATGCGGCATAAGGTGTGCTTCAACTGTTTGAAATGTAATCACCGAGCTGACACTTGTCGTGCAGCAAGAGGTTGCGATATAGTAGGATGCACTAGACGTCATCATAAACTTCTACACAATGAAGATAATTCAGCATGCAAGACTGTCAACTACTCTAGCACGGAATCCGGAACTTCCTTTTTAGGATATGTGCCGATTCGTATCTTAGGTCCTAAAGGATTTCTAGATACCTATGCCTTTCTTGACAATGGTTCAGATGCTACACTACTGCTGAGTCATGTTGCCGCCAAATAGGACTGGAAGGGGTTAATACATTGATGCAGGTAACATCTTTCTGTGGAACTACTTCTCAGAATTCATCTAAGGTTGATTTCGAAGTTGAATCCTTAACGGGAGATTACAAGACGAGGGTCAAGAGTGCCTACACCGTGGAAAGCTTACCTGTAAAGAGACCTAAGACTCCTTCAAACGAACAGGTGAAAAAATGGCCTCACCTGGCAGAAATTCCCTTTCTAGACGTCGAATGTAAACAGGTCAGTCTACTAATTGGGACTAATGTACCTGAAGCACACTGGGTGCTGGAGCAGCGTATAGGGAAATCCAACCAACCGTTTGCATCTTTGTCAGTTTTTGGTTGGTATTTATTGGGTTCAGGAGACGAATATAAAGAAGCAACCTCTATCTTCTGCTTAGAGGAAAGTGAATCAGTAGAGAACAAGCCTTTGCGAATGATTGAAGCTGAATTTCAGGACAAGCACTCATGCGAAAGGTCCAGTTCTGAAATAGATAAAGGGGTTCTGAAGGCAACCGATAGGGAGATAAGATTGCGGAACGGACATTATGAAGTTCCATTGACTTGGAAAGAGGACTGGCGTAGATTACCGCCTAATAAGTTTGAGGCAGAACGCAGGCTGGACAGTCTTCAGAAGAGACTAAAAAAGGACGAAAGCCTATTGAAGTCCTACAATCAAATACTAACAGACCATGAGTTGAAGGGTTATATTAGTCGCGTTCCTGACGACTTCTCCAAGAAACGTAGAGTTATCCCTCACCACCCAGTTATGAATCCCCGCAAGCCTGGTAAAATTAGAGTGGTTTTCGATTGTGCCTTTAAATGTAAGGGAATATCCTTGAACGATTGTCCGTATTCGGGACCTGATCTGATGAATGACTTGGCTGGGGTACTATTGAGATTTAAAAAACATCGGATAGCCTTGTCAGCAGATATTGAGGAGATGTTTCTTCAGGTTCACTTACCTGTCAAGGATAAAAGTGCCTTTAGTTTCTTATGGTATTCTGAGGGTAGACTGGACTTACCACCGAGCCTGTATGAATTAAACGTACATCCCTTCGGTGCTACCTCATCACCTTTTTGTGCAGCCTATGCTTTAAAACGAGGCACAAGACGATGGAAACAAGGGCAACTCCTCGCTGATACGTTTTGGAGACGGTGGAAGCGGGAGTACTTGACGACCTTACAATCGCGTTCGACGACATCGAAACTTACAAGTGGGAGACCTAGTACTAGTGGCTGCGGAGCCTTCACCTCGCAATCGTTGGTCAATGGGAATAATTACAGGTGTTACGGCAAGCTGTGATGGGTATATCAGAAAAGTGGATATCAAGACACCGAGGGGTATAGTCAACCGAGATGTGCGTAAGGTTTGCCTATTAGAAGGTATTAAGGAGAGATAAGCACTTTGTAGGATATATAGCTGGATAGTGGATGCAGATGTGGCGAGAGTAAATTGTACCATTTCTGTGTCTTACTAGCAGATAGAGTAGGGAAAACCAGGCTGGTTTTGAGGGGGCGGTGTTAATTCCTTTCCTACTTGTTCATTCTCAATCTTTCCTTTGTTCAACATTAGACTACTTGCCATTAGTAAGTAGTATGATTTTATATGTTAATTTATAACGATGACATTTGCTTACAACTGCAGTTAAATTACTTGTTCTATTATCATTCTATTAATGTATAGTTCTTATTTTTCTTCTCCTTAAACATTATTTGCTGCATTTACCCTATAGTGTATGCTTTACTATTGAAAGTTGTTTGTTCATATTTGTTTATTCTTTGCTTGGCATTCGCGGGCCGTTTGAACCGACGCGTGGATCGACCTTGACACAGCATTGCTGTTTTTACTTATTGACTGCACAGTGGTTGTGCATTTGACGGCATTTAGCCACAGACACCTCACATTTTGAGGTTTGTATATTATATATCTATTTTTATGTAATAAAGTACCGTATTGCAGAATATCCTGTATTTTGGACTTTACGCGTCACTCTACGTGTGGTTAAATCCATAGATTGGACTATCGTTTCGGATTTCTTTCGGGAGAAATTCACAGCAGTTCTGTCGTCAAAATGCTATCGAGCATATGTTCACTCCGCCGTATCATCCTCAGTTAAACGGCCAAGCGGAACGTTTTGTCGACACTTTGAAGAGAGCTTTACTCAAAGCAGAGGGAGAGGGGGACGCCATTTGACATCATCCCAAAATTCTTGATGGTGTATCGTACAACGGCGAATGAGTCAACACAGAACAAGAAATCGCCGGCAGAAATTCCTTACGGACGCAAACTTAGAACGATTCACAACTCAATGTTACCGCCGACACCCAAACGTGCCGACGCATAATTTCGGAATGAAAAAATTTGATGTTGGTGACCCTATTTATGTCCGCAACTATCGAGCAGGATATAAACCCTGGAATAAAGGTTCCATCGCAGCACGACGTGGTCGAGTTATGTACGACGTGAAAGTTGGTAATGATTTATGGACCCGTCACTACAATCAGTTGCGTCCAAGAAACTCAAATATCCCTACCAGCACACAGTCATCTCTACCTCTGGTTATACTCTTAGATAATTTTAACTTACCTACGACTGACAAAACAGAAAAGCAAAATTGCGCAGCTCAGACAACTCCAGACAGAGCAGAAGCCGCAAATTCAACAAGTAGACGAAGCAACAGACGTCGACAACAAACTGAACGGTTTCAGATAAACCCCAGGTAAGCACGCTATTAATCATCAATCTTCTCAAAAGGGGAGGTGATATGTATCCACGTAATATATGTGTTTGTTTTTGACAGTCTGTTATATTTTGCTATGTATATATGGATCGATATTCCATTATAATTGACAATATGTTTTTGTCCGTCCACTAACTAACAAACATGTCTAACCTTGTTGTCACATGACATTACAACCAATCATGTTAAGACTGTCTATTGATTCGTTCATTTTTGAACATTCGCTCATACACTTGTGTGACATTGATTTTCCTTGTTTGAAAATAAATACAAGTATCATCGTGAACCTGGTGGTTTTCTGATTTCGGCATTCTTGCGTCAGGACTATTAATTACTCGACCAGTACATAACAGCACCCACCGGGATTCGAACCCAGGACCTTCTGTTTACAAGGCGAGCTCGTGTACCATTAAGCCACTGGGACCCAATCCAATGGCCGGTCCATGAATTCTATCTTTTGCCAATTCACGATATAGCGCAAACGCTAGCCGATGTCTTCGGCGAGTATTTGTCCTCACACCCGACCTGCTGCATCCTACTGGTCACGACTTCCCGCTGGAACCCCCGGGTAACCACCTACCTGAATAGGGCCAGTCGCCAGAAGGTCCTGGGTTCGAATCACGGTGGGTGCGTACTGCCGGGGAGTCACAAACCAGGACGAAACAGCTGCCCAGTACTCTCCCAGGTTTACCAATGGTTCTCTAACTGATGTCAGCTCATGATGAAATTCTGTAGCCAATGAACCAAATCCCTCAAACCAATACTTGAAGTCTTTTTGAATTGAATTTTAGATTTCCCCGTCGACTGATTGAACCAAAGGACCCAGTCTCAGGTTGACATATAGACTTCTTGTGCATATGCTTCGACGATGTCTGGGCATGTAATTAGAAGCCGACATGTCAACCTGAGACCGACCACTCCGGTCCATCCGATCGATCGACAGGAAAATCTAAAATTCAATTATATAATTCATATGACCCGTTACACAAGAGAAGGCTCTCGTGTCCCAAGTGGTCTAGTGGATAACGCTTTGGCGTTTGAAACTATGGGCAATGGGTTCGAGCCTCGGTGGGAATATCATCACTCACTGGGGAATGGAGATACATCCAACTGATGAGTCCCAAATAGGACAAAATGCGCATCCTGGATGCCACTGCTAGTCACCATCCACCAGTTAAATATCTATAATTTTTTTTGATATACTAATACCACTTACACTTTCATCATCATCATCATCATCATCATCATCACAGTGCAGAGTAAGCAAATGACAGTGAATAAATTTAACTTCGTTCACCTTCTTCCCCCCTCCCCCTCCTCAATGTGTTTCTTTCTCTCTCTCTCTCTCTAATGAATGAATACAATAAGAGGCTAGTATTAAGCTAAATCTGTTCTAAAAATAATAATAAATATTCCAACCACGTGATTCACGTTCCGTTGACCCGCTGATTTTAAATCTTCCTCATCTCTCAGTGTATGCCTGTGTGTGTGTGTGTGTATGTGTGTGTTCACTGGTTGTTGCGTGATAATGACCAGTTATCGTATATGCTCAATATACAAGTATTCCAAATACTCAGCCAATAAACAATTTTATCCCTTATAATTCTCTAGGCTTACATTATTAATTCTCATCGAACCAGACTTTTTTTCACTGGCCCGTGGCAATTTGTAAAGTCCTGTCCATACAAAAATCATCGTTGCAGCAAGTGCAAAATCATCGGTCATAAAAATGGTTTTTGTCAGCCACGCAAACACAGATGTCACAATCCAGCGAAAGCTTGACCAACTGTCGGTCCTAAATCCCCAAAAAGGTCAATGAGTCTACTAGCAACCTGTCAAGTCACAACACCAGGTATGCGGAAATATCTTGATCTTCAGATGAATGGTCATGATGCACGTCTGCAGCTAGATACCGCCTCTGATATTACTGTTATATCAGAGAAACTTTGCAATGATATTGGCAGACCACCAACCGCAAATACTTCTCAGACTGCTGTCAGCGCCTGTGGTGGGCGGCTCAAACTAATTGGTGAACTCGAATGTTCTGTTTCCTTCCGCAATATCAAATTCACAGGAATTTGTTACGTCACCAAGAGTGATTTAAATCTTTTGGGACTTGATTGGTTCGATCGTTTACATCTGGCTGATGTCCCACTTAGTTCTGTATGCAACGCAGTCAACAAGGATAAAAATTCAGCCAAACCCTTTTCTGATTTATGCAAACTATTTGCACCTGTTTTTCAACCCGGATTAGGTCACTGTACCTCGTTGCAAGCTACCTTTCGAGTATTACCAGACGCAAAACCGGTTTTTCTCCCAAAGAGGCCAGTCCCATATGCATCTGTAGCAAAAGTTGACGAAGAATTGGAGAGACTACAACAAAAAGGCGTATTAGCACCAGTCACGTACTCGGCATGGGCAGCACCCATCGTCGTTGTCAAGAAAGCGAATGGGTCCCTACGTATTTGTGCTGATTTCTCTACTGGGTTGAATGCTGCATTAGAACAGCACCACTATCCTTTACCTACGCCGGATGATTTATTCACTGTTTTAAATGGTGGATCTTATTTTGCAAAACTGGATCTTGCTGACGCATATCTACAAGTTGAAGTAGCCCCAGAATGCCGAGAACTCCTTACCATTAATACACATCGCGGTTTGTTCCAATACAACAGATTACCTTTCGGAGTTAAAACTGCCCCAGCTATTTTCCAACAACTGATGGATACTATCTTGGCAGGTATTCCGGGTGTTGCCGTCTATCTTGATGATATCTTGGTGGTAGCGAATTCTATAAACGAACTTTACAGCAGGACAGAAGCTGTCTTGTCACGCATGCAGGATAACGGTCTACGACTACGCTCAGAGAAGTGTCAGTTCTCCTTGAGATCTGTCAAATACCTTGGATTTATATTTGATGCATCGGGTAGACGTCCAGATCCTGACAACATACGTGCTATAAAAGAGATGCCCGCACCTACTGATGTGCCTTCTTTACGCTCTTTCTTGGGATTAATTAGCTATTACTCGGCATTTCTCCCTGCGCTGCATAATGTTCGACATCCTCTCAATCGACTACTCGAAAAGAATGCAACCTGGAAATGGTCCGAAGCTTGCAGATCAGCTTTTGAAAAGTTGAAGTCTATGTTAACTTCTGAATTGCTTCTGACACATTATAGTCCAACACTTCCAATTATAGTTGCAGCGGACGCTTCAGCAAGCGGAGTGGGAGCTGTCATTTTACATGTCTTCCCAGATGGCAATAATGCATGCATCTCGAACACTAACTGCGGCAGAGAAGAAATATGCACAAATTGAAAAAGAAGCCTTAGCTTTAGTTTTCGCCGTACGACGTTTCCATAAAATGATCTACGGCCGCCGATTTACTTTGCTGACAGATCATAAACCGTTACTTTCCATTTTCGGATCTAAATCAGGTATTCCTGTACATGCAGCTAACCGACTACAACGCTGGGCAATAATATTACTTGGATACGATTTCGATATTAAATACAACCGAACTAACGAATTTGGTCAAGCCGACGCTCTATCTCGGTTAATTAGCGACTATCCTGCATCAAGTGAAGATATGGTAATTGCATCGATCGCCACCAAAGACTATGCAGTTAACCTCATCGACAATGCTGTTCGATCTCTACCAGTAACGTTTGCAGAAATCCAGCGAACTACAAGCACCGATGCCACCTTACGACGTGCTACACAGTATGTATCCAGTAATTGGCCAAAGATTAAATATAGTGGAGACCTAAAACACCTGTTTGCCCGTCGTGATTCCTTATGTGTTGTAAAAGATTGCTTGATGTTTGGAGAACGCGTAGTGATACCTGAAGCATTACGAAATAAACTCCTGAAACAGTTTCACATGGGACATCCTGGTATTCAGCGGATGAAGAGTATTGCTCGCAGCTACGCATACTGGCCTAATATGGATAAGCATATTATCGACTTTGTTCAACGATGTTCAAAATGTCAACAATCAGCAAAGCTACCCCACCAGCTACCTCCC
This sequence comes from Trichobilharzia regenti, assembly GCA_944472135.2. Taxonomy (NCBI): domain Eukaryota; kingdom Metazoa; phylum Platyhelminthes; class Trematoda; order Strigeidida; family Schistosomatidae; genus Trichobilharzia; species Trichobilharzia regenti. Next base: position 8,416,366 of record OX235270.1, read on the forward strand.
GTACCGTGGCCACCAGCAGCCCATCCTTGGTCCAGAATTCATATTGATTTTGCTGGCCCTACAAATGGTGCATATTATTTAGTGGTGGTAGACGCTTTTTCTAAGTGGCCAGAAGTTATACCAATGGTTTCGCCGACAACGTCCCAGACTCTCAAAGCTCTCACTCTCCCATCATGGTCTCCCAGAAACCATAGTTACAGACAATGGTTCGCAGTTTACCTCTCATCAGTTTCAGCAGTTCTGTCGTCAAAATGCTATCGAGCATATGTTCACACCGCCGTATCATCCTCAGTCAAACGGCCAAGCGGAACGTTTTGTCGACACTTTGAAGAGAGCCTTACTCAAAGCAGAGGGAGAGGGGACACCATTTGACATCATCCAAAAATTCTTGATGGTGTACCGTACAACGGCGAATGAGTCAACACAGAACAAGAAATCGCCGGCAGAAATTCTTACGGACGCAAACTTAGAACGATTCACAACTCAATGTTACCACCGACACCCAAACGTGCCGACGCATCATTTCGGAATGAAAAAATTTGATGTTGGTGACCCTATCTATGTCCGCGACTATCGAGCAGGACATAAACCTTGGAATAAAGGTTCCATCGCAGCACGACGTGGTCGAGTTATGTACGACGTGAAAGTTGGTAATGATTTATGGACCCGTCACTACAATCAGTTGCGTCCAAGAAACTCAAATATCCCTACCAGTACACAGTCATCTCTACCTCTGGATATACTCTTGGATACTTTTAACTTACCTACGACTGACAAAACAGAAAAGCAAAATTGCGCAGCTCAGACAACTCCAGACAAAGCAGAAGCCGCAAATTCAACAAGCAGACGAAGCAACAGACGTCGACAACAAACTGAACGGTTTCAGATAAACCCCAGGAAAGCACGCTATTAATCATCAATCTTCTCAAAAGGGGAGGTGATATGTATCCACGTAATATATGTGTTTGTTTTTGACAGTCTGTTATATTTTGCTATGTATATATGGATCGATATTCCATTATAATTGACAATATGTTTTTGTCCGTCCACTAACTAACAAACATGTCTAACCTTGTTGTCACATGACATTACAACCAATCATGTTAAGACTGTCTATTGATTCGTTCATTTTTGAACATTCGCTCATACACTTGTGTGACATTGATTTTCCTTGTTTGAAAATAAATACAAGTATCATCGTGAACCTGGTGGTTTTCTGATTTCGGCATTCTTGCGTCAGGACTATTAATTACTCGACCAGTACATAACAGCACCCACCGGGATTCGAACCCAGGACCTTCTGTTTACAAGGCGAGCTCGTGTACCATTAAGCCACTGGGACCCAATCCAATGGCCGGTCCATGAATTCTATCTTTTGCCAATTCACGATATAGCGCAAACGCTAGCCGATGTCTTCGGCGAGTATTTGTCCTCACACCCGACCTGCTGCATCCTACTGGTCACGACTTCCCGCTGGAACCCCCGGGTAACCGCCTACCTGAATAGGGCCAGTCGCCAGAAGGTCCTGGGTTCGAATCCCGGTGGGTGCGTACTGCCGGGGAGTCACAAACCAGGACGAAACAGCTGCCCAGTACTCTCCCAGGTTTACCAATGGTTCTCTAACTGATGTCAGCTCATGATGAAATTCTGTAGCCAGTGAACCAAATCCCTCAAACCAATACTTGAAGTCTTTTTGAATTGAATTTTAGATTTCCCCGTCGACTGATTGAACCAAAGGACCCAGTCTCAGGTTGACATATAGACTTCTTGTGCATATGCTTCGACGATGTCTGGGCATGTAATTAGAAGCCGACATGTCAACCTGAGACCGACCACTCCGGTCCATCCGATCGATCGACAGGAAAATCTAAAATTCAATTATATAATTCATATGACCCGTTACACAAGAGAAGGCTCTCGTGTCCCAAGTGGTCTAGTGGATAACGCTTTGGCGTTTGAAACTATGGGCAATGGGTTCGAGCCTCGGTGGGAATATCATCACTCACTGGGGAATGGAGATACATCCAACTGATGAGTCCCAAATAGGACAAAATGCGCATCCTGGATGCCACTGCTAGTCACCATCCACCAGTTAAATATCTATAATTTTTTTGATATACTAATACCACTTACACTTTCATCATCATCATCATCATCATCATCACAATGCAGAGTAAGCAAATGACAGTGAATAAATTTAACTTCGTTCACCTTCTTCCCCCCTCCCCCTCCTCAATGTGTTTCTTTCTCTCTCTCTCTCTCTAATGAATGAATACAATAAGAGGCTAGTATTAAGCTAAATCTGTTCTAAAAATAATAATAAATATTCCAACCACGTGATTCACGTTCCGTTGACCCGCTGATTTTAAATCTTCCTCATCTCTCAGTGTATGCCTGTGTGTGTGTGTGTGTGTATGTGTGTGTTCACTGGTTGTTGCGTGATAATGACCAGTTATCGTATATGCTCAATATACAAGTATTCCAAATACTCAGCCAATAAACAATTTTATCCCTTATAATTCTCTAGGCTTACATTATTAATTCTCATCAAATTATACTTTTTCTCACTAGACTTCATTGATTTTTATGTTCACTCAGTGTAGCAAAACGCGGCAAAAAGAAGAGAGAAATGCATTATGTCTGTATTTGGTCTAATTAACGATGGAACTAAAACAAACTCACTGAAATATGCTGGCTTTAACAAACGGTTGTATACCTTTTCGAGTTTCACCACGGATTGGTTGCAGTTAGAGTATCATTTAGTATGAGGGAATACTCGACAGCTGTTACAGCCTACTTTGGGACTCACCAGCAACACGAAACAACTGGGGTGAATTCTTGAAATTTTGATAAGAAAGTTGCAAACCTTGAACAAAAACACTTCAACTACTTCATTTAATGTAGAGGTCTTCTTCCTCTTCTTGTGTTTTTTCTCTTCTGATATGGCTTGACAGACTCTGATGAAGTCAATTTTCCTAAGAACATCAGTGATATGAATATTTCCATTATCTGTCTAATCTCATTCAGATTATTCCAAAATGAATAACTATTTATCAGAAGTTAGTCAGTTCCCCTTATCATCAAATAGTCTCAAGCTAAATCCCTCACAGCTAAATGTCAGCTTGTTCATTTCGCTTTAAGACACAATCAGCATTTACCTGAACTGATTCTTCTACCATGGATGCCGACGAAGGCGAAACTAAGTTGACTGTCAATTACTCTGGTCTATATCTTTATTCTTCTTCTCCTTCTTCTTCTTCTTCTTCTTCTTCTTGTCATCTTTCCCCATCCTTCAACATCATTCCACATCATCTTAATGTAACCTTCTCAGTAAGCCAGTTGAAACAGTCTGGTGTCACTCAACCTCTACTGTTACAGTTCCTTAATTCTTGTATTCCACCTATCCTCCCTTCCTAATCTCCGTAAACCTCTACTGACTTACTCAACTAAGACTTTGTTACACTCGAAACGACACTATTTGTTGTCGTTAGAGTCAGTCGAATGTCAGTTGACTAACTCAATAATACGACTGTAGATGGACACTTGAGCTCTTTCCACAAATTACAGAATATCGTCCTGTGGGATTATCAGCATCCTCTTGATACACACAACTTTCCGCTTCCATCTCATCATGTAGGACTTGAAGCAATTTAATTATAAAGGACTTTACCCTCGAATGACTAAGTATGAAGCTCTGCAATGTCTTAGTTGGCACACATTATTTATGTGATGAGAAGTTACTGTTATTAGCTATGAAACTATGAAACTACCAACTGACTGCAAAACATCAAGTAAATGGCCCACTTCATTCATTCATTCACTCTTTGTTTCATCAATGTATTCTTGTCACTATTCTACTGAAATTGTAATTTGGCATTTATATTCTTAATGACATTACATTACCATCAATGTAAGTGGCCTCCTATACTATGCACTATGAACAGATGATATATTGTTATTACCGGCTGAAAATTTCACATTGTATCAAAAGTGCTGTTTGGAATAAAGCTATTGTGATTGTTATTATTTTCACCCTTAACGAAACGAAATCACTATTTTAATGAAGACTATGAGTTGCGTCTTATAATGCGATGATATAAAGTTTTTTTTTAAAAAAACACTGTGAAACTTACCTCGACTATTCAGTGGATCTATATGTTGTCTAGAGACTGTAGACTTTGGTGATCTGAAACTTGAACCTCGTCTACTTTTCGATGGAGCTTGACTAAATTCACTTTCAATATTCAGTCTTTTATGCTCTTCTAATGGACTTGAAACTTGACGTCGTTTACCACTATGATGACGAGTAGGCGATGTTTTACTCGTGGAAGGCAATGACGATAGGTTATGGGAACATGAAGATTCTTCTGGCTGTGAAGATTGCTGTGATGAGATGAAAAAGAAAAAAGGCGGATTTAAAGAGTAACTTCCTTAAATATATAGTCAGATGTTTCAAAATTAATTCCGTGATAGGTTATTATAAGTAATACAACAAAATTACTGACAATTGAAACTTACACTACAAGAAAATGGATATTCAAAGGACATGTGGATACCTATAGATAGGGTAATGATGGATGCCGCAGATAAGAAGCCTGTCTATCTGAAGTTGAGTTACAAAATGCCAACATTCTCTGTGGCTGAACTGGTATTCACCTTCCCAACTAAAACAGTACTCACACAGCGATTTGAGGATAAATTAGCAATCACGGCCTAATCAATATACGCTTATGAATTGAACTGTTCATATGAATCCAGTTACATTGACCGAATTCGGTGGGTTTCCTCTATTTAACTGTAAGGTTGACTAAAGGAGAAATCAAATGTATAAATAGTGCAGTCTTATCCGATTTAGTATATACTGGATATTCAGTGTAACCAGACCAGGTGTTCTGAATAATCTTCCGTGTTCCTGGCGATTTATCTTCTATCAGTAGATCAGAAAACCTGGTCTCTGTGTATGGAAGAAGTTTACCTTGGCCTACAATAAGGACAAAATATTCTACATAAACATTGGCAATTAAGATTCCTGTCTCATTTCTTTTTTCCTCTGTTTCATTGCTAAACGTTTATTTCATGTCTTTAACGATTTTAAAACTATGCTTATTTTCATGAATAATCCCCATTCAGACATTGGTGAAAATAAAACACGTAATTCACCGGAGAGGATTTTTCAGGGGATTCATTTCTTTTATTTCGTTCACATCTGTTTGCGTATATCAGTGCATTTTTGTTGCTGTGGTGCCAGGTACATTGATATTTCGATGCGTATCCTGTCTAAAGGGGTTCAAGAACACTATCCTGCATGGTTGCAGAAAGGTTGTAATGGCTCCCTGCCAACACCGGTCATACCATCTCCTTAAAAATAATTTACAAAGTGAAGAAAAACCTTCGAAAAGCAATACGTTTACGTCTCCTTTCCATTGCTGAAGCCTCAGTCATGCAGCTAGAATAACCAGAGGTATGCATGCTACGGAAGATTATTCAACCACTTCTAATATTATGGCAACAACATTGTTGCATTCTACTGACTTGATGTTTGTGTTCTTGTTTTCCTCAGTCCTAATAACTCTTGTATTTATTTAGAACTTCATCATCATTACATATTTTGCAAAGTTTCAATGTGCATCCTGATTACCGCTCACTCGTCAAATTATTCCTCTTCCTACGTAACTTATTCAACTACTTTTATAGATTGACTAAAATTGACAATTGTGTTTGTTTGGTTGGAGAATTTCATCATGACGTGAAATTGGTTAGAGAATCATTGGAAAGCCAGTTGAGAGTACTGGACAGCTGTCTTGTCCTGTTTTGTGACTCTTCAGGGATGCGCACCCACCGCCAGGGTTAGAACTCAGGACCCTTCTGGTTACAAGGCGATCTTGCTCGTAGACCATTCATCAGCCACTGGTATCCGATCCAGTGGCTAGCCAACGAATTCTAACTTATGCCAATTCACTGTGTTTGTGACAAGTCATTATTTTGTTACTAGCTTATTTGGTGTGTTAATTCTAGGCTTACATAATGCCTTCCAAACTTGTTGTTATATCTACACAATCCCGCTCATTCCACTTCATTAAATTTTTTTTTTTTTGGTAACAGCTTGATTCCACACTGTATTTTTGGTACAAGTATGGAATTTTCAGCGTGGATATCGGTAGCCCAAATTTCGCAGGCCGACCATAGATATCTGGTGTGCGCCGGTGTGGGCTCGAACCCCGGACCATGTGCATGGTCGTCGAGAGTCCTAACCACTGTGCCACCGATGCACTATTCATTATTATTACCTGATAATCATTCACTAATTTTACTTTTGTACTCCCACCATACAACGTTGTTATTACTTCATTATTATAATTATTATTGTTATTTATTACCCTTGAACTTACATCTAGTCTAAACGATTTGTTGGGTTTATTTTCTCTGTAGTGTTCATATTGTCACCTCACACAAGTGACTACACTCACCTCTGAAAGGTGTACTTTTCTTGGCAATATAAATACACATGCCTCATTGGATTATTTAACCTCATGGTCTAACTGACTATACATATTCTAGATGAGATAATCAAAATTTATAAGACTATTAGTCCATCTTGTACTTGTACCGGACAATACACTCTCTGATATACTTCCAATTCGCTTTTAGTAACTGGCTGTTGTATGCTAAAATTAATGGATTTATAGAAGCTGAAGAGGAGAGAATTTACTGAAAACAATTGTATTCACTCTGATTATTTTTCTTCTGAACACCCTTATCCTCTTAAGTTTCAAGCGCACTAGTAGTATAACAACATATCTCCATTTTATCTTGTTTTTTGCATTCATCTTAGAGTGGATCTACCATTGTCTATAAGCCTTTCATCTCCTCCTAACACGATTTCCTGTTTCACACTGGGGGGCACTACTACTCAACTAGTCGTTTCCAATTTGGGTTCCACCTAAGAATCTACCTGACACATGATATCACTCGACGGTCTCCTTAGTGTCTTGCCAATTCATTTCCATTTTCTGGGCAATAGGTTCTTGGTTGGTGTTTCTTCTCAGAGTGTTACTTGTGACCCTTCCTGTTCATCTGATCTTCATTTAGGAGCTAACGAACTCAACAGTTGATAAAAATCTGAAGCGTTTTGGTGACATATCACAGAATGTTCAGGAAATCAAAAAAAAAAAAAGAGTTTTCTGAACGTTTCACTGTGTAAGCTGAAAACATTTCTCAGCAATGTTTTCAACGCAAATGACAAGAAGGAAAAGAAGAAGATTGAAAAATCTTAGGGGTCAACGATAGTTCTTCAATATCGAAAAGATACAACTGCTTCGTATGGTGTTAAAGTCTATTTGAAATCCTCTTATTCTCTAGAAGCAGCTTAAGTTAATGTCAAAGATATGTTTCCTAAAATGACACAAAACAGACTATGTCTATAGGATGAAATGATCCGCAGCTGAGGCTTTCTATAATAGAGGAAAGCAGTAGAGAGGTGATAGTCTAAATAAATGAATACAGGCTATATACGAAAGATCTACCGAAAAATGAAGTAGAGTTTAAGATTCAAGTGTGTTGGTTTCTAGGGATTCGATATGATTGCTTATAGGATTTTATCATGAGTTGATATCGGTTAGAGAACTATTGGGAAACCAATAGAGAGAGAGTATTGCCAGACAGCTGTTTTGTCCGCCTAGTCTGGAATTATTCGGTAGTACGCCCCTACGCCACTGGCGTCCGAACACATGACCTTCTGGTTACAAGGTAAGCGAGCTCATCCGTGGCAAGTACTTTCCGTCTAAAACCCGACCTGCTGTACCTCACTGGTCTAGAGAAATGATCAGCGCTAGTATAAACAAAGGTGGATCGCTGGAGTGTTGCATACTTTGGCCACAAAGAATGTGTTAAATAGGAAAGAAGTAATAGACATATCATTTATATGGCAGAGGCTAATGAAATATGAAGTATATCAGCCTTATTTTTAAACCTCTATACAATAGCCACGATTTTCACTTATGAATTTACGTGTTCTAAACAAGAACAAGCAACATACACATACACATACAGACAGTTTGGCACTACACATCAAAAATAAATGACGACTAATTATATTTATTCTGTTGGCACAAGTACCTACCGACAAATGACCTTTAATTTATGAAACTTTCGACTACATATTTTGTTTGACAGTTAATTAATTCTGAGTGGTTCTGCTGAAGAAGCAAGCTGTGGTTTACGCACACAGGGATTCATTCAGAAAACATTTTGTTTTGATTTTCTAAATACACTGGTATTATTTTAATTAATTTTACGGTAGTCAAATAATGATGATAATTACTGAGAGAAGTGACCGTTTATGATAGCCATGGCAAAGATGAAGTTTGAAAGCACTTCTATTGAACACATAGTGTTGGATCAAGTTTTCGGATCGATAATGCTTCAGCTATGTTGGGCATGAGGCTAGCAACCCCATCCCGTAAAACAACAAAAAAAACCACTGATACAGAAACTTCAAGTCTCTAGCTTGAATTCCTTTGTTCCACCGGAAACGTAAAGAAAATAAAAAACTGTCACCTCATGATGAAATCCTGACAATGAAAGCGTAACGGTTGTAGTTAATTAGTCGGAGATTAAGTATCAGTAACCTCCGGTTTGCAGTCAAAATGGTAGTAAAATGTGCAAATGTTGTAGAGTGGAAAGTTTTCATAATTCATCACATAGAGTAACTGAGAATAATGTACTCCAGACATTAAAAGTATATCACATAACACTGATCGTAACTATTCAAGAGTGAAGTTAATTTCATTCTCAGAATTGAATCATGATAATATTATTTCCCTGCCTACAACAATCATGGCAGAAATAATTATAAATACTTACTTGGAGTAAAGGAAGATTAAGACTTCTAAAAGAACAGGCACCGAATAATGCTGTTATTGAAACCAAGTAAAATACTAATTCATGTCAACCTAGAGAATATAAAAGATACTTCGAATATGAAATCCCGCCAGCACTTGAAGATGTTCATTCCGAAAAGACAATTCATGCCTTGAACAATTTGAAACTCAATGCATCATCAACATCATCCAAAAAAGCACAGAAAGCACAGTAAAATCCCCACCTCAATTTCAACAACTTCAATATAGGCCTACGACAGCGTTGACCATGAAGTAAATTGGAAACTACACCAAACAATATGGAGTAAAGTGCCATAAGTCGTCATCAAACTCATTAAACAGATGGCTACTACATGGCAATGACAATGTGTCAGCTGATCCACAACACAACATTTTTCCGCAAAGGCACAGAAGTCAACAGAAGAGTAAAACAAAGCCAACAACTATAACCGCATACAATCAGAGAGAATACAGGAATAAACTGCACCGATTTAAAGACTCTAGAAGATCTAGATTTCGCGGGCGATTTACCTTTACTGTCACACTGACTCGAAGATTCACACGAGAATACCAATAAACTGGCAGAAGAGGCAGGCAGAGAACACACGACTCCAAGCGAACACACAAAAGATGCAGAGGTGGTGACGACAAACAATCATTGAACCAATCAGCCAACCAACCAACCAACCAACCAACGAAGCAACTAACCAACCACCGAACAAACAGCAACACCAATCACCATCAACGAGAGAAGTTTGGTAGAGGTCACTTCCTCACTTCACTTAGCTAGGAAGCACTCTCTCAACTACAGAACAACCACACGACACGGATAAAGATGGAGAAGCCAGCCAGACAGAAAGGATAGGAAAGGCGAGGCGAGGCGGAACACCTTCATCACTCTCAAATCAGTTGACAAGCACTTCTCTTCTATACTCATCAGCCCCATAAACAACAATATCCGGATTCTCAACACCAATGTTTAGCCAGTCAATCAATCAATTAGTGATTCTATGTGGGGTGGTCAGGAACGCGGCCAATGTCCGTCACAAAAAGCATTTTCAACACGCCATCACACACTTTCACGAGTTTCTGCCTGTGCTCCATATCGAGCCTCAAGTGGTCAGTCACAAAGTATTAACAACAAGAGACTGTGGGAACCAACTGACCGAGAACCGATCTTCCAGCAAATATGCGGAAGAAGAAGAAAGTCGAGATGGTGGATTGGACACACGCTGGCCGAGGAGACCGTCGAATGATATGGCGTGATAGGCGATTTCTAGAGTGGATGATCAATGGGAAACGACGAGTTCGTCATGTGTCCGAGAATGACATAGACGAGGGGGTGGTGTGGGTTGAGGGGGAGATGAGAGACTATGTGTCATTGTGTGCGTGTGTGTGTGTACGTGTGACCAGTGATAGAGGAGGACGGAGAAGTGGAAAAAGTGGATAGATAGATAGATAGATGGTGGTGAATGCGTATGTCTCAATTGGAACTGAACGGAACAACAACAACAACAATAACTAACAGCATACACCTGTAACTTACTAATTCAATTGTATTAGCAATAACTGAATCACTCAGCTCAGATGACATCAAAGATTCTTGCCTGAGTTTTTCTTCACATCGCTTCAGTTCACATACAAAAGATAGTAAAGATAAAGGACTATCGAAGGGATTAGTGTAGTTCTGGCTTGTACATTGACCAATGTCAGTACTTTCATCGTTCGACTGCAAATTCGTCACATCCACATCCTTTTCATACTCTTCTGATTCATGTTCACTTATTCTGGATTCAGGAGGTGTAGACTGTTCAAGGGAATGGGAAGTTGAGGCTGTTTGACTTTCCTGGATTTCATTAGTCTTCTGTACATTATTTGGACAGGTTATAAATGCATTTTGAAGGTTATTTTGAGTATTTGTCACCGGATTATGCGACGAACATTTACTAGGACTCAAGGCTTCCTTATAACTGGAAGAGGAAGAAGCCGTACTGGTTGTGATTGTAAGAACTGAGGTAGACTCTGAAGTAATACTAATTGTCCTATTTTCTTCAGATTGTCGGAGGCGCATCTTATGTAAAATATATAACTGTAAAACAAAATTACAAAGAGGGTATTCAAATGAATACATTATTAGTTTACAAATATAAATATATATATGGATAAAAGGTATCTCGCCTAGTTTGACAGCCGTTTCCTAAGAGGAAAGGTCGGTTGCGGGGCTAGCAACCATATTCCGGAAAATTAATCACATCAGTAACTTCAATACACAAAAAACATTTTGACAAATAAGCCTATTCTTTGCCGAAATCGAGGAGGCAGAGTGATGCCACGGGTTTTTGAAAGTCTTCGAGAGACCAGTCAGTCATCCAATGTGCTTTTTTCCCAAGATGGCAAAAATAAACACAGTGATATGGAACAGCCACACTGTGTTTCAGAATAACTGGTGAGACTGTTGGGATTGCAGAAGAAGAGAGAAGATATAGTATAGAAGTGAATGGAATTTGTCAGAGCAGATGGAATGAAAGTGAACTCTTCGAATTGTTAACTATATAGTGAACAATCCACTCCAGTCACAAGTTGATAACCTATCAGTATAAAACGCTCTCATGCAATGGGGACCAATTTCCTCAAGGGTCATGTCACTTAGTTCCAACCCAAACAGAAGGAAAGATACAATTATAGAGTGATGTGTACAATGCTACAAATAACGAAGACCAAGCGGAAGAGGAGAATGAAGAGAACGTCTACAGATAACTGTGGGCAGTAATGGTGAAGACTTTAGCCTTGTAACAACATCAAAATTCTAGTGAGTGATGTGAATGCTAAACTGGAAGCTAACAATATAGGAAGAAAACTCACAATGGATAGAGGGGCTCTCGATGAAATTGATGAGAACCACGAAATCATCTCAGACTTCTGCACCTTTAGTGATTTGGTGATTGGAGGAAGCATATACAAGCATAAGGAAATACACTAGGCAGCATGAATTCCACCGAATGGACGTAAGGAAAGCAAGATCGACTTTATCTCATTGTTGATCAGGAAAGTGGAGACGCAACCTGCTGAACACGAAGTCAAGAAGGGGAGCATGTATGTACTCAGATAATTATCTAGTTCAAAGAAACCTTCAAGCCTATAAAGCCGCTGAAGATAGACTACAATGCAAGTTCAATACTCAGAAACTGAAGGAAGAGACTACGAATGACGCCTTCGCTACAACCATCAGAGCGAAAGCTGAAGACATTAAGTAGCATTACTACGGAAACCTGTATAGAAGAATACTAGAAATCTCAGAGGAAGATGCTAAAGAAGAACATTACGGCCGTTTTAGATACAAAGAAGAGGCAACATAAGGAATGGTCCCCTACGGACACGTAGAAACTATAATAATAATAACAATAACAATGCTTTATTTCAGACAATATGTGAACATATAGTACAGAAATTTTCAGCGTACTTAGTACCAAAATATTTCCTCTTTATACAGGATTTACACGTACAGTAAAAATCGGAAGTTTATCATGTGACGAAGCGATGACAAATCTGAAAAGAGAACCAAATGAGTAGATTTTCTCTTCATTTTCTTCAAGAATTCCACATCGTTTTGCTGAAAGCTAATTAAATGTCTTCACGAGTTCATACAGTAATCATCTAGGATAAGTGTGTGATTAAAAAGAGTAAGAAATACACACACTAAGGCTTCAAGCACTTTGATGGATTAAAATTCTGTTAGCATACAGTGATTTAAGCAGGCCACCATCAAAGATTTCAGTGATGAAAATTCTTTCTTCTATATATGAACTGTGATCAACAGAGAGGAATGATGAAACAGATGAAGAATAAGAATAAGAAGAGTCTAATGTTCATCGCATGCGTCGGTGGTATACCGGTTAGGACGCTCACCGACCATGCACATGGTCCGGGTTTCGATCCCCAGTCGATGCACTCCTCTACCTCGCTAAGCTAGAAATAATCCTGGTAAAGACGAAACGTTGGGAATGAGGCTAGCAACCCCATCCTGTAAAAGTCAACACTGCTACAGAAACTTCAAGCCACTAGCTTGAAGCCCTATGTTCCACTGGGGAATGTGAAGGAAAGAAATGTTCATCGCACTGGATATAAAGAAGTGAAGATGAGTGCCAAGAAAAACAGAAGACGATTCTACGACACACTGTCAAATGGCGCACAAAATACAGAAGGTAAGAGAGAATTCAGAACTAGGTCATTATCGGAAAGGGAATTAACATAAATGAAACCAATGAAAGGTAGTGAACGGATCCTAATTACCAAAGGAAATAACAAGCTAATCCTTTAGGAAGACTCTTCAACCTATCACAATCGGAAACTCTGCCTTAAATACCAACAACAACCACAGGAAAACTGACAGTGAACAACAATACCCTCAAAAAACCTGGAGAATTGAATGTCACAAAGTTGCTAAGAGCAGGAAAGGTAGCAGAAACAGACAGAAATTCTCCGGAGACATTGAAAACGGATTCAGAGACCTCAGCAGATATCCGTATATCACTATTGCAGAAGGTTTTGAAGGAAAAAAGGGTATCTGCTGATTAGAAGATAGATAACCTTGTCAAACTACCTAAAAGGGGAAAATTAAGCCTTCGCATGAACCATTGCTGAATTATGCTTCTGTCTACACCGAGCGAACTGTTAAATCGCGTCATCCTGAAAAAGACTAAAACATGCTGTAGATATGAAACTCCATCCTTAGAAAAAGCAAATCACCTGCGAATCAAGTCGCAGCAGTAGGCATCATCGTGGAACAGGACATGAAATGGCACACCTCAATTTCATTGACTTTGGCACAGCCTTCGACAGTATTGAACACGAAGTAATTTGGAAACTGCTTCAACATCACTGATTACAGTTGTGGTAGTGTGATACAGAGGATGTCTGCCAACGGAATATTATTCTCACATATTCTCAGTTTAATACGGCATTAGCAACAGAATACGATATACCTTGGATTCTGTGTTTCACCTTCTGTTGTTACACTGTGATCAAAGACTTTATCAACCCAATTCAATAGCCATGTGAAGTAATCTACACCGAAAAGCTCACCAAAGCCTTGAAAGGAAGACAGGAGTGAGACAAAGCTTACTACTATCACCAACAACAGTGTCCTTGATTTTGGTCGAATGGATCATCAGTAACCTCATAAATGAGGAGTGAGAGGACAGTAATACGCTGTTCCGATCCAAAGAGTTTGGAAGACCTGATCTTTTTGGATAATTCGTGTTTATTCTCAGGTAATCTAGGTGATATGGAAACGAAAATCAACAAATTGGAAGAAGAAGAAGCAGAGATGACAAGACTGCAAGTGAACGCAGAGATGAGAGAGATGATGAAGATAGTCAACTGATAAATTGTAAGCACCAGTCACTGTCAATGGAAGAAACATGTAGGAGGTCACCTGTTTCAATTATCTAGGTGGAATTGTCTTAGTTGAAGTCAGAAGACATGGATGAAAAAGGAGAAGCCAACCATGGTCAGAAAAAGGGAAACATACCTGAGATTAGTGTGGAAAACTACTGCAGTCAGCATAGACAAGAAGATTCGAATATTCAACACTACTGTCAAACCAGTCACTGCTTCTATACGGTTTACAAGTCTGGCGCGCATCTCAGCAAAATCCTTTCCAACAGGTTACGCTTAATTTCCATAAATATCTGTCTTAAGCGTCTGATGGATAGAATGGATTAGCAGGAAACAAAGAACTCTGGCAATGAACAGATCAGTGACGTTTACCTGAACCAATATGCTTGAGTAAACGGATCAGACACACGCTGAGAAGACCGGTGATTGAAATCATGCTCCTTCCAAATATTTGGGTGGAATCTCAGTGGGAAACGACAATTCAGCATTTGGGTCCGAAAGTGACATAGAGAAGACAGTGTGAAGAGGAGATGAAAGCCTATGAGGAATCATCGAGCCAGTTGAAGAGGACTGAAGAGGACAGGATGAAGTTCTGTATTCCATTTGGAAACTAAGGGAATAGAAGTATTTAATGAATCGATGTATTACAGACATTATGGGGTTTATTAGAACATCTCATTGAGAGTCTAAGATAAGTCAGAAAGAAGCAATCAAAGTTACAGAATGGACATAATTATTAATGATCACGCTGAAGAAATATGCATTTCTCATTTCTAACCGACTGTAGACTTCCATCGACAACTGCCTCAATACTGAAGATTCGATGACAAGTTCAAAGGGATACGCAACAAGGAACTCTGGTCGTGTGCAGAAATAACAACCTACTACCCAGGAAAATGCAGAGGTTAATGGAGATGGATTGAGCATACTCTGCAAAGACAAAAAAGTGATGTCACACTCTAAGCCATTAAGTGGAGGTTGAGTGAAAAGCAACGACCTCGATGTGCGTTTAAAAATGACATGGAGGACACCATGTGAAGTACAAATGAAAGCTAGTGGACAGTCACCCAGTCAGCTGGAAGCGATGACAAAGAAACGAGTACAATGGAGACAGATGTCTCATTGAGGTCCAATAGTCCTCTCAGAACGGGAGGAATAAATCATAAGTATATATTCACAACTTCTGTCCCACACATGCCAAGCTAATAAAACGAATTTCGATATCTGATATTTTTTAAATGAACAGTGCGTCGGTGGCATACCGGTTAGGACGCTCACCGACCATGCACATGGTCCGGCGTTCGATCCCCAGTCGATGCACTCCTCTACCTCGCTAAGCCAGAAATAATCCTGGTAAAGAGGAAAGGTTGGGAATGAGGCTAGCAACTCCATCCTGTAAAAATCAACACTGCTACAGAAACTTCAAGCCACTAGCTTGAAGCCCTATGTTCCACTGCGAACGTGAAGGACAAAAAAACAAGACGACCATAATTAAAATAATGGCCAAGTTAAACTTTAAGTACCACTAAGTACCAGTGACCTTGCAAAACTCACTGAGCAAGTTAGTGAAACCTTGCAAGTAATGTTATCATCACCCGTTAAACACGCTCATCAAAGTATTAGATTATTAAATGGGATATATGGGAAGTTTCAGCTTAGATTTTGGGAAAGATTAAGTTACGGTTTAGGCCAAGGACAAGTTAAGGTTAGGTTAACCTATTGAAGGTGACATTGGGGTTAGTTCGAGTTAGATTACAGTTAGTTTAGGGATATTTCCAAATTAGGGTAAGTTCAAGAAAGATTAGGGTTATTGTTAGGGTTAGAAGACCTAAAAAATTACATGCATAGAATGCTGTTAAATTACTCTGTTGATATAAGAATAGAATTTGTGCACCGTGGTAGAGTATAATTCCATTGTGAGTAAAATTTGTTTTGATAAAGTCTTATAGTGTTATACAGTAATATTTACTGATGACCTTTCGACCACAGTTTATTGACCAGTAAATGTTACTGCATAACACTGAGACTTTATCAAAATAAATTTTGTCCACAATGGAGTTATATTCCGTTGATACTCCAACCAAAAACTGAAAGCTATTTTTATCAAATGTGAGAGAAAGGTATCCTATGTAACACTTATACATAGTTTTTATGTATTGTTTTCATACATATATGTGTTTCATGCACAAAAACGCCTCCTTCATGTGATTGGTGCGTTCGAGGTCACTCGCCATATGGTAGTTGGTGGTGCTTAAAGTTTAACTTTGCCAAATAATAATCATAATCATAATAACATGCAAGTGATTGTGTAGTAATCTAGGTGGTGCAAGTAGACTGTATGTTTGTAGGTGCAGACAGGGAAATGACCCATCATCTGTTGCTGATCAGAGAATAACATGTATCAACCACTATATATTTCATTTGCTCTCCTCAGATGCTACTCCTCAAACTTTCAGTTACATTCTGTATAGATGAAGTCTTGTTGTTCGGTCACTACTCTTCTGATAGGAAATATTGCAAGGTACAAACAGAAAAGTCTTCCAGACTTCTTGACCGGTGTCCCTCAGAGTGCTGTTCTTCCTCTTCTTGTGTTTTTTCTCTTCTGACATGGCTTGACACACTCTGATGAAGTCAATTTTCCTAAGAACATCAGTGATATGAATATTTCCATTATCTGTCTAATCTCATTCAGATTATTCCAAAATGAATAACTATTTATCACAAGTTAGTCAGTTCCCCTTATCATCAAATGGTCTCAAGTTAAATCCCTCACAGCTAAATGTCAGCTTGTTCATTTCGCTTTAAGACACAATCAGCATTTACCTGAACTGATTCTTCTACCATGGATGCCGACGAAGGCGAAACTAAGTTGACTGTCAATTACTCTGGTCTATATCTTTATTCTTCTTCTCCTTCTTCTTCTTCTTCTTCTTCTTCTTGTCATCTTTCCCCATCCTTCAACATCATTCCACATCATCTTAATGTAACCTTCTCAGTAAGCCAGTTGAAACAGTCTGGTGTCACTCAACCTCTACTGTTACAGCTCCTTAATTCTTGTATTCCACCTATCCTCCCTTCCTAATCTCCGTAAACCTCTACTGACTTACTCGACTAAGACTTTGTTACACTCGAAACGACACTATTTGTTGTCGTTAGAGTCAGTCGAATGTCAGTTGACTAACTCAATAATACGACTGTAGATGGACACTTGAGCTCTTTCCACAAATTACAGAATATCGTCCTGTGGGATTATCAGCATCTTCTTGATACACACAACTTTCCGCCTACATCTCATCATGTAGGACTTGAAGCAATTTAATTATAAAGGACTTTACCCTCGAATGACTAAGTATGAAGCTCTGCAATGTCTTAGTTGGCACACATTATTTATGTGATGAGAAGTTACTGTTATTAGCTATGAAACTACCAACTGACTGCAAAACATTAAGTAAATGGCCTATTTCATTCATTCATTCATTCATTCATTCACTATTTGTTTCATCAATGTATTCTTGTCACTATTCTACTGAAATTGTAATTTGGCATTTATATTCTTAATGACATTACATTACCATCAATGTAAGTGGCCTCCTATACTATGCACTGTAAACAGATGATATATTGTTATTACAGGCTGAAAATTCCACATTGCATCCGAAGTGCTGCTTGGAATAAAGCTATTATTATCATTTCATTAGAAAATGACTTGTACTCACGCTTGATGTTTCATCATTGTACTAAGAATTATCGAATGTCTTTCTCATTGAAGTATTAATGAAGGATGTCATATGCTGACACCTGTTTGCGACAACTTACGTCATTTTAAGGATCTTATCAACAGAAGAGAATTCATGAAGTAAAATAACCTTTTCTTATCCTGTTAACGTGCTTCTTCAGGCTTTGTTCAGACTAATCAAGGGAACAGAGAATTTACCATACAACCAGGACTCGATGAGATATGTTATTTCAAGGGGATATCATTATGATATTGGTACGATTAAACATAATATTAACTGCTATTCAGTGTTCCGTAGAAAGACAACTATTCTAGTTGTATCTGGGTTGAATATCAAGTCCATGGAAGGAAGAGGGACAGAATAGATTAAGCTGTAAAATCTTATTGGTAACTGGTAATTCACTTATCCTAGAGAATAGGTGAGGCTAACACAGAGTTACTCTCTGAATCAGAATGCGCAGTAAACGTGTGATTTGCTTAACAAGTGATTCGGCTTTGTAACTGGCCTCACAATTGCAGTTTAAATTAAAAATGCACATTGAAATAGCCAGATTAGGTAGGTTAACTTTCTGCCTGTAATGACATTATTGCAAAGAGTAAAGAGTCGTATACTCAATATTGTGGTAAAGAAAGCTTAAACCACTGGTTTTCGCAGTTTCAATGATAGTGACTGTGGAGTAGCATCTCCCTACGACAATAACGCCAGATGGTGATGTTTTCTTATGTGTTGTCTCTGGGAGTACTTCTCTTGAACTGCTGTCATCGTCACAGCAACTTTTACAGAACGTTCTAAACATCCGTTCTCCTATTATAATGAATTTCCTATTGGTGTTACTTCGTAATTCAAATTCCCTTGACCGTAAAGGTGTCAAGTGTCTATGGTGAATACTTTTAAGATATAATTGCAGATATTGAGAATAGGTAGGTTTCAGCTTAAACTGTGTTATCCAATTCTTTGTTGGATTTACATTTTTTTTGTAGAATATGCAAAACGATGATATTAAGCTCCGAAGATGTAACCTGAAGAAAAAAATGCACACTTTCTGTCCATCTCAGTGGTATTTAGAATAACGAAATTACCTCAGGGAGCACATGTTTGATCTCACAGGCAATTCAAATTGTGCTGAAATATCTGAACTACACAGTATGGTGCAATAAAGTAAAGAGAGAAGTAATAATTTGATATTGATGTGGTTTTGTTCTCTGAGCTGGATGAAAGCTTCGCAAAACCATATCAAAATCATCCACCTGAGCTACAAATCTTCTCTATCATATCCAATAATTTGATAAAAAAATATGCACAAATCAACGTACTGTTCTACACAACTGTGTATTCTTTCTGACAACCACATTGAAAATCATACGAAAATGCCATACTAAATAACTGGACAAATAAATCTGTGACACAAGACGGATACTCCGACGCCTTCATTGCGAAAAAGTTTCAAGAGAAGAAAAGATGACTACTGAGTGGAAAAAAGGCTTCCTTGTTAAACTACCAAAAAAGAGCTACTTTCGCTCTGGATAATCCCGTGAAGAACTATACTATTGTTGACACCAAGAAATATATAAGGTCCTGTCATCCATCCTGGAGACAAAAAAACTGATCTACACGCAAAACTCCATCTCGAACAGACTGCATTCAAAAAAAGATAATTCATGCCTTGAACAATTTGAAACTCAATGCATCATCAACATCATCCAAAAAAGCACAGAAAGCACAGTAAAATCCCCACCTCAATTTCAACAACTTCAATATAGGCCTACGACAGCGTTGACCATGAAGTAAATTGGAAACTACACCAAACAATATGGAGTGAAGTGCCATAAGTCGTCATCAAACTCATTAAACAGATGGCTACTACATGGCAATGACACGTGTCAGCTGATCCACAACACAACACTACTCAATGAAGGCACTGAAGTCAAGAGAGGAGTAAGACAAAGCCACCCACGATCTGCAAAATTCACTTTAAGGGTGTCAGGAGACCCCTCAGCTAGCTCGCGAGGACTCGCAGGTATACGGATAGCACTGAGTGTTACGGCAGAAAAACCACTTCTTGACAAGATCCCAGTAGATAGTCGTATGTGTGCGGTCCGCCTGAATGGGTCCGTTAAAAAAGGAAAGACGGCACTACTCACCGTTGCCTTTGCGCAGTCGCCGCTTGTCCCCCAATAGACTGCAGTTCAGATGAACTAAAAGACGATTTCTACCTGTAACTGCCTAATTTGCTGCAAAAAGCAAAACGTTCAGATATAGTTGTTTTAGCAGGCGACTTCCCCTGAGGTAGCCTGGCACAACATACAGTTAGCTGTAGACACAGTTGTAAAAGCTGTTAATAAGCTAAAACCAAAAGTTAGAAAGAGCCACTGGATTTCTACCATCTTATCCGAACTGATTGACGCAAGAGGTCTGATGCCAGCGAGCTCCAATTATGATGAGGATCGAAAGGTACTCAAAAAAGCTAACAAGAAGTCTTAACAATGACCGTGAACAGTGGTAGGTGACAAGAGCGAAAGAGATGGAAAAGGCATCGGCGATTGGTAACACCAGACAACTATCTAGGATTATCATGGAAACAGGTGGTAAAAGGCAAATGATAAGTGAAACAATCTCATAGAAAAATGGCACCATAATTAGCTCCCAGGATAGACGACTGGAACCCCGGAAGGAGAACTATGAGGGGCAGTTTAATTGGCCCACAGCGACGCTCACCCTGCCGAACAACCAACACCTCCCTGAATAGGATACAGACACAGGTCCTCAGTCACTAACTGAGGTTACTAAAGCTGTCACTAATCTGAAACAAGGCGAAGCAGGTACTTCAGTACGCTGGTACTAAGCAGAGACTGGTAATCGGAGGAAGTCCCATTGGGTTGGTGTACGTCACTGATTATCCCCATATACAAGAAGGGAGACAAATCTTCCTGTGATAATCACAGACGGATTAGCTTGACTAGTATAGTATCTAAAATCCTAGGCTCAATAATCATGCGTAGACTAGGTGGTGCTCGGGAGGCACAAACACGAGAGAGCCAGGCAGGCTTTAGACCAGGAAGAGGGTGTATTGATCACATTTTCACCCTCCGACAGATTCTAGAACATAGGCCTTCCTAACGGCGTCCAACAATCATTAAATTTCTTGACCTAAAAGCGGCATTCGATTCTGTCAACCGAGAGATTCCTTCGCGACGCTTGGCCGGAAAAAGAATCCGAAAAAATACATTACACTGATCAAGGAACTCACTCTACTCGAACTAATGCAGCCAGGTGATTTCAAATGAAATTACACTGCTCCACATTATTACTATTTATTTGTCTCACACTTCTGTTTACTGTCTCTATCATGCATTCCTTAAACATTCGTCGCTTATTTCTGTCAGACAACGAGTGTTGCGACCCAAACTGCCGCAAATCAATGCAAAGTTCCATGAAGAAAACAAACAGGGACAGGCCAACGATCACTGCCCACATACAGCGAGAAGATAGGAATAAACTGCACCGATTTAAAGACTCCAGAAGATCTAGATTTCGCGGGCGATTTACCCTTACTGTCACACTGACTCGAAGATTCACACGAGAATACCAATAAACTGGCAGAAGAGGCAGGCAGAGAACACACGACTCCAAGCGAACACACAGAAGATGCAGAGGTGGTGACGACAAACAATCATTGAACCAATCAGCCAACCAACGAAGCAACTAACCAACCACCGAACAAACAGCAACAACAACAACAACAAAGACAAGCAACACCAATCACCATCAACGGGAGAAGTTTGATAGAGGTCACTTCCTCACTTCACTTAGCTAGGAAGCACTCTCTCAACTACAGAACAACCACACGACACGGATATAGATGGCGAAGCCAGCCAGCCAGCCAGCCAGCCAGACAGACAGAAAGGATAGGAAAGGCGAGGCGAGGCGAGGCGGAACACCTTCATCACTCTCAAATCAGTTGACAAGCACTTCTCTTCTATACTCATCAGCCCCATAAACAACAACATCCGGATTCTCAACACCAATGTTTAGCCAGTCAATCAGTCAGTCAATCAATCAATTAGTGATTCTATGTGGGGTGGTCAGAAACGCGGCCAATGTCCGTCACAAAAAGCATTTTCAACACGCCATCACACACTTTCACGAGTTTCTGCCTGTGCTCCATATCGAGCCTCAAGTGGTCAGTCACAAAGTATTAACAACAAGAGACTGTGGGAACCAACTGACCGAGAACCGATCTTCCAGCAAATATGCGGAAGAAGAAGAAAGTCGAGATGGTGGATTGGACACACGCGGGCCGAGGAGACCGTCGAATGATATGGCGTGATAGGCGATTTCTAGAGTGGATGATCAATGGGAAACGACGAGTTCGTCATGTGTCCGAGAATGACATAGACGAGGGGGTGGTGTGGGTTGAGGGGGAGATGAGAGACTATGTGTCATTGTGTGCGTGTGTGTGTGTACGTGTGACCAGTGATAGAGGAGGACGGAGAAGTGGAAAAAGTGGATAGATAGATAGATGGTGGTGAATGCGTATGTTTCAATTGGAACTGAACGGAACAACAACAACAACAATAACTAACAGCAAACACCTGTAACTTACTAATTCAATTGTATTAGCAATAACTGAATCACTCAGCTCAGATGACATCAGAGATTCTTGCCTGAGTTTTTCTTCACTACACTGCTTTACTTCACATACAAAAGACAACAAACATAATGGGCAATCTAGAGGATTGCTGTAGTGGTTCTGGCTTGTACATTGACCAATGTCAGTACTTTCATCATTCGACTGCAAATTCGTCACCGTCTTTTCCACGTCCTTTTCGTACTCTTCTGATTCGCGTTCACTTATTCTGGATTCAGGAGGGGTAGACTTTTCGAGAGAATGGAAACTAGTGGCTGTCTTAGTAGGAGTAGTGAAATTTCTAGAGATTTATTTTCATTTGTCATCCTAACGATTCTTGGTTGACACAACTTATAAGACCATATGGAACTGAAATCAATAATTAGTCATGTCATGGGTTAATATACTACTCTTTGTTTCGTCAGCCCTTCATTTTCTTCTCAACGTAAACATATTTTCGGTGACCTAAAGGAATGCAGTAAGCAGTGTGTATCGTGATCAGCTGACATTACTTTATCATCATCTTTTATTCGTTTACGTTCGAAGCCAAGCATATGATTTGAAGCTTGAGCTTTCAAGTCTGTGTAGCAGTGGTGGGTTTGCTAGCGCATCTTTGACCGAGGTTACTACCGGCTAGGTTCAGAAGTTCGTCAACTGGGTATCAATCGACGGAGTACATTAAGTGTGGTTGGCTAGTATTCTCCCACTGAACCACAGATGAACGTCCTGCTCAGACTACTATTACTATTCGTTGCATAACAACAGGTGTACAGTTAAACCTTATTCGATTCCAGCCTTCTTATTTTCATTTTAACAGTTTCGAAAACAACTTTTGGTTGGCACATTTCTTGGTCAATTAGACAGTAGCGAAAACGCCACCAAAATACCTCGGTGAGTAGACATTTCTCTGAAAGCGTCATGAACATAATTATTTATTCAGAATGCGGGAAATAGTCAACATAAGTGATTCAATCCCTCATCAAGTGAAAGATCCATTCAACCTGAATAACTAGATCCCTGCTGAGATTGATATTACTCGGTGTATCTCTCTTTGTGGAAATACTAATCTCTATCACTTCACTATAACTAGGCTTGCTCTATCCAAGATGCTGATATCACCTCAAATCAGTATTCCTATGGTATCAGCTGGTTAGATTAAAATGATAATAATAGTGATAAAGTTCACCTCATGATTAGGATGAAGATTGTGTGCTGTATTCCAAGCAAGCTACGACATTTGACCAACAGCGAAAACTGATCAGTTTGCCAGGTTAAAACAATTTTCGCATATGTGAAACGTAGATATCACAACTTGTTGCAGCAGACTTACTAACGAGGCAAAGTGGAACTATGCACAAGACTGCATGAGCTAAAATTGCCATAGTCCACAGAAGCACACATTTTAGCAGAAAATGTAAATTTAATGAAACTACACTGGACAAAGAAGTGCTAGAGGGCCACAAAAATTAGTCACCCTATGAAAATGTATGTTTGTTAGTGAGAAACACGTTATGAATTCATAAACGCAGAGTAAAACACCTCAACCGAACGATATCTAGTGCAGCTGGAGTAAACCCGACCGCAAGAACCGATCAAAGTTAGTGAATCAGTGTTGTAGTAAATGTCAACAAAATTGAGAAATTGAATTTTAGAGTTTTCCTTCTTAACATACAGGACTGAAACGAAAAGTGCAAAAGATAATTACATAAAACTTCACTAACCTTTTCTCTAACCCTTAGAATATCATATAAACATGGACTGTAGAGATCATACAATTGCTTTCCATAAGAGCTTGATTTGTACAAATCTAAAGATATCTTAGGATCTGATTGGCTTTTCAATAGATTCAAAATTGGCAATAGAGAGGATTGGGTAACAACGTCACTGGGAGAGTTTGCTTCGACTGAGTCACTGCCCTTTTCATCACGTCTAGAGCTCCGTACACTCAGATCAATAGGTGTTGAGCAATCTTGGGGTTCAGAAAACTTCATAATCAAATCAGTAATAGTTTTTTCAGCTTGCTCAAGTTTTACTTGAGCATCGCGATACCTAATTGCATCAAATAATGCATCTATTGCAATATGCGTGTCGTTTGAATCCCCAGCTATTCTGTCATCACAATCTGAGTAATGGTTTGAAACAGACACAGTTTCAATAACGTTTTGCGCTTCCAAAGAGGTTGATTCACCTGTTAAACGCAAGAGAATAAAACGAGTTATCATTATTCATATTACTCACAATTACACAGTCAACAGAAATAAACGATTATTAAAGAACAAAGCTTAGTAGTAACATGTACAGATTCACCGCGAATAAACACTGTAACAGCCATCCGCCAATAGATGACCTAACTATTCACCTACTACTGGATGCCTAAAGTAATAGGCTGTGTCATGTAAAAGTATTTAGTGAAGTGAAAGACTGTCCTGAGAAGTGTTAGTGTCATTTTTGCGTTCAGTTCCAATTGAAACATACGCATTCACCACCATCTATCTATCTATCTATCCACTTTTTCCACTTCTCCGTCCTCCTCTATCACTGGTCACACGTACACACACACACGCACACAATGACACATAGTCTCTCATCTCCCCTCAACTCACACCACCCCCTCGTCTATGTCATTCTCGGACACATGACGAACTCGTCGTTTCCCATTGATCATCCACTCTAGAAATCGCCTATCACGCCATATCATTCGACGGTCTCCTCGGCCAGCGTGTGTCCAATCCACCATCTCGACTTTCTTCTTCTTCCGCATATTTGCTGGAAGATCGGTTCTCGGTCAGTTGGTTCCCACAGTCTCTTGTTGTTAATACTTTGTGACTGACCACTTGAGGCTCGATATGGAGCACAGGCAGAAACTCGTGAAAGTGTGTGATGGCGTGTTGAAAATGCTTTTTGTGACGGACATTGGCCGCGTTTCTGACCACCCCACATAGAATCACTAATTGATTGATTGACTGACTGATTGACTGGCTAAACATTGGTGTTGAGAATCCGGATGTTGTTGTTTATGGGGCTGATGAGTATAGAAGAGAAGTGCTTGTCAACTGATTTGAGAGTGATGAAGGTGTTCCGCCTCGCCTCGCCTCGCCTTTCCTATCCTTTCTGTCTGTCTGGCTGGCTGGCTGGCTGGCTGGCTTCGCCATCTATATCCGTGTCGTATGGTTGTTCTGTAGTTGAGAGAGTGCTTCCTAGCTAAGTGAAGTGAGGAAGTGACCTCTATCAAACTTCTCCCGTTGATGGTGATTGGTGTTGCTTGTCTTTGTTGTTGTTGTTGTTGCTGTTTGTTCGGTGGTTGGTTAGTTGCTTCGTTGGTTGGTTGGTTGGTTGGTTGGCTGATTGGTTCAATGATTGTTTGTCGTCACCACCTCTGCATCTTCTGTGTGTTCGCTTGGAGTCGTGTGTTCTCTGCCTGCCTCTTCTGCCAGTTTATTGGTATTCTCGTGTGAATCTTCGAGTCAGTGTGACAGTAAGGGTAAATCGCCCGCGAAATCTAGATCTTCTGGAGTCTTTAAATCGGTGCAGTTTATTCCTGTCTTCTCGCTTTTTGTAATCGGTCGGACAATGTTATGTACTCGTCAAGTGTTTAATAGTCCTGACGCGGAAACAGAGATATCAGAAGACCACTAGGTTTACGCTTATATTTGTATTTTCTAGACACAAGGAAAATAAATGTCACACAAGAGTGTGAGTGAAATGATACGTAGTGTACGAAACGTGGGAACAAGTATGATTAAGTGTCTAATACAAAAGCATATATGAAAATGACCAATAGACATGAAGCAATAGACAGACAGTCTTACCATGATTGGTTGTAATGTCATGTGATAACAAGGTCATACATGATTTATTTAGTTAGTGGACAGACAAAAGCATATTGTCAGTTATAATGAAATATCGATCCATTTACACATAGCAAAATATAACAGACTGTCAAAAACAAAACACATCATGTGGATACATATCAGACATATAATGCAGTCCATCACAGTCTCCTTTTATCGGAGATTGGTGAATCTCAAGATGAGAGAAATACCTTTGGAGGTATGTACTTAGTACAAATTACAGGAAAAGAGAGTTGGTCACAGAATGTGTCTCTATCCACTTTATTTAACACGAACGACTACTGTGTTTAGCCATACTATATCAAGCAGGTAGAAGATGAAATTTATCTGACCAGTCGAAAAAGGATATTTCCTAGGTGTGGTGTGTGCTGACGATTACGCAAGATACATTGTACATAAAAGCAAATGTTTACTCTGTAATTCCAAAATAAATTGTTCTACTTGCATCAAAAATAAATGGGAACTCCAAATTGGTCGTTCAAAATGAGAGATACATTTTTGAGATTAAAAAGACTGCGTAAGGATGATGATTGCCAAACTAGCTTGTGAACAGTGTGTTCAGACGACCGAATGTAACATGATAACGTTCCTGGCAGTGAGCATGCTTGATGGGTTTCTTCAGTTTGACAAGGCGAGTTAAGCATTGGAGGTCAGCATCCAGTGGTGACTGAAGTACAGATAGACCGTGAATTTCGGGGAATTATATGCCCTACCGCAACTATGTCATAAATGGAAACTCAGAACTCCAGTTGTAGAGAAAATAATAGAAATGAAAAGTATAACAGTTTAGGTAAAAGCCCTTTACATTTTCAAGATTTAGTTAGTGGTGATTTGATTTAATTCAAGTTTGACCATAGATTAAAATCAGTTTGAAGACCATCTAAATCCACCAGGGAGTACTGGACAGGTGTTTTGTGCTAGTTGGAGAATCGTTTCCAGTACTCACCACCAGGCACCATGGCTATAACCCTGAGTTTGAAAGTCGAGCGTGTAGACCATTCAGCCACTGAGACATGATTCAGTTGGCCATGAATTCTAACTCCTATCATTCCGAGGATTTTAGCGCGGCTGACACCAGCCAATATCATCAGCGAGTGATTTTTTCTCCTTCCCGACCGGACGGACTCCACTGGTCACGATTTCTCCCCTAGAAGTCCAGGCAACGTCGTCCTGTAACCAGAAACTAATAAATTTTTCGGGAGGTCCCGGGTTCAAACTCTGGTGGTGGTTGGTGCGTAACGTCGATGAGTCACAGACTAGGATGAAACAGCTATCTGTTGCCTTCTTGCTTTCAATGCTCCCCTCTAACTGATATCAACCTGTGATCAAACTTCAAAAAAGGTTGAATAGGAAACTACATGGAAAGTTGTATAACTCTAAGTTCGCCTTGATGTAACAGAAAAAATAAAATGAAATTTTAAGATTTCAGAACTAAACTGTTTCACTGATACACACCTAAGTAAAAATACGTTAACCATGGCATAAAAAATATATCAACACACATGTATGTTCACTGCCTTAGAGACTGTTGATTAATTATCACTGTACATTTAAATCGAGTATGAATGGAGAGAATGTCAATAAAGTCATAGTAGGATTGAATGGGTAGTTTTTCTTATTTTTTAAAAAAAAATTTATTTTATTTAACTTAACTTAACAATCCCACGAAAATGAACGATGAATGAAGAAAGACAACCAACCATTCTTTCTGTTTATTAATAGGAACAGGTGGTGCATAGATAACAGAGATATGAATGGAGAAAAATCCCCACATACAATGATGGGGTAGAACAAAAAGAATTAGCAATATTTGATGAAATCCTGAAATCAAACCAATCAAATCCCTACAAACCAACACTTGAAAACCAATGAGATGCTCACTGGCGACTGGCCCTATTCAGGTAGGTAGTTACCTGGGTTCCAGCGGGAAGTCGTGACCAGTAGGGTGCAGCTGGTCGGGTGTGAGGACAAATACTCGCCGAAGACATTGGCTAGCGGTCGCGCTATTTCGTGAATTGGCAGAAGTTAGAATCCAAGGACCATTGGATCGGGTCCCAGTGGCTTAATGGTATACGAGCTCGCCTTGTAACCGGAAGGTCCTGGGTTCGAATCCCGGTGGGTGTGTACTGCTGAGGAGTCCCAAACTAGGACGAAACAGCTGTCCAGTACTCCCAGATTTTCCAATGGTTCTCTAACAAATGTCAGCTCATGATGAAATCCTGAAACCAATCAAATCCCTACAAACCAACACTTGAAAAGAATTAGCAATAATCTGGTCAGTCCCTTAAATGTCTACTATGAAAAAGAAACCCCAAACTAAAAACAACACATTAAAATCAGAGATTAAGAAAGTCAGAATCAGTCTAATATAGACTGAATCGGCCACATATGATGAATACACTTCTAGTCACCATGTAGTCATATACGAGAGGAAAGTGTAGTGTGAATAAACTATCTTTTTTCAGATAGAAAGACGTCATCGGTCAATTAGAAATTCAACTAACCCGTGGCTCTCTTTTACTATCTGTAGCAATTAGATCAGTTTGATAAATAGAATACAACACTGTTAGATTTCGTCAAGAAGTAATAATATCACCTAGACAGGTCATTGAGAACATGGGAGCAATATACATGCTATCGCATTCTATTTTTCGGGGACTCTTTAGGACAGTGCACATCCACGAATCCACTACATACCGCACCCGGTACCTTCAACTTACACGATCAAGCTCACAGACAGTTCACTTACTTCGACCGGAGTTCAATGACCTGTGGATAATTACTCTGTCAATTCGCGATGTGGTTCTACCTCCTACCCAACGCTTCCAATGACCATACACTTCTCCTTGACACACTCAACCCCACTGTTTATGACTTCGCTACACAGCTTCACGAAATCCACGCCTGTAGTCATCAATCACTTGCAGAATTATATTTAAATTATGCGTATTTTGTAGGGATTTATATTAACCTCCAAATAGATTTCCCACCGAATCAACGTCAGCTAGAGATGATTGGAAACAGTTCAGTCCCCTTGACTTCGATCTCTAATGTAATTTTTTGGGTGCATGGTGCTGAATGTGGCCGAAATAGGACGAAATGTTTATCCAGTGCTCTCTGGTTTTCAGTTATTTCTAACTGATGTAGATTGGTGATTCAGTCTCTATTGAAATCAATCATAACCTACACAAATCCCATAATCAGAATAGAAAATGAAATCACATTTAGTAAATAAACATTTGAACCAGACTGCCTGTCAATCTCACTAATTTCAGACAGAAAATAAAAGGAGAAATATACTCTATATTGATGAAAAAACAAAGTTCTTACTAATTTCAGTCACTCAACGCTATTTAACGAGGACTCAGACCGAGACACACATATGGTAACAAGTGAAGGCAAGACAAGGAAGTCAAGGTATATTTTTCTAATTTAATCAAACCGCTCTTTAGATATCGTCAGTTAATATCCGTCAGTCAGTTAGGGAGCGTGTGATTTTAGCTTACATTGAACAACATGAAATAGAAACTTCAAATACACAAAGTATTCTGTTGCTAAGGCAGCATTGAACTGTGGAAATGTGAGAAGAATATTACGTTAGAAGACATTTTCTATAGGACACCACCACCACCACCAAAATTGTCAAACAATATGTTCTGACACAATTTCTTAACTTCTAGTTGATTTTGTGTAAGATGTAGACGAGTGACAGAGGGACAGAGATTCCACGGAATGAAACGACGTCGTATTATCCTGCAACTGCAAATGTCTTTCCGCCTTCTTCATTCAAAGTAATAAAGGCAACCGCCTGTATGAAATTAACCAGTTGATTTGGCGACACGCCACCCTCTTCACTAGTGACAGCTTTTAATGCCCCCGACATGGGACAAAATGTTTCCTGAGTAGCCCAAGAAGGATTGAGGCGGAGCAATAGAGAATAACAGGGAGCAAATAAATCTTTCATAATCTCACCTATTGTTTTACTCTATTAAAGGTCTGCATTTCTCCAGCATAACAGTATTGTCGTGTTAACATTCCAACGACAATCAGCATTGTAACTAACAGAATGGAAAGAAAATGGAAACAAAACACGACAACTAAGGATTAAGTCATGAGAAGTTCCCACCTCCCCCACCAACTCCCCGACACACATATCTCGAACATTGATAAAATACAAGACTAGTAGTTTCGTGAAGAGCCTCCTTTCGAGTAATTCCCCTCCCCCCTTGTTCTACAATCTTATTTATCTGCAATGTCCTACATGAAACAGGCCTATAACAAAAGTGATGACTTCTTGTCATAATCCTAGTCGCTAATTAATATTAGTTAGTGGATGTGAGCAGTTGAGCAAGCGGACTATAGTTACGTAAGAAGATGGCTAATTTAGTGCGCGAGTTGTGATCACAATGCACATTGAAAGGAAGCAAATATAGAGTGATGTAATAGTTCTAAAGACATACAGCAGTTATTTAATTGAAATTTTAGAGTTTTCCGTCGACTGATTGGACTGAAGTGGTCGGTCTCAAGTTGACATGTCGGTCACTTGTGCATCCTGGATTCCACTGTTGGTCACTATTGTTCAATTGACCTCTAGTTACATGCCCAGACATCGTCGAAGCATCTGAACAACAAGCCGGGATGTCAACATGAGACCAAGCATTTCGTGGATAAGGCTTTGCCGTTTGAAATTATGGGCGTTGGGTTCGAGCCTCGGTTGGAACATCATCACTCCCTGGGGAATGCAAGTACGTGCAGCCAATGTGTCCCACATAGGTCGAAATTCACGTTGTCCTGGATTCCACTGCAAGTCACTATCCACCAATTAATATACAACAGCTAGCTGAGCTATGCATTCGAAGGAAAATCATTCAGACATATCAAGTTTCAAGATAAAAGCCTTCATGATTTCTACTCACCCAACCTCTTATATCTCCTATGTAACCTTCCCGGTAGTAACCTCAGTCAAAGATGCGCTAGCAAACCCACTCCGTAAAAAGACACCACTGCTACTGAGACTTGAAAGCTCAAACTTCAAATCTTATACTTGGCTTCGAACGTAAACGAATAAAAGATGATGATAAAGCAATGTCAGCTGATCACGATACACACTGCTTACTTCATTCCTTTAGGTCACCGAAAATATGTTTACGTTGAAGAGAAAATGAAGGGCGGACGAAACAAAGAGTAGTATATTAATTAACCCATGACATGACTAATTATTGATTTCAGTTCCATATGGTCTTATAAGTTGTGTCAACCAAGAATCGTTAGGATGACAAATGAAAATAAATGTCTAGAAATTTCACTATTCCTACTAAGACAGCCTCTAGTTTCCATTCTCTCGAAAAGTCTACACCTCCTGAATCCAGAATAAGTGAACGCGAATCAGAAGAGTACGAAAAGGACGTGGAAAAGACGGTGACGAATTTGCAGTCGAATGATGAAAGTACTGACATTGGTCAATGTACAAGCCAGAACCACTACAGCAATCCTCTAGATTGCCCATTATGTTTGTTGTCTTTTGTATGTGAAGTAAAGCAGTGTAGTGAAGAAAAACTCAGGCAAGAATCTCTGATGTCATCTGAGCTGAGTGATTCAGTTATTGCTAATACAATTGAATTAGTAAGTTACAGGTGTTTGCTGTTAGTTATTGTTGTTGTTGTTGTTCCGTTCAGTTCCAATTGAAACATACGCATTCACCACCATCTATCTATCTATCCACTTTTTCCACTTCTCCGTCCTCCTCTATCACTGGTCACACGTACACACACACACGCACACAATGACACATAGTCTCTCATCTCCCCCTCAACCCACACCACCCCCTCGTCTATGTCATTCTCGGACACATGACGAACTCGTCGTTTCCCATTGATCATCCACTCTAGAAATCGCCTATCACGCCATATCATTCGACGGTCTCCTCGGCCAGCGTGTGTCCAATCCACCATCTCGACTTTCTTCTTCTTCCGCATATTTGCTGGAAGATCGGTTCTCGGTCAGTTGGTTCCCACAGTCTCTTGTTGTTAATACTTTGTGACTGACCACTTGAGGCTCGATATGGAGCACAGGCAGAAACTCGTGAAAGTGTGTGATGGCGTGTTGAAAATGCTTTTTGTGACGGACATTGGCCGCGTTTCTGACCACCCCACATAGAATCACTAATTGATTGATTGACTGACTGATTGACTGGCTAAACATTGGTGTTGAGAATCCGGATGTTGTTGTTTATGGGGCTGATGAGTATAGAAGAGAAGTGCTTGTCAACTGATTTGAGAGTGATGAAGGTGTTCCGCCTCGCCTTTCCTATCCTTACTGACTGGCTGGATGGCTAGATGACTGGATCTCTGTCTGGCGTGGAAATAGTTATCCGTGTCGTGTGGTCTTTCTGTAGTTATTATTTTTGTTTCTTTTAGTTTCTAGAGGAATCTAGGGCTTCAGGCGCTCGTCTTCATTGTGTTCGGTTCCCTCTCAACGTTTTCACCTGGTTCCACGTTTGCTCACCTGCGTAGATCTTTTGACATGACATCTTCCATATCACCTCTGCACTGTCGATCATCTGACTGCTTCCCGTTCGGGTTCCACTCGAGCGACGGCCATCTGATCTTGAGTACTTAGTGATGACAGCTGTTGATGAAGGTCTGTAGTTTTTTCGAAGTGCTGTTGATTTCCACACAGACTTGAGAGGAATGAAAGCTTTCCTTGCTTTGATATCCTCGTTAGTTTCGTCCGCCTGTAGTTGAAACGATGCTTCCCAGTTAGGTAGGTAGGTAAAGGAGCTTGCTTCTTTCAGGTTTTCGCCATCTATGCTGGTTGTGAAAACCGATAAGTGCAAGAAATGAAAACCTTATTTTGTGAATGCATCTGAGTGTAATCACTACATGCTGGTTGAAAAAAAAGATAATAATAATCACAGCTTTATTCGGGATAAAATGTTTACACAGTGCATAGAATCTTCAGAGTAATTTACTGCGAAATATTTTCGCTTCAACTAGAATCGTCACCTTAAACAACAAATCATATGATGAAATGCTATTCAACCTAAAAAGCATAAACAAATCCCTTAATCTCCTTCATCACGGAGATACGCGCACCAGTAGTTTGAAAGACGATTCAAAATGCGCAGAAGTACATTTTACCACTCAAGGACATTTATTTTAAATAGTTAAAACCATCAGAATTACAGGAAGCATAATAAATTGTGTTGGATGGAAATTAAGCTAACCCAATGGTTCAAGCAGGCTGTGGATTGAAGTCCAATCGAAACGCATTCAACCTTTTCTTCAGGTAATTTTGAGTCCATTTTACATCATTAAATTGTTCTGTGAGATGTTTTTTTGGCTCTAACAATCTCAGATATATCAAAATATTATCATATAACAATAGCTTTGTGATGAACAGTATATTTCCCATAAATATGGGATTTTCAGCATGTAGTAAACAGTACCGTATTGTAAGTTTCCAGACCGTAGGGAGGATTAATTTAAATAATTTATAATGAAAGTACCGTATTGCAGCTAACTTTTTCACTACAAGGGTAACCATTAAAGTAGACCACTTCCATTGATAATATTGTTCAATATGAATATAAAATTAATTGAAGTAAAAATATTAACAATATAATAATAATAATAATCAAAAGAAAAAAGAGTGTCATTTACTTAGAGTCTCACAGTAAGTTGGTAGTGTCATACCCAACACGAATCTAATCAAATAAAATGTGTCCCGGTCTAATAAAGCACCATAGACTTCTTATGCCTAGTCGTCCGAACATATATTTTTCTGGAGTTGCTTTTAACCCTACATATCTGATGACAGGAAGTTTTGCCTTTCGAACACTGAATCTGTGGATATAATCTTGTTGACAGATAATACCTATAACTATCTATTTGGTATATTGTGACTGTTTATCACTATCTAATATCTATAACTGTATATATTGTTGGATTTACATATTCAAGCTGGCTCAAGTAAGTGAGTCTATGATTTTGGTATCATTTTGGTTAACTGTGCTTAACTTTAACACTTTTATTGTTGCTCTTTTTGCTTTGAATTATTTACCTTTTGCTGGTGTTATTCTGATTGTTTTATTCCTTGTTTTCCAGTTTTAAGGGGAGCAACCCACAAGGTCGCTTCTCTCTAAACTATATCTTAATGTAACAATCCCTTTCTCAGGCGTGAGGCTAGCAACCCCACCCTGTAAACAAAGTTGCTACAGAAACTTCAGTCCGATGAATCTCAAAAAAACCCTAATTGACTTCATCTCAATACTGCTCAAGCAAGTGGAGACGCAGCTTACTGGACACAAAAGTAAGAATAGGAGCAGACGTTGGCTCAGACCACTATCTCGTACAATGAACAATCCAAATCAAATTAAAAGCTTTCAAGGAAACAGGAGCTGCAGAAAGACCACAAGCCAAGTTCAACACTGAAAAACTGAGGAACCAGGCTACAAAGGACATCTTCACTGCAAGCATAGGGGACAAAGCCGAGACACAAATCAACACCAGCGAAAAGGTCGGCGTCGAAAAGCACTGGGACAACTTGAAAACGGTGTGGAGTCAAACCTGCATGGAAGTTCTAGGCAGAAAGAATAGACAGTGGCTCACTGCGGACACTTGGAAACGAATAGGAGAGAGAAGGATGGTGAAACAAGAGATTATCCAGTGCACCGAAGAGCAACAAAAACAGGGTTTGAATGCAAATTACAATATGCTGAGTAGAAGAGTTAAGAAGAATGCCAGGGAAGGCAAAAGAAAGTATTATGAAGCCATGGGAAGTGAAGCAGAACAAGCTGCAGGCAAAGGAGACCTCGCCACACTCTACCAAACAACTAGGCACCTATCGGGCAAAAGTTCGACAAAGATTAGGCCAGTAAAGGATGACAATGGAAAGTCAATCACCCAATAGGTGGAGCAAAGAAAGCACTGGGCTGAACACTTCAAAAGACTTCTAAACCGTCCGCCACCTACAACGCTCCCAACAATACCAACAACGGAAGCACAACTACCAGTGCACATCGACCCCCCCCCTCGACGAAATCCGAAGTCCTGAATGCAGTCGAGATGCTAAAAGCTGGAAAAGCAGTAGGACCAGATGGAATCCCAGTAGAAGCATTGAAAATGGACCCAGAGACACGGCGGGCTTGATGACGCCATTACTGGAGAAGGTGTGGAAAGAGGGCAAAGTACCTGAGGATTGGAAGAAAGGATAATTATTCAAACTACCAAAGAAAGGAGACTTAAGTCAATGCAAAAACTGGCGCGGAATTATGCTCCTGTCCATCCCAAGCAAAATACTGAGCCGCATCATCCTCGACGGAAGCAAACACGCCAACCTCGGTGAAAAACTTTGACCGGAACAAGCTGGATTCAGGAGAAACAAATCATGTATTGATCAAATCGCCACTCTACGGATCATCATTGAGAAAAGCTTGCAATGGCAGTCAGCTCTCTATCTCAACTTCATCGACTTTGAAAAAGCCTTCGACAGCGTCGATCGAGAGGTTATTCGGCAACTACTTCGCTACTACGGGGTGCCATCGACAATTATACATCTCATCCAACAGTTGTACGACAATGCTGCATGTCAAGTAATCCACAACAGGAAACTTACGGAATCCTTCTAAGTGAAGACGGGAGTAAGACAAGCTGGCTATCTACTATCGCCAATGATCTTCCTGATTGCAATTGATTGGATAATGCGACAGACAACGGGCAATGAGGAAACAGGCATAAAATGGACTCACACAAAAAAGGACTTGGAGGACCTGGAATTCGCCGATGATATACGTCTGATTTCCCACAAACTGGAAGATATGCAAGTGAAAAGCAACAAGTTGGCAGAAGAAGCATCCGGAGAAGATAGGACTTCAAGTGAACATAGGTAAAACGGAGGCAGGTGATGACGATTCCTGACCAACATCAACAGCAACAACAACAGACAACAATCAGCCAGTATAAATGGGAGGAACCTGAAAGAAACAATTTCCTTTACCTACCTGGGAAGCATCGTTTCAACTACTGGCGGACGGAACTGATGAAGATATCAAAGCCAGAATCGGAAAAGCGAGACAAGCTTTCATTACTCTCAAGTCTGTGTGGAGGTCAACAGCACTCACCATCAAAAATAAGATCCGGATTTTCAACTCCATTGTGAATTCAGTCAGTGCTACTCACTATACGGATCAGAGACTTGGCCAGCGTGTCATAAACGGCACCTCAAACAAACTTCAGACCTTCATTAACAGTTGTTTTCGCTCAATACGCAAGATGAGACGGTCAGAAAAGATCAGCAACAGGGTGGGATCTCTGACAATGAGCGAACCAACCAGGAACCGATTGTGAAACAAATAGGCAGGAAGAAATGGAGATGGGTTGGCCATATTCTGAGGAAACCATCAAGTGAGTGACATCACTAGACAAGCCATTGCTCGAGTGGAACCTGAAAGGGCAGCGGGTGGCGAGTTGGTCGTCACTGCAAGGGTGACTTGGAGGAGGTCATGTGAAGAGGAGATGAAAGCGTATTGGCAGACTTGGAGCGGGGTGAAAATGTTGGCAGATAACCGAAGGCAATGGAGAGGCGCGGCTGAAGCCCTATGTTCCTCTAGGAATTAAAGAATATAATAATTAATAATATCTGATGAGATTTGTGCAGAAGGAGGATTCTCAGGGTCTGACAAGATAATATTCGCTAATCTCCTGAATCACTCCATGTGTCCATCTACAACAGTGTTAACGAGTCGGCTTAGCTATATCCAACTCACCCTAACGACAACTTCCAATATCCTTCACAGTGTAACAAAATCTTTCTTAATTAACCCAGGGAAGATTAAGGCGGCGCAATAAAGAAGAACACGTAGAATACAAGAACTAACATATTTAGAATGTAGACAGTGAGTGATACCACGTCGTCTTAACTTCCCTTCTTACGTAGAACACCAAACGAATTATTATCTTTCTAGAAACTAGCATAATGTTGGCAGACCAGGAAAGGTGATGGGAGGAAATACACACTCCAAATTAATTAACATACATTCGATTTAGTTTCTAATTCGTCGCCATCAATGATAGTGGAACAGTGTGAACTAACCAGTTCACGTGAGTTACGCTTGCATCTGAAAGTGACATTAACCACCAAACACTTGGAGGGATTAAGCTTAAGACCGTTTGACGAGGTCCGTTAACTAATTTCTGATAAAAACGTTATTCATTGAGGAACAGTCTTACGCAGAATTAACGGGCATGGGAACAATCGGATCATTGGCATACTTTCACAAAATTTCGCCTCGTCAGAATGAGGCAATTAAGTCATGTGAGAAGAAGGAAAATAGAAAGAGAGAAGCAACAGCACCTTGAGTGAGGGGAACAACAGCTAGCGTAAGTGAAGGAGGCAGTGGAGGACTTACCATTGTAATCAGTGTACTGCTTTCTATCAGAAAAGTACGAATGCAACCACTTTTTTGTCCAGCACTCTGCTTGTGTCGCAATAAGCTTGTTCAACAAAAGGGGTCTAGTTGCAGAGTCAAAGGCAGATGTGTAATCTAGGAAGACACACCGAACATATTTGGCACCTCTGTTTAAATTAGAGACAATATTAGGCGATAGTTTCATCTAAAGTACATCTGCTATGTTTATAAGCAAATTGTTGAGGGTCGTTAAAAGCCCTCAATGAAGGTTCAAGGTTAAGCAAGAGTAGTTTTTCCATTATTTTTAATACGACTATGCGTCGGTGGCACAACGGCAGAGTGGTCGCCGACCACGCAGATGATTCGGGGTAAGATCACCGGACGACGCACTCCTTTACCTCGCTAAGCCAGTAATAGGTCTGGTGAAGAGGGAAGGTTGTGCATGAGGCTATCAACACCACTGCTACCGAAACTTCAAGCCTCTAGCTTGGAGTTCTATGTTCCATTGAGAACGTGAAGGAATTAAAAATGCTTAAAAAAAATAGATCGTATCCTGTGAGAGGTTGTCCTTCAAGTAGACCAGGTAACATGGACACTTTAACATTATACTGTGAGATTAAAAATAGGCTAGGCAAACCTCACTTCATCGGTTGGTGATTACAGTGTATGCAAATATAGCATGCTCATGTTGTGCAGTTCCAGTCTTGATTATCCTAGAACTCACATTTATATCACCAATATATGCACCAGTCAGACAAATCAATTTTTTCACCGTTTGAATATTCTAGGTTTCTAAAAGAAATCCTGGTGGAATGTTACCCTGAATTACGAATTATCTGAAAATGATTGTTTATTTCCAGATTACGGTTCATGAATTCAAATCAGATTATCTAAAACGTTTGAGTAGAGATAATCAAGGAGTATTGGCCAACCATTTCGTCCTAATTCGGCACCCTTCAGCACAGTGCACACACAAATTTACATCAGATATCGTAGCTGGGAGGACACAACTGTCCAGACGACGTTGATTCAGTAGGAAATCTATTTGGAGGTTAATATAAATCCCTACAAAATATGCATAATTTAAATATAATTCTGCAAGTGATTGATGACTACAGGCGTGGATTTCGTGAAGCTGTGTAGCGAAGTCATAAACAGTGGGGTTGAGTGTGTCAAGGAGAAGTGTATGGTCATTGGAAGCGTTGGGGAAGGAGTAGTGCCACATAGTAAATTGACCAACAGGACCTATATGTACAGAAGAAGCACATTCATCCTCTTTGTTTACTCTGGCCTACTGTAAAGTCAGCAGGGACATAATCATCCATAATTTCATGTCTTATGCCTTTCTTATATATTTTCATCTGGATTACTTTACTCCATTATTACCTTTATTACACTAAACTTACTATGTTTCTGGTATTTTATAACAATTCACAGTCCAACCTCTTTATTTTATCACTACACTTGATATCCTTCAATCCTTTAAACTTACATTCAGTGTTCCTTATTATGTGGTGTATGTTTTTGTGTATTTTGTGATATTTATTTTCCTCGCACATCATTGAATATAACTCACGCCTTACCCTCAATGAAAGTTTTATTCTGTTGACTATAAATACACTAGTATGTCGTCCGTTTGTCTATTCATACTTTATCTTATATTCTGAATAACTGTAGATTTTATATACATACAGCTGACAGTATTAAGTAACGAACTATCTTTCCATTACTATACATGTGCCCCAATACAGAAAGTTTATGATACTATTTTCACTTGCTTTTAACGGCTATTTGCACTATAATATTCACGGATTTATAACCATAGAGAGTGAGGAAGAAGTTATTCAGACCACAATTGTTCTGATTGCACTATGAGGATTTTTAATTTAATTCGTTGGCCACTGAATTCCCTCCCGCTTAAGCGGCTGATTAGTCAAAGAGCTTGATTTCGTAACTTGAAAGTGTGATCAGTAGTGGGGTCATGGGTGTGTAAAATGTACTAAAGAGTTACAGAATAGGATGGAGTAGTTATCCAGTGCTCTTGGGCTTTTAATAATCTCTATATAACTAATGTTTATTCCTGATGAAATTTTTTACTGAAAATAACAACACAGTAGTTATCCTTTAACTAATCCTGTAAACAGTGTGCAAGGTTAACTCATCTGTGTCATCTCTTACTTGAACAACTCAATAAACTGTATGTAGCCTTATGATTATTATGCATGCCATTGAAGTGCTATAGAAATTAACCAACCAAAGTTCATGTGAGACTGATAGAGGCAGCAAGAGACAGAAGTCTTAAAAGACTTTGAGTGTAACTAGAGTTTCGGGTTGAGCTGATGCATCATCCTCTAGCAGCATCTCTGCCATACTGAAGTGTTGCAACCTAACACAGCTCATGTGATAATCACCATTCACACAACTGTTGTAGTTCAAATCGACTATCTGTAAAACTAATTTCCTCATGCAAAACAATTTCTCTGAATGGCGAAGAAACCAAATCCTCGTCTGTTAACATCAGTCAGTCAGTCAGTCAGTCAATCAATCACCATCAACCAGCTAACCAAGGTCAACTTATGTGAATAAGCCAAAAATATGGAATGTGAAAAGTAAAGTGTTCACCTTGTTTTTGCTAAATTTACACTGGGTATTCAATATTATTAATACTAATAATTATACTGAGATGCGTTAACCAACATCATAATCGAAGAATTTAGAGGAAGAACCATAGTTGAAAAGAGATGTGCATATAAACAAAAATGTACAGGCGTTTAACATACACATATTTGTGCATATTTGTTTTATCACAACAACAATAAGCATTCAAATGGGTGCTACACAAGCGCGCCTTATTCAAAAAAACGCCTTTAATGTTTAATTAGAGCTGATAAAAAAATAGCCTAAACGATGATAATTATACTAATAATAAGTAAATAGGTAAATAAAAATTCTTTATGAACACACACACACACACACACACTGAGACACACACAACCATAATATTAAAAGACCATATTGGTAGCGATAAAACACTCCACTGAAAAAAAAACAATAGCAGTAATATTAGTAGCAGTAATAGTAGTATGCAGATCCAACAACAAAAATCTTTGCTACTAGTAAGTCATGGTCACTGTAGATCGATAAAATCAACGTATATATGTATATATATATATGTAAGCCTATAAACAGAGACACGTACCATACGCGCGCCTACATACTAATGCGTATACGTTGGTACATAAAATGTGTTTAGCATGCGCTTGCGCGCCCTCGCTCGCTCGCTCGCACGTGCATATAAACCTATAAAATATAGTCTGGTTATTGAGATGAGATAAACAGATAGATAGGTGGATAGATCAGATTATTATATTAGACCCCAACTTTAAAAAAGAATCTTGTGGCGACTAATAGGTAAGTGTGAAATGAAGTGTAGAAAGGCAAATGTATGCATTAGCATAGGTTCAATGTAAGGTAGCAATCCATGCGTCCACAAACTGTTAATAGGTCTAGTGCACTTTCGCTTCACTGTATGACCAAAACTAGACAGAAACATCAAGACTGATGATGCCCATCATCATGCCATGGCATCGGATGACTGATACCATAAGACACTATTTTTTATTTAGCTTTTAAAATGGATAAGAATGTGCCTAACTAAATATTAGTTAAAGGGTTTCATTATGACCTGCCATTTGAAAACCTGAGACTACTGTCAAACAGCTGATATCTGGTTTTTAGTGAGGAGTTGTGACCAGTGGGGTACAGCAGG
This sequence comes from Trichobilharzia regenti, assembly GCA_944472135.2. Lineage (NCBI taxonomy): Eukaryota > Metazoa > Platyhelminthes > Trematoda > Strigeidida > Schistosomatidae > Trichobilharzia > Trichobilharzia regenti. The sequence continues at coordinate 8,458,033 of OX235270.1, forward strand.
TCGGGTGTGAGGACATATGCTTGACACCGACGATATAACCTCGTTTCAGTTACACCACATCGTATATCATGAAATGGTAGAAGTTGGAATTCATGGACTGGCTGGCCATTGGATTGGCGGGTCCCAGCGAGTGGCTTAATCGTTTACGAGGTCACTTGCCTTGTAACCGAGAGGTCGTGGATTCGAACCCCATTAAGGGTGTGTGCGTACTGCCAAAGAGTCTCAGACTAGGCAGACAAAACAGCTGTCTGATAATACTCCCCATTGGTTTTCCAATAACTCTCTCTCTCTCTCACCTCATGATAAAATCCTGTAACCAATCCAATCCAATCCCAGAAAAACAACACTTAAATACTAGTTCACTAATATTCCTATGACTTTTTGAATGACTTAGCAGCTTGTCTTATACTGTCATCGCCATCCGGTTACACAAATCAGAAACAGCTTGAAGTGCTCTACTGAAATATTTTCATTAATTTTTCTAAAATGATAATCCCACCGATTGCTGGACTATTCGTTAGGACTAAAAATGGACTGGAATTTCGACAGACTTGCATCAGTGTACTTGAACAGACTACTAACACATCAGATAGAGTCGGACGAAATGAATGCGGAACATTGCAGCATAGTGGCTAACGGTAACCAATTTCTTGAAAAGACTGTCACCGTCGCGTTTTTTATACCTACTTTCTACTGTATTTCTAATCCTGTTATATTTGAACAGCATGGTAGCATGCTTGATAGACGTGGTTGGCGCAGTCAGACTTGAGTGAACAAGCTGGAAATTATATATAACTAATAATAGTATTAATATTAATAATAACCCTTTATTTCAGAGAGTATATTAACATATAGTGCAAAAATTTTCAGCGTTTTAAAATATTTCGTCCTCCTACAGGAATTACATATAAAGTAATGATCTAAAGTATATTAAGTGACACAGAATTGTTACATATGAAAACATTGCACAGCTTACTGTTGAAAGATGATTAAATATGTGCGCCAGTTCATACAGACATCACGAGTAAGAGATGCTGAAGTGTTAAGGCATTTTGACGGATGGAAACTCTGGTATCAAAGTGATTTACACAGGCCGTAATAATCAGAAACAGTCACTTATACAAAAATGACTGAAACTTGAACATTGTAGCAGAATATAAATAACTTTATCATCGAACAAAACAGAGAATATGATAGTCGAATCAGTACTAATGAAGACACTGTCAAGACTACTTCTGTAACTACTACCACGTCTGAATCTCGGTGACACTTGCTTCTGTAGATATAACACTCTAGATTATGATTCAATATAAGTAGGTGCAAGCTGAGCGGCTGGTTTAATACTTAACTAAACTTTTCTACGAAATCTCTTTAATGGCACACACACTTCATGATTTATCAGAAGTATCACACACAGTTCAAAGGCATACGGCGGAATACTTCGTCTGTTCTCCTGCTTTAATGACCCTGGTTTTCGTATAGTAATACCCTTATTAGTCTCCCCATACATTATAAGTGTCAAAAAATGACATAAGATGTATTTATGGTATCCATCCATAGGTATTAACTCGCTTAGAAAGACGCAATTCCTTCAATTAAGTCACATAATCGGAACACTAAATCCTTTAATCTACTCTGCTGAACAGTCTAGCTCAATCTTCAGACTATAATTCACATTGACAATATAAAGAAGTCCACTTAAATAACTACCACAACATTTTGTAGACAACCCATTTCGTACACTGAGCGTTTTCAAAATGTCATCAGATGAAAATCTTCAAACATTCATATATTTGTGTCGTGTCGGAGCTACATCAATAGTATTCATTTAACTCACTGGCATCTTTGTGAAGTGGAACTTGAACAGGCTGAGTCTGTAGACTCGAATATCAATACACATGTCACGTAAAGACGAGTAACCAAAGTAATATAAGGTACGGAAAGGTTGCAATCAGAAATAAGTCGGAAATAAAGCGAAAAGGAAAGGAAAAGGAAATCAAACATCTGGGGATATTTAGGAGACAACAAGATATTGGCTTCACTTGTCCCATCTGAAAACTTGACGAGTACAATCAATTTACTAAGTAGTCTCATCAGCCCCGCCTAAAAAAATATCTTAACACCTTATATTAAATTAACAAACATGATAGAAGTATACTTTCAACTGTTTTGGTGTGTTTTCATATCTATTCACAATAGCTACGATGTCAAGATAATAAATTTCCCAAAAGGGGGAATACTTTGACTTTGATAGTATATGTATACTATTTATTATTTTTTTATTTTTGATTATAGCTTGATTCCACACTGTATTTTTGGTACAAATATGGAATTTTCAGCATGGATATCGGTAGCCCAAATTTTGCAGACCGACCATAGATATCAGGTGTGCGTCGTCAGGGGATCGAACCTCGAACCATGTTCACGGTCGGCGAGAGTCCTAACCACTGTGCCACCGACGAACAGAATAGTTACTGATAACAAGATATGAATAACATTACCCAACAACTACTTATATCTCCATGTACTTGGTTATATGGAAGCTAGTGATACCATCTAGCCACCTAAACTTCAGCAGATGAACTGGGGTTCGAATCCATCAGTCAGCGGTTAAAAGCTGAATTCCTTCACCAGCGACCTATAGCTCCAACAAGACACTAAACAAACTTGTCATCTGTTTGGTTTACAAAAAGTGGTTTCTTCGTTTTCTCATTAACCGTATAGATAATCATTTCACTGTATATTGTTCTACTGAAATATGTCTACCAACTAGTAATCAGTTAACGAGACTGTTAGTCTTGAAACAAAACATTTAAAGTTGGTGCTTTTTCTGAAACAAAAACTGACTCATCAAGTAAAAGATTCACACAGGTAATTTAAACTTTATAGAAATAAGCAGTGATAGTTAAATGTATAAATGAATACCCTAGGATATGAGGATGAAGTTAAAGCCTAAAAGCTGAGGGAATGTTAGTCAAGATAGTGTGTTATCAAACAAAAGTCACAAGTACTGAGTTGTGGTTCGTTTTGTCTCCCCTCATGGCTGAGAGATAATGCCAATGAAAGCGGGAGATATACAAGGAGATATACCTGTGTACTATGACCGACCATACATGTTTGAGTTCTATCTCCCGTGTTAAGTGGTGTAATATGGTGAGTAATATTCAGATTAGATGCAAACTGTCAGGTAAGGAGGGTAAGTCATATGTGTATATGTAGACGATTCAATAAACAAATAAATAATTAGTTAAAATTCCAGAAGTTACACAATAAATAATAAAGGTGAAGTAGATAGGTGATCAGAGTTTAAATAAATATCAAAAAAGTACGACGAAAATGCAAAGTAAGAAAGGGTGGGTGAGAAATTTCTAATTAAAATTTACCTAGGCCAAAAAAGGGAGAGACACAGGTAGAACAAACCTCTCTCGTATGCAAAGACACTAGGATAGTTCTCACGAATTCTCACAGCTTTGCCCATATATGTATAAAAGGCGATAGATAACCTTGAAGATACTTCTTCTATCCACTTGGTGACCGTTGTCATCAATCAAATGAGACAAAATAGAAATACTTATACATCCTACAACTCGGCCTTTTCCGAACCATCAAGCAAGATTCTCGGCAATCATGAGATTCTCCAGGTGTCTAGATGTTCTCCCTATATATATATATATCTCCATACAAACACCTACCTAAATGTGTAGGTGCAAATAGGATCGGCTAGACACCTAGATAGCTTGTCTTTCGCTTGTGCAATCATAACTGGCCGGTAGCTGGAAAATCACGAACAGAGAGTCTTAGATGTAGGACTAGCCACTTCGAGCCATATCCCCATCTACTTCCAGTTTCAGGGACAGTTGTCTCTTTTTCACCGTCGTCAGTTCCTCTTCACCATACTTGATGTTCATGTGTCTTCTTATAAATCTACTAGGATAACACATTTGCACCAGCGTATTTCTAATGTCTCCTAATTCATTTTCTCTAGGGAGTCATCTGTACAGATCATTCTTACTCTACTCGTCAGGGACATTTCACCAAATTCATTTTGTCTCGGATTGTTACAAAACTGAAGAAATGTGTATAATGTCCTACAGACTTAGGCTTTCTGTAGATACCTCTCTTGAGTGAAGCATCTGGTCTCTGTTCTGCTCAGCTGGACATCTACCATAATGTTCTTTCTTCACAAGTGAACATGAGCGATGGATGTGCATCATTAAAATTTCCTTAATATTTCATTCTTGTTAGCTTTCTCATCAGTAATAAACAGAGCTAAGTAATTTTCTAGTTTGGTTTGTAAGAGTTAGTTATGTTTTTACGAGTTGATCACGGATTGATATCAGTTAGAGAACCATTGCAAACCAGTACTGGAGTAATGACAGGCTGTTTCATCCCAGTTTGGTAATCATCGGCAGTACGCACTCACTGGGATGCGAACCCAGGAGCTTGCCTTGTTACCGGAAGGTCCTGGGTTCGCTTGTATATCTTGTGCTGCCGACCGAAAGCTGCTGCCTTGACGTGGTGGCCGCCCCTGAACACCGCAATGACCCAACAAGCTATTTTGGCTGATACTTATGTCTCTTGAGGTCCTACCATGCCAGAAAGGTTGTTTGGATAGCGGTTAAACAAAAAGCAGCTACCCAATCCAACATAATGATACATAGAAAACCACAAAATTCCATGCCGGATCGGCCGTTGCCCGGATTAACAACGACCGCGCTTCCTGCTGCCGTGTCACAGAGCAGGAGTGATAAATATGCTACTGAGACACACAAAGCAATAAAGAACAAACAAAAACAGGCCGCGTGTGACCGGCCTCAAGCAGTTGTCCCCTGGGCTCTGCGGTCACGCAACCAACTTCCACGGTGTGGGCAGCCGGGAAGTAACAATTGCCCTCACAATCCAAAACGTACGCGAAACCTCTCTAATCCTCACTCATCTTTGTCTTCATCTTCATCTGTATCATTTTGCCTTCCTTCCACTGATGCAACTCCTCGGCTTGATAGCTCTTCACTTCCTCTCCACTCGGCGTCCACTAAAAACGATGGAAGCCGAAAATCCACCACCGACAGCCTCTTAAAGCCACGCCACCAATTTCACATAGGAGCATTTAATGTCAGGACACTTTGCCAAATAGGACAACAAGCATCACTAGCCAAAACCCTGGCATATCGAGCCATTGATGTATGTTGTGTTTCAGAAACACGCATACAAGACCCCACTTTGCCAACAAATTGAATCTGCAAAATTCACCTTGAGGATGTCAGGAGATGCCACAGCTAGTTCACGAAGATTAGGTGGTGTAGGGATAGCTTTGAGTACTAGGGAAGAAAAGACATTACTTGACTGGATCCCGGTAGATAGCCGAATGTGTGCTGTCCGTCTGAACAAATCAGTAGGAAGGAGAAAGGATTGCACTACTCGCCGATGCCTTTTCGTAATCTCCGCCTACGCCCCACAAAAGCTATCTAGTTTGCTGCGAAAGGCTAAAGGCTCAGATATAGTCGTTCTAGCGGGTGACTTAAATGCTCAAGTAGGGAAATTGTGTTAATCTTAGAAGGATGTCGGTGGCACCTATGGAGTTCCGTGCCAGCGAACCGATAACAGTGACCGTCTCCCACAGTTCTCTTCAAATAATCATCTATTTCTTGTATGCACTAATTTCAAACACAAGGAGTGACACTGTGTGACCTGGAGACCCCCATCATCAAACCAACGCTGGACACAAATAGACCACATAGCAATAAGCTATCGTTGGCGTGGGTCGGTAGGAGATTGTCGCTCCTTCTGGAACACGTGTGTAGATACCGATCACGCACTGGTCCGCTTTCGTGTGTGCTTACGACTGAACGGACGTAGGAAACAGCTGGCGGTAAAACCATCACGTCCCCAGCTCGATCAGGAAACTAAATCCCTATTTGAGGAAGAACTAGCTAAACACATATCTGTGTTCGACAGCTGTGCTCACCCTGAAGAAGCCTGGAAGAATTTTCAGTCAGCCATAGATACAGCTGTAAAAGCTGTGAATAAGGTAAATCCAAAGGTGAGTAAAAACCACTGGATTTCGACTGCCTCATCCGAACTGATAGATGCTAGAAGACTTATTCCGGCGAGCTCCGAATTCAATGAGGAGCGAAAGCTGCACAAAAGGAAACTTACGAAAAGTCTCCGCAAGGACCGTGAACAGTGGTGGGTGACAAAGGCGAAAGAGATGGAAGAAGCATCAGGGATAGGCAACACTAGGCAACTCTTTAGACTCATCAGGGAAACGGATGGGAGAAGGCAAATCATAAGTGAAACAATCTCGGAGAAAAATGGCACTATAATTAGCTCCCAGGATAGACGACTGGATCGCTGGAAAGAGCATTATGAGGAGCAGTTTAATTGGCCCACAGCCACGCTCAACCTTCCGAACATCCAACACCTCCCTGAATGGGATATAGACACAGGTCCTCCTTCCTAACTGAGGTTACTAAAGCTGTCACCAATCTGAAACTAGGCAAAGCAGCGGGACCTGATGGAATCACTCCAGAGGTATTTAAGTACGGTGGAGACATTTGACTGTCTGCATTAACTGAGGTACTAGGCAGCGTTTGGGAATCAGAAGAAGTCCCATCGGGTTGGTGTAAGTCACTGATTATCCCCATATACAAGAAGGGAGACAAGTCTTCCTGTGATAATCACAGAGGGATTAGCTTGACTAATATAGTATCTAAAGTCCTAGGCTCAATAATCATGCGTAGACTAAGTGGTGCTCGGGAGGCACAAACACGAGAGAGCCAGGCAGGCTTTAGACCAGGAAGAGGGTGTATTGATCATATCTTCACCCTCCGACAGATTCTAGAACATAGACATTCCTACCGGCGTCCAACAGTCATTATATTTCTTGACCTAAAGCGGCCATCATTCGATTCTGTCGACCGAGAGGTTCTCTGGAGATGCTTGGCTGTTAAGGGAATGTCGAGAAAATACATCGCACTGATTAAGGCACTCTACTCGTACTCATACAGCCAGGTGAGGGCTTACGGCGAGTTGTCATCTGAACTGGTGACGACTAGTGGTGTCCGTCAAGGATGCCCATTATCCCCATTTCTATTCAACTTCATCATAGACGTACTAATCGACTTAACCCTAACTCACTTCAGTGACTCAGGGATTGACTTGCTACCAGGGAATAATCTCGTTGACTTAGAATATGCAGATGATATAGTCCTCCCACATGGGTGATGATAATGATAAAATACAGAATCTTCTCAACACCTTGAGCTGCAATCTACGAATGTTTCGCATGCGATTCGCTCCCGCCAAATGCAAGATGATGTTACAGGACTGGACTACACCGACTCCTAGATTAGAAACAGGGAGTGAAGTGGTTGAACACCTTGACCGCCTCACTTATTCGGGAAGTACCATCAGCCAGTGCCAACGGGTTGATCTCTGACGAAATCTCAGCTGAGTACGGATACAGAGGGCTAGTTTCGCGTATGCCAGTTTACCCCGTCTCTGTCTTAGTGGACGTGATATCCGACTAATGACCAGAGGTCGGGTGTACTGGTCATCAGTCCGCTCCGTCCTCCTTTATGCCTGTAATTGAGACCTGGCCATTGAGAGTGGAAGACATGAAAAGATTAGCCGTCTTTGATCATAGGTGCCTGCACTCTATCTCCAGTGTGAAGTGGTATAATAAGGTGAGCAATATTAAAGTTAGGCGTCGGCCGAGTTCTAGGTAGGCAGGGGAAATCAATCGACGAGGTTGTGAAGTTACAAAGACTGAGATGATTAGGACATGTGTTACGTATGCCTAGTCATCGCCTTCCTCGACGAGCAGGGCAATGTTAGCTGATATAGGGTCAGGCTGGAAGAGCTAGCGGCGGTCAAACCAAAACATGGCACCAGTCAATGAAATCTACAACAGTTAGTCTAAGCCACGTAGGAAGGTGTAGACTTCCTGGTTGGAGTCCTCGGGACGGTAAAAACCAATGATTGGAAATTATTGGTGATATGGCTCAAAATCGTTCTCAATGGCTGGCGCAGATGCATCCACTCCTTGTGACTTATGATTTCCAATGAAACTATATTGTTCTTCGTTACTACTATTCCTTTGTCTCACACCTCTGTTTACTGTCTCTAATATGCATTTCTTCTATTTTGTTCTCTTGCTTTGTGTGGTACAAAGAGGGAGTGTGGTGACTTGAACTGCCGCACATATGTGCAAAGTTCTGTCGAAAACAGACAGACAGACCTTATAATAACAATGATAATATTTACAGAATTGGAAATATGGCTCAAAATCGTTCTGAATAGTGCAGATGCATTCACACTCTTTGTCATCTGTCTCGCATATTCATTAAACCTGAATGATTTTTTCGTATCACCACTCCCTCTAGCTCACATATCTGTCTGTTGTAGTACTTATTAATCCTTTTTCCCTCTCATTTGTCCACCTTTTTGTGTGCTGAGTAAAATGTGGTAACCTGAACTACTGAACTTCTTTGCTTAGTTCTTTGGTGAAACTGAGTCTGCTGATAATCATCTATAGTAGTGATTATCAAAGCAGTACTACATGCTCTATAAGGCAATCGAAACTGGATAAGTACCCTGCTGATGTTACCTCCAACTGCATTTATAAATTTACGTGTACCTGCGGCAGCAAGCACATTGGAAGGACGGAAAGAAGGGCTTCTATCCGGTTTTCAGAGCATATTCCAAGAAACTTATGCCTAAAAGGAAGCAGATATTTACAAAGTTCAATTACCAGACACCTTGTGGATACGGGTCATTTTGTCGAGATTTCTAAATCCTTCAAAATATTGAACATACAAAGAACAGCGAATCTACTACGATTTGCTGAAGCAATTGCAATCAAACGTCACAGACCAAACTTATGCATACAGAAAGAGAGTGTGGTCAATCTCTCACTCCCTTGGTAACCATATCACTTTCATTACACTGATTAGTCATACACACCAGTGACCTCAACTCATTGAGCAAGTTTTCAAATTGATGAAGCTTGACCTTCTTGAGTAGCTATGTTGACACTGTTTATTAGATTTTTCTATTTTCTATCTTCTCTCACCCCCCTCTTTTTTTTCTTTCATAGTTTGATAGTATATAAATTGATGGTGACTTAGATTATAATACTTATATTCCAGATGCGTTCACCTTATAATGTTTTCTCTATTACGTTTCAAACAATGAAGTATGAAATGTTATTATTTATAACCATTGTAATTTCAGGTAGTTTGGAGCTGATGAGAACCTGTGAAATAGAATGATATCATTTTATACTGCAAATCTGGCCTTTCTTTCTCTATCAAAATTTATCAAGGGAACCGAATGTATGAAATTATCAAAGCAATTTTGAAAAATATTAATTGAAAGCCGGGCAGACGTCTAAGGAAGGAAAACCTGTTGACACACACACACACAGTGATTCTGTTTTTGTAAGATTAAATGAGAAATAACCACTAAGTCAATATAACTATGGACTGGATACCTTGCTCAAGCTGCAAGAAAAAGTCTTTCAATATTTTAAGTGTCCTTTGTTTTATAGTAGAAGAAAATGTAATAAGCTCAAACCATTCTCTGTATGGATATTAATTATTGGTTCCGTGAGTCATGGACCCATGGAAAATACACTACAATAGATGGCAACAAGTGAGTTTGGTGAATAGTAACCGAGTACACCTTGTCTTAAAATAGATAAATAGGAGGAATAAATAAATCAGTGGTAACAGTGTGACATTCAAGGCGATAGCAGTTTCCTCCCTACATGCTAGAGTAACTTCCAATGTTCAGGTACTTGAAAGTCCCAAAATCATCATAAATAAATTAAATATAAAGTCATCCAATAAAATCCTGTTAATCACACTGATGATTATCAACAATATAGGTTAGTGTCCACCAAAACCACCTACAATCGGCTTCTACCATTTCTAATCCTCTGGAATAGAATCATACTGACTGCAGTCAGAAGACAACGTTTATCAGTGGAACTACAAACTTTGGCTAGTGTCAAAGTAGTCAGTATACCTAGAAAATAACTTCAAAACAATTAACTGCGTATAGACTATTCCAGTGAATGGAGAAATAAATGCAGCACTGAATGTCATCAATTAGGCTGGATTATCTGAACAAAGTAGGTTAAAGTCACGAACACCAGAAAAACAAGATACCCAAATCTCTGATTAGACACTATTCAAAATAAAAGTTGGTCTGAAGGGATTTGATCAGATTCAATTGAGATCACGAGATAGCGTCACTAGGGGAACTATATTGCAAGCCAACAGCTCTTGCCTAGCCAGTTTGTGAATCCTCAATCTTTAATGAGACAAGGGGTGTGTGCTCCTGAGGAGTTCCAGACTGAGACTGAACAGATATTTAGTACTTTTTGGCTTTCGATGGATCAACAACTCCTGTCAGTTTGTGACCTAACTTGAATTCAAATAGATCTATTCACTGACGAAAGTAAAGTGCAACAGAACTGACACACATTCTTTGTTAAATCCAATGATAACGCATAACTGCCTATTCTTCACTTGACAAACGTCCTAATTTATAAGTTAGTATATTTATAGAAGCTCTGATCAAGGTTTGGCCAAATAGTTCCACAACAATGTATAGACCATATTTTGCAATATATCTCAGTGAAATTGAAATGAATAATTCGGGGGGAGAACTTCAGACCAGTTACTTGAACGGTCAAATCTTGATCAGAGTTCATTTATAATGTCACAACTTAGTAGTTGAAAGTGTCACAATAAAATCAATAAACCGACCATCGCTTCATCAGATCATAATGAATCAATGATTGCATTTTACTCCCCGCCCTCAGGCACAGCCACACCTCACTCAACAAATCACTGTTGCATGTTATAGCGAGACTACTTGAAAATAATTAGTAGGAATCCGTCTTTCGGTACAAACTCTGCCATTACAATATATTAAAATTGTAGATACGTCAGAAACCTCAATCGGTATATTGTGAGGTGAAATCACCTCAAGACAGCAACAACAACAACAACAACAAAGTCATGCCACTCCACTTCGGCAACACAAAGACCATGGTTACAGAAATCAGCTGATTGAAAATACGGATCTACTCATATCATCACACTGCTCATGTGATACTACGAAAACCAAGCGCATAAAATAACTGATTACCAGATAACCAAGAGGAATTATTATAGAAAATTATTTTATCGAAAAATGGTGCTCAACTCAGATGTTAAAGAAGAGATGAACATAATTTCCATCATAAAACTAGTGTGTAGCATCTGCGTCATGTATCACACATTACGCTTGTAAAAGCAATATAGAAGAGGCCGTTTACCAATACAGGCTTACGTCCTTAAAGTCAAAAAGGCCCAGTTTGAACGCTGTCATGCATGAGATCCAGGCAATTAGAATTTACGTACTCAAAAACACACCATGAAATTATATACGTAAGTTTATGCCAGACAGCATCACTATGTAAAAATCAATGATTTCACTAACAATGAAGGAAAAGAAAAAAGAAAAACGCTTATAACGTCGTCGTCGTCTAATTAAATATATACAGATCAGTGGACAGATAACTTCTCTATGCGCCTAGGTGACAAATTACAAGATGGCTTTCCATGGCTAAATGATGCTAAGAATCGATGGAATGATAGATACCTTGGCAGTGGTACTATCCTCTCTTGCAACATCTTTCTCTCTTCATATGCGACAGTGGGGAAAAGGACAGGCGTTTTGTAGAGAGTGAAAATAATAAATGTAGGATGGGAATATGCTCAAATATTTAGAAATTTTATTCGTCTAAAATTCTAGATTTCGCTTTTTTTTTAACAAAATCTAATTCACCAGTCAGTCATCGAAATTTTTCACTTCTCCCCTGCTCTAAAATCTAAAACTTTTCAGTTGATGATAAAATAGTCTACATTATTCTAGCGAGTAAGAATGCGAGTGAAGTAATTACTCGGACAGTCTATCGAAAGAAATGGATTTCTGTGCGCTGTAGAGTGGAATTTGAGCAATACCCCGGACTGAAGTTCTGTATCTAAACACGAAATAAATTTATTGGATATATCTAACACACATACAGTAGCATTTATTTCTAGATTGATTCGTCTGAAAAGTGGGAACAATTAGGAAAAAACAGTTGAATAGGCTGGAATAGAAAATTAATGATATTAACATCAAAGATGAAAAAAAAAACTATGATATCTTCAAAAACGTAACATCTCTCTACTTTTACAATTCCACCTCTGACTGAAACAGTTATCTATTAATGTGAACGAATAAATAACAAGTCAATAAATATTGTTGGAATGTCAGTAGAAATCCTTAAAGGATTGTTACTAAATTGTGCCATGAGTATGAGTTTCAAATGTGATGCCACACTTTATAGACAAGTCGATGGGTGGGGGCTGCGGGCGGTGGGTGCTTAACGGGCTGCTCATTTGGTTTTATGTTAGCAGATTTATTTATGAGTAAACTAGAAAAGTGGTACTTTGAACAACACTTTGTCAAAAAAATTCTCATTTTATTGCCAGTATGTATGGATGTAATACCTTCACATTCTTTGTGAAAATAATTCGGACAGGTACGGAGTAATAACTTAATTCGATGAAGTACATTCAGTTATTAAAGTCACATATGAAGATGAATTCCAAAATAGAATCGCCTTCCTAGATGTCAAAGAAAAATTCGCATAAGCAAAAAAAACTTGGCCAGGTCAGTATACAAATTTTCACAGCTTTGTCTCTCTCAGTTATAAGAGAAATTAGGCAAAGACGGCACTCCACTATAGGTGCAGAGTTATTTCTTCAGAATATCCAAGTAAAGATAAAGTTAAAATTGCTTATGACACGTTAGTTAAAAACAACCACACTAAGTTCACTGTGAAGTGAATCACCCAGAGAGTAGAAAAGAATTCTTGTGTATCTGTATATATATATATATATATATATATATATATATATATATATATATACAAGACAAACTAAAAGACGAAGTACCTCGGCTAGCCACCTCCAGCTGTATCTACCAATCCAACCACCACTGTGGAGCCACTCCTTAATAATAATAATCCTTTACTTAATATGACCATATAACCATAGAACCTGATGAAGAAATCATCGAGAAAGATATTCCTTATTGAATTGAATTCTTGATTTTCCCGTCGATTGATTGGACCGAAGTGCTCGGTCTCAGGTTGACATGTCGGCTTCTTGTGCAGATGATTCGACGATGTCTGGGCATTTAGTTAGTATACAATTGGTGGATGGTGGCTAGCAGTGGAATCTGCACAAGAAGCCGACATGTCAACCTGAGACCGAGCACTTCGGTCCAATCAATCGACGGGAAAATCAAAAATTCAATTCAATAATTAATATGACCCGTCTCACAAGAGGTGGCTCTCGTGGCCCAAGTGGTCTAGTGGATAACGCTTTGGCGTTTGAAACTATGGGTACTGGGTTCGAGCCTCAGTGGGAACATCATCACTCACTGAGAAATGCAGGTACATCCAGATGACGAGTCCCAATTAGGACGAAATGCGCATCCTGGATTCCACTGCTACCCACCATCCACCATTTGTAAACTAGAGATATTCCTTATTCACCAATAAGTCGTTTAAACCTAGTAATAGGCATCTTTAATCAGTGAAAGCATTATCATCAGTTAAATCAAAGGATAAGAAATAGTGGAAGTATATAAACAAAGTCTGGAAGTTTTATTACCACCTTGATATGCTTATGAGCAACAACAAAAATGTCCTCGAAACGTCATTAGTCAGTGAAACAATACTCTATCACTGATTAAACAAATAAACCATTTAGAAGAAGTGACTTGAAATTACCGTCGAAAATTTGGATCTTTTTACTTGTGATAACCGCTGTAGATGTCTACGCATTGATTTCACAATGATGAATGTCTCTCTCTCTCTCGCTTGCTTTCCCTATCCGATCCTGGCTGATTGGCTTTGATATCTGCATCTGTATTTCCGGTAGGTGAAATGATGCTGCTCAGGGGATGAGTAAAAGAGGGGACTTTCTTTAGAAGAAAGATTATTGCCCCCAAATGATGATGTTGGTGTTTAGATATCTTCACCATCTCTATCCTTTCTATGTCCACTAGAAGTTCTATCTTTGCTGTCTATACCCCAGACTTGTTGGTTTCCACTTCTGTACCTTCGAGTATGTGCAATGTGAGATAAAACCCGCTTGTGAAATCCATATCTCCTAGAGCTACTTCAGTATATACCTGACTTCTCACTCCCCTTGGTCATCGGTAATATTAGTCAGCTTTGTCAGAAGCCCCGTGTTCACTTCACTCTGCCTCCTGTTACCAAATCTTGAAAAGCGTAGAAGTCTGCAGACGGTTCTCCATACTCATTCATTTCACTGAGCAGCTGGTCCACTCATGATTAGTTCTCTTCCTCTGTTGTTGTCTGCTTCCACTTCGACATCCTAATTTCGATGTCACCATCTGGCTTGGGTCTTCTCCACCACTAAGTGCAGTTGTCCATAGGATTCCTCCTTGCAAAATTATTGTCGTGTTCCTAGAGGGGACTGCTTCCCAGTGAATGACAGCTTCCTATGATGTTGGTGACATCGTGATGAACACACCGTCAGTGTGCTTTTGGTTCTCGCCAGGGATACTGTAGTAAATCACTGAATTTCTAGTTAACAATTTAGAGTCCACTTCCATTTTATGTGCTCTCACTGATCTAATTCACCTGTATACCGTATCTTATTATTTCTCCTGGAACCTGAGCAGTCTCAACAGTTAGCGCGAAACATGGCGTGGGTATTCCATGTCGTCATGTTTACTTCCGCCTTCGGTCAACTAGCTTTTCGAAGGCTTTTGTAGGTCTACAGCGCCATCCGTCCTCCGAGTGAGCAGTTGCTCTGACTGTAGTAAAGAGTAGGTTTGTCTTTTCCATGCTGTGAAGTTTAAGCACTGGTGGGTCTGCTCTTCATGGGTTGGGAGTGCCAGCTTCACACCCAACCTTCTCTCTTCTCCGAACTTGGGACCAGCTGGTATGCTAGGCGAAGTTGAAAGTTGAGAAGCATTAGAAATCTGTTTCGTCTTATTTCGGGACTCTGCAGTATTGACCACTCACCAAGGAACACACTCAAGACCTTCAAGTGGTAAGGCCAGCGCACTAACTATTCAGCCATCGGATGGTAAGCGGAGTAAGTAGGCATCCTACAGTTAAATCAACAACATCTGCGGACGCAGAAGAATTCCCTATTACCATCGATGTAAGTTCTCAACATCCTATGGTCACTGACAAAAAACACTAGAGCGACAGGTCATACAGTCAATTTCAACAGTGTTTTTAAATCCATGTGTGTGTGTGGTGACAATGTCTGAAAAATCACATGCAAAAGTGTTTCCTTTTTTTGGGATAAATTACCTTCCCCCTCCTCACATATAGTTTTGTCTAAACACTCATAGAGGGAAGTAATTACAGTCATTTAACTGCTGACAATTTATCTACTTTGCTACGTACAAACTAACTGGCAGATAAAGTAAAAGGTGATAGTCTGATGGATAGTTATCATTCTGCATAAGTGAGCAATACATTTTATACATGGGGATAACAGATTCGCCTATGGAAAATTCACAGTGAACTTAGATATTTCGCGCTTTTTTAAGAAGTGTCCATGTAATATCAAAATATTTGACTCTTTTACAATAAGAATTAAAACCAGCGATGCATTTCCCTTCTTCTGATGGCAACAATCAAGGCGAGTTTTCAACATTTTAAGTTAGGTAATTTCGAATGACCAGCTGTCTGTCTTAGGTGTTTGCTCAGACGTTATTATTTAACACAGTTGTCCTTATATTATTATTATTATTATTATTGCCTTGGGTTTCGAGTAGAACATAAGGGCTTCAAAAGCACATTTCCACTTTGTCCTATTTTCTGCTATCCTCTGGACCCATAGCCTGTCATCTCCTCCATTTCACTCGCAGACCAACGTCCAACTCGTCGTTTTCCATTCAAGTTCCACTCCAGTGATGGCATGCATTGATTGCGATGTCACCTCAGCTAGCGTCGGCCTAATTCATCTTCATTTTCTCTTACTAACTATTTGTTGAACAATAAGGTTCTTGGTTGGTCTGCTCCCACAGTTCATTGTTGCTAATTCTTTCTGGCCAGTTATATTTGATCTTTAATATGGAGCCAGTGAAGGGGGGCAGCTGTTGATAAAAATCTGCAGCCGGCTGCTAGAAATGCTTTTCTCACAAGTTTCTAACCCACAGAGAAGAGCTGACTGGCTTAACATTTGTGTTGAAAATTCAAATCTTTTCCTTACATCCATACTATTAAATATCAGATTTCGTCATTTTTAATGCCCATAAATAAATGGTCCCAATGCAAATGGAGTTCCATTAGTAAACGCACAACATACCTCTCTCTTCTAAACGAGAAAAGGCCAATTCACGTCGGCAGCTATTCCAAACGGGGTTTAGCAACTTTTGCAGTTGGTCAGATATACGACACTGATGAACAAAGTAGTCACTCTGATAATGTTCTTTCTGGATTTCATCATGAGCTGACATTAGTTAGAGAACCATTGGAAAACCTGGGAGTACTGGACAACTGTTTCGTCCTAGTTTGGGACTCTTCAGGAGTACGCACCCACCGGGATTCGAACCCAGGACCTTCTGGTTACAAGACGAGCTCGTATACCATTCAGCCACTGGGACCCGATCCAATGGTCCTTGAATTCAAACTTCTGCCAATTCACGACATAGCGCGACCGCTAGCCAATGTCTTCGGCGAGTATTTGTCCTCACACCTGACCCGCTGCACCCTACTGGTCACGACTTCCCGGTGGGTGCGTACTGCTGAAGAGTCCCAAACTAGGACGGAACATTTGTCCAGTACTCCCAGGTTTTCCAGTGGTTCTCAAACTAATGTCAGCTCATGATGAAATCCTCAAACCAATCAAATCCCTACAAACCAACTCTTGAATGTTCTTTCTATCTTCTCCTCTAATTTATATTTCCTTATTTATTTTCAAAAATAAATTTGCTTTCAAGGTGAAACATTCAGACAACAAGTAAAAGAAAACGATATATGGAAAGAAATGCACGTGTTAAAACGGTCGAAAAACAAGGTCATACGTCATTCTTTTCCTTCAAAAGATACACAGTGAATCATCAGTCTAACTGGACAAAACAACAAAATCAGAAAGATTAAAGACAGTCAGTTAGTTAGTGAGTCAGATTAAAAATTGATTCAAATTCTTTCTTTTTAAACGAAAAAAAGATGGCGATAATACGCGCATACTTTCAGTCTAACTCATAATAACGAGGATACAGTCGGTTAGTAAAAGACAGTGACACTAACTAAACAAAGCTGATGTTAACACTGGTGAAAAAGAGACTGGCAGTGGAATCTAGGGTGCATATTTCGTCTTGTTTGAGAGTCGTCAATCGGATGTACGTGTATTCCCCAATCAGTAAGTAATGGCATTCCCACAGAGGCTCGAACCAAAAACCATTAACAGTTTCAAACGTTGAAATGTTATCCACTAGATTAATTGGGTGAGAAGAGTCACCTTGTGTGTATGCAACGGGTATTAGTAATTATTTAAAATTCAGTGCATATCGGATTCCACACTGCTATTCACACTACCCACCAGTTCACTTCAAGTTAAATTATCAGACATCGCGTTAAAGCATCTGCACAAGGAGCCGATATGTCAGCCCGAGACCGAGCACATCTGTCCAATCACAGTGTTATACAGTAATGTATGCTGTATAACACACTGTGAAACTTTATCAAAACAAAATTTACCCATAATGGAATTAAATTTTCTACCACAGTGCACAAGTTTTTTTCTTACATCAAAGTTGACGTCAGTCTGAAATATAAAATAATAGTGTTATGCACGTTAATAGGATTTTGTTCTCTATATACCTACAGTGAGACTGTATCTTTCTAATCAAGGTAACACTGTCACCACAGGCAGACAGTTACCAACTCTGTTTATAACCAGTACACTTCAATCTACTATTACAGGGTGTTGTTTGTGATTCTTTAAATATTTTTCTATCCCGCTTTAGCTATCACCACTTTCCAACAGCAGTTTGCATTATTACTGTATGCGTTTCTCATTCAGCCAATCAAAAGCTAAGCTCTGCTACTTTACTTCATCTTTCCCACCCTTTTCTAGCTAGTAGAAGTTCTCAATTGTTTTCGTCTAATACCATTAGACGTCTATCATATTTGGCTATAATTCAGTTGTTTACTAGTAAACTCACCCCCTCTTCGCCCCCGCCCCCACTGCGCCACTCTTCACCCATTCAGTTTATATACATTGAAGTAGTAGGCGTGAAAATGACGTGATTGTTTAAATTTAGCTAACATGTGGATTTTTCATCCTATTTCAAGGACAAGATATGATCATCGGACGGCCTTTTCTCACCCGCATAGGTCACTGAGCATCAGACTGTACTTTTATGTTATTTGAACGAGATAATACACCAATGCTGGCGAAGAGTATAGTACCACCTTTATGTTTAATTTTCTGTCCTTTAACTAGACTGATTGGAGAGAATCTTGAAATTTTTTTAAAGAACACGTATAGTTAAAGGCTGAAAGTATTGTAGTCCAGTTCCCAATGTTTTAAAAATTATTTTTAACGTATATACACATTCGGACTGCCCCAAATGCCACTTTTGCGCTTTTCTGTTATGCTGTCAGGATGCACATTCTTTGAATTTGTAATACAGCCCTATTCATTTTCTTTAAACCCTTAAACGTTCCCAGTGGAACATAGGGAGCCTTCAAGCTAGAGGTTTGAAGTTTCTGTAGCAGTAGTGCTTAATTTTTTTTACGGGATAGGGTTGCTAGCCTCATACTCAACCTTCCAAGTCTTATTACTGGCCAGGGATCAAATCCTGGACCACATGGGTGGTTAGTGAGCATTCTACTGTTGAACCACCGATGCGCCAAATTGTAGAGACAGAGATAAGTAGTACCAGCAGGTGAAGTGTTCTAATCCATAATCTTGCAGAGTTCAACTGCTTCATTCCACAATTTTCATATAAAGTTTATAAGTAATAGTTTTAATCAGTGCACTGGTGGTTCATTGGGTAGAATGGTCACCTACAACACACGTCGTTTGTTCCCCAAAACCTCATCTAGCTGACAGTGAGCCTCAATAAGAGGGAAGGTGATTTGGTGTGAGGTTAGCAGTCCCACTCAGTAAAAATGACAATCATATCTACTGAAGCTTCACAAAGTTTGAAGTCCGTGGTTCTACCAGGAGCGTTCACAGGATCTAGTAGAGTGTTAGTCCACCAATTTCTAATTGATATTTATTTCATAATATCAACAAAGTAACTGTTAATGTTAGAAAAACATTTTCACTGCATGATTTGCGCATTATATCTCAGTATTTTCACTCAAGACTTACTCCAGATAGGTTGTTATCTTTCCTTAGGGTCAATTCAAACAAATAAAAGTGATAACTAGTTGTGGAGAACAATATTTTAACAATTTTTTTTTTTTGAAATCCGACACCAAAACAAGCCTTCTGCTTGTCAGTTTTTCGAATGCACCTATTCTACTGGCATTTCTTATATATATATATATATATATATATATATATATCACAGTTATTACTATTATCTAAATCACAGATAAACGAAGTGATTAAATAGTCTGTTACAGAAAAAGGAATAAAGAAAAATAAGAAGGTGAGAAGACCAAATTTCTTAGAAGTTGTGATTAGGATATTGGTGTAATATATTAGTCTTAACATCGAATAATAAAAGAACTAAGGCAAGCGTACAATAATCGCTACTGACTGTATCATCTCCTTGTCCGTGTGTCTGTTCCAGAGTTGTTCCACCCTAGGCGATGTTAACACAACACATATTTAGGTCAGCCTATAACGTTACACTATTCACCGAATGATTCTGTACTACTTCTCAATCCTACTAAAGAGCTGGCTGTCAGCTAATAACAGGAAATTTACTGAACTACTACCGATATACGTCCATGAAGGTGCAATGGCGTCTCAGCAGTAGAATGCTCGCCAACCACTCATGTGGTTCAGGGTTCGATGCTCAGTAGACGCACACCTAGCTAAGCTGACAGTACGGTTGGTAAAGAGGGAAGGGGTTGGGTGTGGGGTTAGCAACCCCACTCTATAGAGACAGAAAAAAGCCACTACTACAAAAACTTCAAAGCTCTAGCCTTATGTCCTATGTTCCACTAGAAATGTAAAATTAAAACTGGCAAAATTACATCCTTGAAGAACAATCTCCATTCGAATTAACTTTTCAGTGGCTTTCATTATACTTATAGCTAATTCTTCAAGAGAGGAAACTATCTTTCAAAATGAGTAACATTGCGTCGAATGATGATATTACTGTATATTACAGTACAGCGGAAACATTCTCTACTGTACATAAACACATTCAAGTGTTTTTTTCTGGGAATTTGATTGGTTACCCGATTTCATCCAAACTAGGATAAAACAGCTGTGAGTCGTGCTAAATCAGATATCATGAGTTGGCAGAAGTTGAAATTCGTGGATTGGGTGACCATTTTGTTGGCGGGGTCTAGTGAGCAGCTTAACGGTCTACGAGATCACTCACCTTGTAACCAGAAGATCGTGGCTGTGGGTACGTACTGACAATGGGTTTCCGAGTAGCCGAACGAAACAGCTTCCTTACAGTACGCCCTATCGATTTTGCAATGCTTTTCTAACCGATACCAGCTCAGGATAACATCCTACAAAAGTATTGTTGAAAAAGCAACCGTGATTATTAGTTCTGTTACTGTTATTAACCAGCACTCAATTAACAGTTTTCAATGACATTTCCCAGTGTCTTAAATGAATGATCCGGTGTTTCCTACATTTCACTTTGTCTACTGCAGCGAATTTATACGACTTATGAGAAAGAACCAAAGTCATATACAAGCACAGTACATGTTGACACTAATTTAGATGGATTCAGATTGGACAACTATTGTTTATTTATGAAAATAAACAATGACTGATTAATTAATTAATTAATTAATGTATTAATTAACTTGTTTGGCTTAAAACGAAGAGTTAAGTTGTTAGTCATCACCTCGTAAATACTCCAGCTTTATACATTCTGACATCTTGAAAACTTAACAGAAAAATGAAAGTTATTATTTTTGCGCCAGTGTAAAATAATACCAAATAATAATTTCCTTTATTCCCAAACATTACTGATGATGCATTGTGGAGTTCTCAGCATACAATACCGTACAACCAAAATGCATCTAATTTACTCGAAAAAAGCAAAAACAAAAATTTAAAAAAAAAAATTAGTATCACATGGTTTACATAACCAGGATCAATAATGGCAGTTTCTTAGGCATTAGCATGGAAAAAATGTAGGAAAGTGTAAAATAATCAATGACAGCTAAAATCATAAGTTAATCGAAATAGTGTCACTACAGATTACAAATATAAGAGAATAAATAAGAGCCAAAAAATTTGCGAATAATATCAATAGTAAGTCGTAGATATCACGCTGACAAATGCCTCTGTCAAATAGAACGCGGGAGTGCCAGATAGGGGGATCGTTGAGTTTCCATACTTAGTTGTACGACCGTACAATCTTTTATAATGACATCTAGCCCTGACTGAAGAGAATCAACATGAGGAAGAGTTGAGAATAAAGACAATGTTGACAGTTAGACAATATGCATTCAGACCACTTCTCAGATAAGTTCATGTATCTGTCGACTACAGTAATAACGAGCTGACTTGGTGGCACACATCTCTCCTTGCTGATAAACATTATTACCCTCCGTAATGTGATATTGTTGTTTTTGAGTACACCAAGGAAGACTAAGAGGGAGCAGTAAAGAAGAACAGGGAGAAAATAAATGCTTCACAATCGCGCTTATTGTTTTACACTATTAAAAGTCTGCACTTTTCCAGCATAACAGTATTGTCGTGTTAACATTACAACAACAATCGGCATTGTAACTAGCAGAATGGAAACCCAATGAAACCAAAACACAACAACTAAGGATTAAGTCATGGGAAATTACCCTTCACTCCAATCCCAACACCCCCCCCCCACTCAACACACCTAGAACATTAATAAAACAGAGGACAAATAGTTCAGCGAAGAATTCAAGCAATTTTGAGGAATTCCCTTTCCGCATTTGTTCTACAATCCTATTTATATGCAATGTTCTCCATGAAACAGGCCTGTAACAAAAGTGATGACTTCTTGTCCTAATCGTAGTCGCTAATTAATATTAGTCAGTGGATGTGAGGAGTTGAATAAGTGGATTACAGTTACTAGAATGGCTGAGCGAAGAAATATTTTACTTTTCAATTAGATCCTCATCTCTGGCTCTAGTCTTATATACACATATATACCATTTTTATTACAATACACAACAGTTTACCAATCAAGTGACACTGGTATGTTTGTTAACAATAATTAGTCAGTGCCAACATGTCAATGGGGTCATAATTCACGAAGAAAATTAATACACAATTAAAAGGTAGAAATGGTTGCAACACATGGATTGCATAATGCATAATTTTGGAAAAATGAAGAGTAATTAAGGAATAAGCGTGTGCACAGGTTGTCAAAAAAAATAAAATAAAATAATACGATCTGGACAATGGTAATTTGTAACTAAGGTTGAAGTGGTCATAAGAATCAAACAACTTTACAAGGAAGACACGTAATTAAAGACGAAGCAGTCAGGAAAGTTAAATAATTCAGACAATTATAATTTTTATAATTTTCAAACGTTTAGGGGAAGGGGGAGGGGGAGGTGAAGTAGTCTAGTTTATACATTCATGTACCGATGACTAATTTTATACGTGAGTTGTCATCACAATGCACATCAAAATAAAGGTATTATGAAATGATTTAATAGTTTTTAAAACATACACGCTTATACGAGATTTGTATTCAGAACAAAATCATTCAACCATAACATTCAGCTTTCAAGATAACAAACAATCTTGTTGATTTGTACTCCCTTGACTTCCGATAACTTTTGTATTTCTTTCTTTATGTCACCTAGATATTTCCATAGTTTTCTTTGTTTCGATTTGCATTCTGATTACAACTCACAGATATTAAATTAGTCATCCTATTGCACTTTCATTCGACTATTTTTTATGCGACTGATTACAACTCACAGTATTAAATTAGTCATCCTTTTGCACTTTCATTCGACTATTTTTTATGCGACTGATTACAACTCACAGTATTAAATTAGTCATCCTTTTGCACTTTCATTCGACTATTTTTTATGCAACTGATTACAACTCACAGTATTAAATTAGTCATCCTTTTGCACTTTCATTCGACTATTTTTTATGCGACTGATTACAACTCACAGTATTAAATTAGTCATCCTATTACACATTTATTCAACTAGTTTATTCAAATGATTAAAACGAACAGCTAGACTTGTAAACACTGCCCACTTGTATTACTTTCCGTCTGCATGAAAAAATCATGCATGTTGACTGCTGACTGTACAGTTGGTGAGGAAAATGAATTCCCTGAAAACAGCCTCTTCACCGAACTAAGTGTTTTCTTTTCATTAAGGATTAAGCCACACAATACCTATACAAGTTACCATTTAGTAATGTATTATCACTTTCATGATAGTAATTCATTTCAGTGGATATGTAGCTCGAAAGTGTCTACTTTTTCTACTGTCTTGTACAGAACTTCTTCCTCCCAATAAATAATAACATCGACTAGGCTCTGTAAACCATTGAGATTTTGTTTTGACCAGTGTATGTCTACAAGGGAACTACCAGTTTATATTTGTCTTTCGAGGTGAACAGAGAAACATGCCAATGGAAACTTGTTTCTCGAGTTTTACATGAAATCCTGTAGGATACAAATATAGAAAAAGGTGTTTACAATTTTCCAGTTTTCCGTTTACTCAGACTACCAACCGTAAGTAAAGTGAGTTGTATACATCTGATGGTTTTATGAGTGAGTAAAAGGGATAGTTGGATTGGAGTTTAACAGAGTGGAGTTGCCACATTACTCCACTCCCCTGGGTTCCAATATCCGTCCGGTGTCAAGGAACACTTCATTTGTACTAACATAAAATCTTTTATAATGACATCTAGCCCTGACTGAAGAGAATCAACGTGAGGAAGAGTTAAGAATAAAGACAATGTTGACAGTTAGACAATATGTATTCAGACCACTTCTCAGATAAGTTCATGTATCTGTCGACTACAGTAATAACGAGCTGATTTGGTGGCACACATCTCTCCTTGCTGATAAACATTATTACCCTCCGTAATATGACATTGTCAAGGAAGACTAAGGGGAAGCATTAAAAAAGATTATTTAACATGTATGTTAAGGGTTTGTGACTGTCTTAATTTCTTAATACAGAAGGTTAGGCGGAACATCTTTTTTTTTTGAAATCGACAAGATATTGGATGATGGAGAAATTCCAGAGGATAGAGGTAGTCCAAGGTATCAGTTTCTATTTCAGTGCTCTCTCTGCAGCAAGAATCTTGTAAGAGAAGTAATCCTTGTAGATCAGGTTTATGCCTAAAGATGAAGTCAACTCTCTGACATGTGGAGGGATTTAAGGTAAGACTATTCGGCTTAGACCAGAGAAAAAGCCACTAGGTTTGAAACAGTCAGATCACCACCAGGGGTATTTTGACGACGTTGATTTGATCAGAAATAGGTTAGTCATACAAAAAGAAAGAAAAAAGAGATGGAGGCAGAATAGTACCTTGAGGGACTCCTGTCTCAGTGAGCAAGCCAGAGGAAGACTTGTGTTTATATGCAGCATACTGCATTCTGTTAGGGAAAAAAGAGTTCAACTGGCTAACTGAGTTTATGTCTCGGAAAGCTTGTTCAATAAAAGGCATCTGGGCAAATAATCAAAAGTATATATATATATATATATATATATATATATATATATATATATATAGATACATAGTCCGGGAGGGATAACGGGAGAGGAAGCTGCAATAGGCATGAATTTAACATTAATACTAGGACATGATTTGGGTACCGTAATAATTTTAAAATCTTTCCACACTGTAGGTACAAACCTACTGGTACAAGAAGCATTGAAAATGTTTGTAACAGGATAACGTCGAATATCAGCATATCTTCTGATGACAAACAGGTAGCTATTCCGTAGGCTTTCAATAAATCTGAAGATTTTGTCAGACCGCCTCCATAAACACATCAAAAACTTCTATCTGAGAATCAATGTATTTTTTTTTTATTTTTTTTTTTTATGTATATGTAACAACGTAAACTTAGACATCACACTGGACTTCTTTTAAAAAAAAATAGTACAATGTCACCCTCAATAGACTGCAGTCTGTGTGAATAGAACACGGATAAATTAAAGCAAAGTTATCCACCATTACTAATCCCAATGTGGCGTCAGGGAACTCTGACAACATAACCCCTAGTCTGCCAGATGGTTACTGGCAATAGGCAGGAATCCTTGGACTTAAGCTTCGTGCTTCATTGGCACCCACCAGACACCAAGACGTATTAAAAACCCTGAAAGAACTTATGTCGTTTCTGATATCCGAACCCATATCACCCAGTAAGGCATTCAGAAAGGTTACTTCTGAGCTATTTCGAGTCGACATTGACCTCCTGTAGAACTAAGATGCAAACTTTAATTGGTGTTGATGCACACTAAATTTAACTGATAGAACTGAGTCTGGACCAACACAATGGACTAGATTCAGGACATCGGTAACTACCTTATGGTTCAACCGAAATACCTCTTAATCTGCTTTTCGCCTTTATATCCATATTCTTGACCTGAATATTTATTTGACGTCTGTTTAACTTATCCTTATTATTTCGAAGATTCTTGTCAACTGACTAAAACCTGAACATTAAAGGTTTGAACATACTTTTTTTCACGATGACAAGCGGTAATTGGTAGGAACTAAGAGTAACAGTAGTCAGGAATGATGTAAGTTGTTAAATAATTTATTAATTAATAATAATTGGATCGGGTCCCAGTGGCTCAATGGTATACGAGCTCGCCTTGTAACCAGAAGGTCCTGGGTTCGAATCCCGGTGGGTGCGTACTGCTGAAGAGTTCAAAACTAGGACGAAACAGCTGTCCAGTACTCCCAGGTTTTCCAGTGGTTCTCTAACTGATGTCAGCTCATGATTAAATCCTCCATGCAATTAAATAATTAAGACTTAAAAGGACTGACTATTTACAAGAAATTTAGACGAATTAAAAATGCATACTACGGAAATGACAGGAATAGACTATCTATTGAAATAAAACCTTCTCTTCCCCAGTGTAGATGAAACAAAGGCACTTGGATTTGACTTCCTTTTTTAGAGACAATCCGCATGTGTTCAATAGTATCTTTAGGCCAATACCAACACAGAAAGAAACACTTATTCTACTAGGACAGTTGACTTAAATAAAACTGCTTTCTAAAGTATTGTGAAATTACTATTATTATTATTATTATTATCACTATTAAACCCCTTGAGTTTTGAGTGGGACACAGAGCTCTTCAACAACAGCACACTTCCATTTCATCCTGTTCCCCCTATAATTCTCTTTAGCTGGCTCCTCCTTGATTGCTCATTAAGCCTTATAATCTCCTCCTTAGACAATTTCCTATATGTGACACTCCGGCGCCTAACTTATCGTTTCCCAATCGGGCTCCACTCGATGGCATATCTGGAACACGATGGCAATCAGCAGTCTACTCATTGTGTGTCCGAGGTGACCGCTGAGTAAAATCATGTGTCTAAAATTGTCGCCATATTTAAAAAAAAAACTAACTGCACAAACGAGGAGTTGAAAGCATACAGAACACCCTGGACGCGAAGCACAATTCAGTTTAAACGTGAAACAAAAATATCGGTACAACAAATACGGAGAGTACATGAGTAATACGCGTCCTTAAAAGAGCTTTCTAATATATGTTAGGTGAATTTCATCTCTAATAAAGAACAAGGCCTACTGACTGTCAGCGCCAAAGGAAATTCCCCTGAAAACATAGTTGACTTTGACTGAAATTTTCCTCAGTTTTCATCAAAGCAGCAGGCGTTTACTACTGAATAGCTGAAGTCGACTTGTTGCAGTTTCACACTCCCATACACTCGGTATATACAAAATTATTTTCAGGTATTTTTCCCCAATATTTTGGGATGGGCTGCTGTTACACCAATCGGCATTCAAAAACATTAGTAGGATTTCAAACAACTCTCAAATCAGTTTCTTCGACAAAGGCTCATTTTTTTTCCACATTTTCCTATTTATGACATCAGCTTACAGCATTCACTTGTATTCACATAAAATCTAATTTTTCCTGCGTCAATAACTCTTCCACTTCAGCCTGATCTATATAATTATTATTATAATTACGCAGTAAAATGAAGGGTGACCTAATCAATCAGTTTGACTGCTATTTATTTCGACTACTTATTAGTGATAAGGATAGTAGGAGTATGTGTGAGCATTGGTCTGTAACATATTGACCGCTCAGTGTAGACTAGCTTGTCTGACTTGACTAATTTTTTCGAAGACATCGTGGATACACTGAGCTAGTACCCATATTTCCCACTAATCGCTTCATCACCTATAGGTTTAATATGCCCGGAATATTTTTTTCACATGGATTTTCATGTCATGACGAACTTATACTGGGGTTGTTTTTTACCATCCATGAAATAACTCAAGAAGATAACAATTTCTCTTCAAGATGCTTATCAGTGATTGTGAGAAAGTGTAATAATAGGAGAAAAATGTACGAAGGTGAAAAAAATTCACTTAGTGAGAATTCCGTTAAATACGCCTACAAAGTTGAATTAGGCCGTAAAAGTTAATCCTCTCGTAAATAGTTTTAGGTGTTTTAAAGCAACTCATTTCGCTGTTAAACTAGAAGTCAACACCTCCTCCTCCTCCCCCTCACTGGCTTCACATAATGAAGATCAAATGGCCAGCCAGGAAGAATTAGCAACAATGAAGTGTGGGGGCAAACCAACCGACCAACCAACCAACCAAGAACCTATTGCTCAAAATGGAGATGGATTAATTAGGTACACGCTGGCTGATGTGACCATTGAATGACATCGTGTACCATGACGTTGCCCGAGTGGAACCCAAATTGGTAGCGGCAAGTGGCTCGTCCGTAGGTGACATGGAGGAGATCAGAGACTATGGACAATCGTGGAGCCAGTCAGCTAAAGAGGACAACAGAAAATAGAACAATTTGTTGAAGCCTTGTGTTCCATTTGGAACCCAAGGAAATGATAATAGCAATAATAATAACAATAATAATAATAATAAAGACAGGAATCAGTCAGCCCAATGTTATTATTATTACCATTATTCCACTTAATAAATAAGATACCTAGAAGTAATCTAAACAACTAGATCAACTCAGGAAAGAAACAATGAACGTCGCTATTGAATATGATGAAGCTCACAGCAGTAGACCAACTTCTTTTCCTCTACAGAAATAAGATTTTTAAACTTACCTGATGTCTATTAATTAAATTATTCGCGTAACTCTCAGAAATGTATTATCTCACAGTCAACTTCCAATATGACCTAAATAGTGAACTTATTGTATTCCGTTACGAGAACTCGGATCGACTCTGCAGTAATCAATTCCGATTTTATTAGTTGTGTCTAGAGGTCATATCCAAGTCACTCAATCCAGACATTAACACTAACAAACTATCAATCAAAGGTATTTACCTCAAATTTCCTACTGAATTGTAAAAACCAGTGAAACAAAGTACATTTCAGATTAGATGATGAATTATTTTGCGTGTTTTGATTTTACAACATAAAGATTTAACCATAAAACAGCAAATCATAATAGTGTGTATGTGTGTGTGTGACATACAAAAATGATCTGGCAAATGCATCTATACATCCTGTGAATCAGTGATTGCAATAAGAGGCAAGTACTTGCATAGAAAGTGAGACAGATTGGATTTCTCTTTTAGAAATACAAAGTACCAGAGTTAAACAATGCACGAAGGGAGATAACAAACAGGCTGAACGCTTTCAGAGTAAATATCACTTTGGTGTATTAAAGAAATAGGCATAAAATCAAATGCCCCGTGGGATGAACTACATAAGTCATAAGTAATGTGGAAGTCTGTAGATGCCTACACCATGTTCAGATTATCTGAGGAATATAAATTAGCACTGAAAAAAAAAAATGAAATCTGACATAAACGAAAACCATTCACCAAGAAATAAGTATATTGATATTCTTCTCGATTACTTTCTCCTTGAGTTTATAAAAGACATTATTACCAGGCCAATATCAAGCATCTAATATTCGAATAGATTTTACGAATAAGCATAGATTATCCACATTAGGCGGGGGTTTCATCAGCCGTTAGGAATTAAACAAAATGAGTCGAAAACTGAGCAGTATAAGATTTGGAGTATCCCAATAGAAAATTTAGGTGTCAACACAAAAAAGATTACTCATTGGAAATTATCATCGACAATCAAAATAACGACTATCGGATCAATATTGAGGCCACTTTAACGCATGGAGTTACACTACACTAACTTTGTGATTACTTGATTGAATGAGAGAAGTCTAATGAACAGTGTACATGTAAATTTTCACTTTGAAACAAGATCTGATGACTTACCATAATTTAAAAGTGGATTTGTGTTCTGAACATATTTATTATTTTCAGTGATTTGAATATGGTCTCCACTCTGTCTACTACTTGACGTCTTTGTCTCATTTTGAGGTGATAGAATGTTAGCTATATTAAAAGGAGGTCGAATGTTTGATGTAGAAACTTTGGTAGAGCTTTTTGAAGATGGCATTCCAACTGTCATGCAAAAATCAGACGAATTTTCCAGAGAATTCGAACCGGATGGTAGTGACGATGAGTCTTCAGACGGCAGTGGCATGTGTATGAATGAAAATTGAGAAGGAATTTAGATATGTTTGTTAATTTCGCACCGGAATTATATACACGTCTGTAACTAATGTCGAGTGATAAGACGTGGGAAATGCTAGGGCAAGACAGTAATTAACACTGAAAACGACGACATCCCATGAACGGTCTGAAAGAAACAGCTTGTATATATAGTTGTCACCTGGACCAATGGGCTGACTTTCACCCACCCACCCCCACCCTCACTACTTCAACTACAGCTACGACGACATTGGATGGTAAGATAGACAGATAGAATAACCAGTCTGTCCGTCTATCTAGGCGTATTCTGATTGGTCAAGCCCACCTACATTGTGACTGTATTGAACCAATAGATAGACAAGCGTTAGCATTTGGTTTGTTATAACGACTTCTGTTGCTGATATCCTATAAGACGACGACTAGCTCTAAGTGGCACGGTAAAATTAATCGATCAAGCAATCAATCTTGTGTATTACTAAACTCATTATAAAGCAATGCAGGGTGAAAATACATTCACCTTTCTGATTGCATCAAAACAGAAACAATAAACAAATAAATATTAGTGAGGAAACTAAATAATTCTTCTCTGAGTATATTTTCGACTAGAAATACTCGGGCTAGTGCATAAAGTATGCGTATAAAGTATCATTGCATTAGGGATGAAAGAAATCAGTTACCCATATGAATTTCAACTAAACGATAACATGAAATTTACTATTTGAAACCTGTAAGCCAATCTCAAAACACTCACATAATATTATGATAATTTCTTTTAATAAATTTTTGATTCCATACAGTATTTTGGTACAAGTAAGGAATTTTCAGCATGTGATATCGATAGCCCAAACTCTGAAGATCGACCAATTAATATCAGGTGTACGTCGGTAGGGGATCGAACCCCAAACCATATTCATGGTTGGCGAGAGTCCTAACTCTGTGCCACCGATGCACAACGCAAAGTACTGTATGCAGGTGAGTGGGATATAAAAATGCGGTGAAGAATGTCTTTCTGACTGTTGTCGGTGATCTGCTTCAATATCGCACAACAGTTTGTCATACAGCCGATATTGATTACGTTGCTTTCCTCTTACTCTTTATTTTCAGACCACTAACTTTCAAATATACATTAGGCATATTACTTATCTCTTACTCTTGTGAGTGACACTACTATTTCTAAGCGTCTGAAGCTTCTTTTTTAATTGACAATCATTGCTCAGTAGTATTCATCAGTTAATGCTTTTATATAACGCGTAAGACTGATTAACTGAGCTCCACAATTTATTCACTATGTCATTATATGGGATAACTTTCATATTTTACAGAAATGCATGATAAAAGTAGAGAATAGATACCACAGGCGGATGACCTTGAAGCAACCAGTCGGATAGCTCATCATTACAAATGGATACTTTACATAATCTTCGTTAAAAGTTTCACCCTGATTTCGAATTAGTAGTAGGGTGATGTTTAAGGTCGGCGTGAAACTTGCAGTGAAGATTATTGACAACATTCACTTGAAATATTTAGCGTTGTGAACATCACCAGAATGGTATAATGTCTAATAACCACTCCTATTAAAAATTGGAACCTGTTCTTTTAGCAAATTACAGACATCTACACTGTATAATTCACCTTCCTAATTTTCGGTTTGACATGGTTATAAGCTTTTACTTTTATCAGTTCAATTAGTCCGCATTCTTAACTGATGATTTCCGACACATTGCTGATCATTCCGGGGTGACGGTGAAATAAAGTTTTTATTCAGGGTTCGCTGAACGTTCAATGAGCATGTTGCTAGATATTTTTAAAATTTGTTTTCAGCCTTTCATTTAGTCGACAGAATATGTTGTTGTATTGGCTGAAAGGCATCCTTTCAGTGTTTGTACTAGAAGACACTCAGAATGATTTCAATAAATGATGACTGATGCCGTCTGCACAAGAGATGGCTGTCATCACTCGGCAGTTTGTTGAAGAGAGCTGTGAAATTTTGGACAACACATATTAGGTTCAACTGTCAGTCGAAACGATACTACTAACTTGGATATAGGCGCATCCGGATGACGAGTCTTCAGTAGCCCGTAACGTCAATCTAGAAACTCTCCACCAATATCTGCATATTTCTAGGATTCTACTTCATTTTCGTAAATATTAAAGGGGATTACCACTACGAATTTAGCCGAATAGATTCGTTCCTGTTTAGACTATACGTACAGGCACTTATGATTGATGCGGTATTTCCAGTTTATTTGTAAGGGAATGGATATGTTGTTATTGTATAACAGTTTATTAGCTTTAGTAAACACAATGAACTCAAGCATCCGCTTAGTCACTACCCCACCTAACGTGGAAATACTGATAGCTAAACTGAAATCAAAAAGGCTCAATTACTCAAGAATATTCTCGATAGAGAGATACATTTAAATAGGATAAGGGTTCATGTCAGCTTACTTAAAATGGTTTGTGAACTTACCTAGCTAATACTACTAATAATACTGCTATAATAACATCACAAAAGCCTATATAGCCAATATATTAAACAATGTTTCCTTCCAGAAAATACCTGGGAGTCAATTTACTTACTCAAGAGGAATAACAGCCATTGAGAAGTAACATTAAATATGGAAGAAAGACTGATTGTTTATAATGCGCTTGATCCGAGCATTCTAATTCTTGGAATTGTACTGAATACGAATTTTCTCCAAGCTCGTGTTCCACTTTATTTTCGTATGTGAATGTTGATCTATGTACTGCGCTAATAACATAATGATGATAATAATGACTATATTCGAAACAGTAACTCTGACACACTGACGAATTGTCAGATCGCAGTGTGAGAAATATCCAATCGAAGTTTTTTTTCACATCACATACCAAGCAGTAGAATAATTAACAGGCTGACATGTCAACCTGAGACCGAGCACTTCGGTCCAATCAATCGACAGGAAAATCTCAAATTCAATTAAATACCATCGCCTCTGTTTCGTCGTCCCAGCTGTTCTGTACTCACTGCTTGCCTCGCCAGTCTCAGTGTCCAAAAATGATTGTTTATACCCGATACACTACTGGCAGATTGAAATAAGTAGTTGTATACCAATGACATCTGCTAGTAGTACTTGGTAGGTCGGTCGAAGTAATCTAAACACCAAGCATCCATCTTGCTATTTCCATGCTGAGCTCCTCAGAGGTGTAACCGGTTCGACTCAGCTCAGGGAGAGATAAACAGATAGAGAAGGGAGAATTGTGAGGAAATTTCCGTATATGAATTCCCCCCCCCCTTATTGAATACAGCAGTAACAACACATGGAGCAGGATAAAACGGATTCACTGTTTATTTTGTTGGTATTATTCTTAGTGCAAGACAGTTTATCTTTCAGCGAACGAAGATAATATGGAAAAAAAAGTTGTAATCAAGCTGTTAATTTGCATTATTCCGGCTGTGTCTAGTTGATAAGATACGCGTTTCTCCTGTTCCATGCGCCGTTATTTTACTGTTCGAATGATTAATTACTCAGAGAAATGTGTGTAAACATGATTTTATTGTTCATTTCACACGAGATAAATCATTGAACAGTGGTCAATTTTAAACTTTACCAAAATACATTTAGTTTTAATCGGTTTAAATTTTTACAGTGTTTGGTGGTGTTATTGATAAGCCTTTATAGAATAAATGGTCACATACTGATTACATTATTTATCGCTATTCCCTTCGACTCTGAGTGGAGCATAGGTCTTCACTACCACATCTCCATTTTATCCTGTTATCTATAGCTTTTTCTAAGCTGGCTCTATGATTGCTGATAGATTTTTACTTCCCTTTCACACGGCCTCCTTTATGTCTTCCTCAACCCCACTGCCAACTCGTTATCACCCATTTGGATTCCACTGTATGATATGCCTTGCACGCGCTGTCACTCGGCGGTCTACTGAACGTGTGTTCAAGCCACCTGCGTTTCTTTCTGCAAATTTATTTGTTGAAAGATAGGTACTTGACTGGTTTGTTCTCAGAACTCCTTGTTGCTTCACTGTCCTTTATCTTTTATTTGGATCACAGCTTGATTCCACAACATACTTTTGGTACAAGTATGAAAGTCTCAGCTTGTGATATTGGCAGCCAAAACTTTGCAGGCCGACCTTTGATATCAGGTGTGCGTCGGTAGGGGATCGAACCCCGAACAATTTGCATGGTCAATGAGAGTCCCAGCTGCTGTGCCACCGACTCACACTACCATCTGATTGTCAGTATGAAGCAAAAGCATCTATTGATGAAAGTATACACCTCCTTCTCGAAATGCTTTACATGACACGCCTAGTCTTCAAACCATATATAGAAAACTGACTTGAATTGACTGTCGAAAGTTCAGATCTTGTTGTTTATCTTGTTTGTTTGTATGAATGCAGCAGATCTTCACACTGATTTCTGAGTAATAAAGACCTGTCTTACTTTTCAAATCTTGCCTTTGAAATCTTCACTTGTACAGCCTAGATAACATGTTGAGGGATACTGTTATTCCTCAAACCCTGAAGGTCCTGTTCGCCTCACATATACGGCTTGCCAAAGGCACACAAAGAGTATGTTCTCCTGAGACCTACACTTTCAATGATCAGTTCGCTTCAGCATAAAGTTGCTCGTTTGCTTGCAGAGAAGTTGGAAGCCATTTGTCAACGGCTAGCTTTGTACACCATGAAAGATTCATTTAATCTTGGCCAAAGCCTGAACCACATGAACATTTCATGGAGTCTTTTGATGTAGCCTTCTTGTTCACAAGGATCTCAATCAATCGTTAGCATACTGATTTTCTCCCTCTCCAAGTGCCAGAAGTCAAACGCCTCCTGATAATGTGTGCCATAGATGTACAATTTCAGTTTGAAAACACTCTTTATCGCTAAACAGATGGTGTAACTATAGCCAGTACACTTAGCCCTATTTCAATAGATATCTTCATTTTCAACCTTAAGAAAACAATTAACTGCTTATTGTAGATATGTTGATAACACATTTGTAGTGTGCAGCAATGAAAGTCATGCTATACACAACGCACATACGAATATTGAATTTAATATGGAACATGAAAATGATAGAAAGTTCCATTTCCTTGACATTGCCATACAACGCCTAAAAGATGATAGCCTCCAGAGGGCAGTTTACTGAAAGCCGACATAGAATGGACAATACTTACATTTTAATAGGTTTTATTCAAATAGCTATAAACGAGAACTAATCAAGACTCTGTACTGTGGAGCAAGGAGAATATGCTCTGCAGAGAAATAAGAGGAAGAATTTACGATTCTCGAAAAGATGTTGAAAAACAACGGCTAACCTCAGAGATTCTTTAACAAGTATGGGAGGTATGAGGGCTCAAACATCAAATAAATCACAGTGTATAAAAGCCCGTCTTCATTCTACTTGATTTTAAAGGTGAAAATATCTCAGGAATAGCCAACAGAAGATTTAGCACGTCACTAGCCAGAGCCTATCCTGCAGCTAAGTTGGTTCCTGTTTATCGGACAGCATACTCCTTGGTGCAGTCAAAATTCGACAGATACCTTGCTCACTTTCACTCCAACTGTGTATACAAATTCACATATATCCACGGGGAAAGTTACACTGGGAGAAGAGAAGGAAGGGTACACCTCCGATTTGCTGAACATGCACCGAAAGGCCTACGATTAAAGGGAACAAATGTCTACAATAGTGCCATTACTAGGCATCTCGTCGATACGCACCAGAAGGTGGACACTATGAAATTCCTTAAAATTGTCAATCGGCAAAGGAGTTCAGTTCTCCTCAGGTTTTACTGAAACAGTCTCTCAGACTGCCAAATAAATCAACACATTCTTACTCAACTTATTGGTTACTCATCGTCTCACTCACCTCTTGTCTTTATCACATAACCCTTGTATGCATACATTTATTTTGTTTAAACATGAACTGCTTGTGTAAAAATTATATAAGCGCAATTTCATGAGCACTGTTCACCAGGTTTGGAGCCTCCTATCAACTGACAACATGTAAAATCTGTAAATATGTTAAAATTTCTCTGTACGTAAACTGAATTCATTTCTTTAGGCTGTACAGGGCTGGTGAGAAGCTGACAAAATAATTGATGGTACTATTTTATTCTGCACAAACGGCTGTTGTTCTTGCCTTTATTCAAATTATTTATTCCACCGGGTAGAAGAAGTTTGCAATCGAGAAAGTCATAGATGTTAGAAGTGAATGCCAGCGTCGAGTTTCACTGAGTTATTGTAAACTGATGTCAATACAACTTGATCATTTTAAGGACCTGAATGACTGGTGAATGATAACGTCTCTGACTACAGCACTGGATGACTCAGGTTCAAATCCCCCAAAATGATAGCATCAACATCAAAATAAATTATGTTGCATATTTTTTCCCGTCTGTCTCTTTTTTTATGTACCACAAGTAAACTTTCCTTGAAATGTACATCAGAAACTTAAGGACCAAATTTTTAAATTGATAAAATCTCAACTTGTCTAATCCATAAAACTGTGTATTCCACATGAAACGTTAAACTGAAATCCACATTATCGGATCAATAATTCTCGTTTCATATCAACACTGTGAAAAATTTAGTGTTACACAAAAGCAGTTCTTCAGGACAACAGTTTATGGAATAGTACCATCATGTGTGAGACTGACTTTTTACTCTTAAGTACAGTAGGAGCTTTTATCGTAGAAGTGAATACAACAATACTTGCAGGTTCATGCTGTACAGTTGTATAATTTTGAGCTGTCTTCCGATAACTGAGTAGAATAATATTGACAATAATAATAATAGATTAATTCTGAAGAAAACTGCATTTATACACAATGCAGAATTTTCAGCGAGTTTTATTACAAGGTATTTGCACATTGTCCAGAATCTTTAAATAGTATAATAATCGATCGTATACCATCTATAGCAATATTGTTCCACTCGAAGTTTGCTCCAGTACTTCTCTACAATATTCTTTCTCCATTTTCCTCTGGAAAATTCCTCGCATAAGAGAGAAACTTATTTCAAATCGCGCGCCTGTATATATTGTGTTTTACTGTGGTGATTGGATATGAAAACAATATGAAACTCAGTAAACACGATGTATCATGATAGATACGAAGCTTAGGTAACCCAGTCATTTAAGCATGCGGCTGTCGAAAGCCGAAGGATTACCGAAGGAAGAGAGTGTTCAAAGCCTATACGAATTCTCTGTGTTTCGCTTCCGAATTCCCACATTCATCTCTCATTTCATGCTTTTCAATCGTCAGTACAGTTTATCATTACTAAACTGCTAATATGACATTTGAGGGCAAAGCGGGATATACATTTTATCTTTTAAATATACTACTAATACATAAAAGTAGTTTGATATAGAAGTTATGGTGATTTTAGCATGGAATCATCCTTTTCTCATACTTATAGCCGATTTTGTCAACAGTGTCTGTGGACGTCAAGCAGTCCAGACAGGCGAAGGAATTCGCGTCACTTGAATTTTCTAGTTTTTACCAAAAAAATCTGTCCCTAGTCATATGTGGAATTGGAAATATGCTAGAATAATGTGCGAAATGCACTGATCTCCTCGAGACCACCTTATCGAGCACTGCCCACATCTTACCTGACTCTGTGTTATATTGCGTTGACTACTACATACACGGCCACACTAGTCACATATTTCATATTCGATGGTTGATTAAGAGTAGGGAAGAACGCCTCTGATTCAGTATTCTCCAAATTAACATTTGCGGACTTGGGAAAAACAACAGGTTGAGAGAAGAAATATTTTCCTATACAATTAGTTCCTTATCATCAGCTGCCTCTAAACTAATATACAGTTGTTTACATCAAAATATTTTACCAGTCAAGTGGTTATTTCACTCCATCAGTTCTAAGTATAGGCAGGCACTGGGTGATGCAATTAAGAGGTTAAAAGTCATCAAAACATCAATTGACTAATAGATGTCGCTGACAAGATATCTAAGCTTCTAAGGAAGGAGGGTTGAATATAACTACGGGATTCACGAAAGGTTAATTCTTAGGGCGTTACCAACAAGTTATTACATAATCAAGAAATTTGTAAAATAGCAATGATGACTAGGAAGAATAGCGTAAAATACAAACAAGTTAATAAAATTAGCTAGAACTGTAAAAGTTAACAAAGTGAAAAGATATTTACTAGGGGAGGGGAAAATCGTTTGTAAAAACTTGATACATATTATGCAGTTGGCTGTGACAAAGAAAGGGGCTGTACAAATTTTTCTGAACCAACATAACAAATTCGACTTGTTCAAATGAGCTCCAGTTGCCTTCGGTGTATGTAAAAGTCCTACTCGTAGACCATGAGAAAGGTTAGGTGAAATACGATAAATAATTTTAGCAGCTTTGTTAGAGTCAACTTGATGTCCAGAATCGACCAGATGAGTTAGTACTGAGATGCGTATAGCAGCTATATTCGGACATTTTTGCCAAACCAAGATGGGGGGGAGGTGTTCAGAAATTCGCCAAAGAATCTGCCTGATCTTACGCTCAATGTAACTAGCTCCATACGAGCAGTTAAACTGATAAATACACATGGAAGAGATCGGAAACAGGGCAGTTTGTCTTTATTTCTTGAACTAAGCATTAGTCGGCTGCTTTGGAAGTCCTTTTGTAGGCTCTTTTCACATGTTAACATCACTCCGTGAATTGTAATCTTAGGAAGACAGATTTTTCAGAATCAGTGGGCACCTTCGACTTTTTACTTTCTGAGTTCATGAATTATCTGACCAAATATCTGATTTTAATTTCACATCTGATGCTTGTGAACTATGAGTTGTTTTTTTTTCCTAAATTTGACATAACCTAACAGTGACACTGATGCGTTTTACTATTTCTTCCAATGTACAAGCTGACTAGTGCTCAACCTTTAACTACCTTACCCTCTTTATTGTCCTTTGTACAGATGTGTTTTTTCTTCAGTCTCGTTAATTGGTTAATTTGTGACATTTTATGGCAGAAGTAAAGCAGCCTTCTACTAGCTGTTGATATTCCCCCTATTTATCACCCAAGTATTCATGATTACCCGAAGTGGGCAGATACTAAGTAGTGAGTTTTACAACTGGTCAGAATCAGAGATTTAGCTTTTTTTTTTATTTTGTTAGTTACTATACGCATGCCATTTTCGAGACATTATTGACTATTTGCATTACATTTGTGTAGGCTGTCACCAGGCTCACTAAGTGCATACATATACAGACTAGTGAAAATCATTTTTTTTTCCATCAGACCAACTGAGATAGGATCCTGCTGATAGACTGGAAGGATGAAAACACCAGAGCTAAAAACAAAAAAAAATTTTTTTTCTTGTATCGATAAGATTAGAGGTCATTTTAAAGAAGAGTCAGAGTCGGTAACGTTTATAATACCTGCACATTTTGCTCTTTAATTTAAAAATTTTTCTATGATGTTTCCTTTGTAGGTAGACAGTAACTGGCTGTAGTAGTATTGCTTGTGACGCTGTACTTCCATCTCATCTCATTTTGAGACTTCTTCAAATATAGTGGATATACAACCGAGTAGGTTTGAAAAATCAGCATTTTTCAACGTCTGTTAAGTTTAGGTGTATTACAGCCAACGGCCTTTTTGACGGTAGGTTTGTTTGGTCTCATGAGGGTACATGTCAACAGTAGTCTTATTTAAAGTGACCAGTTCGTGTGACAGAATTCATGCCTACCTACGACTACAAAGCGTACACTGATATCCTCTAGTTGGTTGGAACTTTGATGATGAAATGGCAGGTTATGATTTATCACTTTCAATACTAACACCGGTTTCTGATGCACAGAGATATTTTAGTCTTTTACTCAAAGATACATGTA
This sequence comes from Trichobilharzia regenti, assembly GCA_944472135.2. Taxonomy (NCBI): domain Eukaryota; kingdom Metazoa; phylum Platyhelminthes; class Trematoda; order Strigeidida; family Schistosomatidae; genus Trichobilharzia; species Trichobilharzia regenti. Next base: position 8,497,818 of record OX235270.1, read on the forward strand.
TTGTTTCTGAAGACAAAAAGTAAATTCTGCGTATGTGTGTGTGGGGGAGGTATTTTATTTAAATTCAAATGTAGTCATCCTATTATTATTCATAAGTCTTAGTTTCTGAACTTAAATTAAAGTTCACACTACTCAAACTCAGCCTCATTCTAAATAAACTTCCTTCCTAGGCTATATATAATCCCTGACTCTGATATCTACACTTCATTAATAACTTTTGAAATCCAACTGTCAAACTTTTCATCTGTCAAACATGAATTATCAATCTGAAATTTTGAATTTCATTTCCTCTTCCCTGACTATTGACTTATTAATCATTTTATAAGCTGCATTTTGTACACTCCAACGGGTACAAATCGTTTAATGAAATCGATTCCTGATGAAAATATACAAAGATAATCCATAATGCGAAGAAGCAACGCACGCACACACACACACACACACACAAACGGGGACACAAAGCGCACAGATTGTTCGTTATTTAACTAAGTGGTCAGTGACCGTATGAGTCAGACTTTCATTATTAAGGTGAGATATTCCTCAGAGTTAATCTGTGTTTTATGCCCATAAATAAGTTGCCCAATGGTCTCCTACTATGGAGAAGTCTAAGGCTTTCTTTCATTCCGTTTATGCTCTCAGTGGAGCATAGGGCTTCAAGCTTGAGCTTTGAAGTTTCATTCTTTACGTGTAGTGATTGTTAATTTCACGCTCAAACTACCTTCTTTACCGGGCTTACTACAGGCTACATGGGATTTAGGGCTGAGCCCGACGTGGATAGAACCCCCCAACCACGTTTACAGTGTGCCAGTATTCTACCACTGAGGTACTGACACCAAATAACCTTGAAGTTGCCAATTGAATCATGAGTAAGAAATACTGAACTTTTAATGCCTAAATCGAGTGTATTTATTAATAACGAATGTTATTTAGAAGTACACTGGAGGTAGTGAACCTTAAAGAATGATTCCTATACCTAGCTGTAACCTGATCTCCATGTAACCCTGACTGGAAATTCTATATTTCAATAAAAACACTAGTCATTTGGCTGGAAAGAAAGGAGTAGAGCCTTTGACGGTGACGTAGACAGCATCACATGAGGCAAAGATGAAATTTTACGGGCAGTTATAAAGGCACCTTAACTAGGATGAGATAGCTGTTCACGGCTCCTTGGTTTCAGTGATTCTTGTGACTTTAGCTTAGTGAAGGAATTTCCCATTGGGGTTTGAATCTCTATAGAAACGTAAACTTACTCAAGGTCACGACTGTCAACAACGTACAAATTAGACTAAGAGATATTTTTTTTTGATTTTATATCAACCAGATTTAGTGCCTTAGTGTGGTGTTTTGCTTATCGTGATACTTTTCTTCTTGTATAGACGTGTTACTTGAAATTCCATCACTATACAATTAAGATGGATTGAAGAATGACACAACTGAAAGCGAATGAATAATTTCAACTGACACCACAAAATAATCAGATAATAAAGTTAATTTTGGCAGCTGATACAAGTTTGCGATGTAACTGTTTCAAGAGGATAGTGAAAAAGACATTATGAGCTCATCTTGGAAGAGCAAATGATCACCTTTGGTAAGGTGGTGTACTTGGAAAGGATGTCTTTTAATGAAATTAGTGGACTCAATCACGTCTGACTGCAAGGACATTCAAAGCCGAAAGGTAAACAATAATCAGAGCTTAAATGCACAGAACTATATATTACTGAATGATTAAAATGCGTAGTTGTAAGCAGTTAATCTCAGCTAGTAGTACTTGCAAGCCACATCGAAGTGATTTAAACTCCAGATCGGAGTTTTTCCACGTCTGGATAAGAGAACATCAGTGGTGCACCTGATTTGACTCCCTCCACTCAGAGAGCTGGGTCATTTCATTCTAGAACTGCCAGTGAAACTGGATGGAACAATTAGTCCAAAAGCTGTTGTTTTAAATATTTCTTCCCTCCATCAAGGATTTTATTTCCAAATATAGAAAATAATCCTGACAAATGTTTTGAATTTATTTTTGAACAATGTTTGTCACTTACATAACACTGTCATCCCTCGAACTTACATTCAGAGTTGATATCTTTTCTCTAAACCATTCATATTTCTCTCATACGAATGGGAGGCAGATGAAACTGACGAGGATATCAAAGGGAAGATCGGAAAAGCAAAGCAAGCTTTCATTACTCTCATTTTCAACTTCAATGTGAAGTAAATGCTACTTGCTATACAGATCAGAGACTTAACATCGCGTCATGAAAGGCACTCTGAACAAACCATAGACTTTCATCAACAGTTGTCTTTCCTCGGTACTCAAGATCAGATGACCAGAAAGGATCAGCAACAGGGGTCGCTGAGAGCAAACCAACCAGAACCAACTGTGCAAGAAATATGCAGGAAGAAATGGATGTGGATTGGTCATACGCTGAGAAAACCACTAAGTGACATCACACGCTGGGCCATAGCTCGAGTGGGACCTGAATGGGGAGCGGCAAGTTGGTCGTCAGTACTAGGGTGACATGGAGGAGGTCATGTGAAGAGAAGATGTAGTCAGGTGGGCAGACGTGCAGCCAGGTGAAGAAACGTTGGTGTAGAACCGACCACCATTGGAGACGTGCGGTTGAACACTATGTTCCTCTAGGAGCTAAAGGAAACAATAATATAATAATAATTTCCTTCACATTAGTGAATATAACTCACCTCCCGTAACTTATGCTTTAGTTGATGATCAATATTTTGTTTGGTCCTAGTAACTCTGCGTTTAATACGCATTTAACTGACAATCGAAACTAACGGAATATAATTCCATATTCAAGGTGGACACCGATACACTTTCTCATACAATTTTGATTTACCTTTATTGGTTACTATATATATATTCTGACAGTCATATAATTAAGAATAAATAATTCAGTAAAGAGAACACATTTATCAGGGTCAAAGTTCACGAGTAATAAAAATGTTTGAAACATAGTGGGTAATCCTACGTAATTGAAAGAATTGACAACTAGTCACTTAAGTGATGAATAATCTTAGGAAACAAGAGAACAGTGGATTGAAACTAGGTCAAAAAAATAAAATAAGAAGGACTACATAGAGTTTACTGTACAACCATTCAGGAAAATAAAAATTGACACCTCAACCCCATTATGGATAAAATGTTTATTTTGATAAAATCACACACTGTTAGACAGTAATATTGACTGTAATATTGAACACCTTTCGAACACAATTTTCGTTACTGTTCAGTTACAGTCGAATAAAATCAGTAATATAAGATAATGTACATTCAGAAATTATAATATGGGTGTTGTCATTCAAATACAATCAGATGGGAAATAAGACGAGTGTTTTTATGGTAAAGTAAATAACCCGTTAGAATGTTATGATGTGAATTGACTAGTAATAATATCTTCCATATCTCATCCCACGGAGATAAATAGTTTACAAAACAAAAACTCAGTAATCGCACTGCATGAAGTAACATAGAATTAACCACACAACAGGGTGGGACAAAGTCAAAATTCTAAGAAGTAATATAGGTAGGTGAGGGGGGGGCACAACGAGAGAGAGAGAGAAGACTGATTACTGAATCCTGCTTAATTCATCGAGTCTACACCCAACACAACACATGCAATAGAAGTGACTCAACGGAAATACCACAGATATGGAAGATATTATTACTACCAGTCAAACCAGAGAATAATAAATAAAGTTAAATTATAATCAATTCACAGTATAGCATTCTAACGAGTTATTTATTTATTTTACTATAAAAACATCTTATTTCCTATCTTATTATATTTTATTGATAACACATATTGTTTCTGAGTGTACTTTATCTTATACTGATTTGTATTCAAATGTCCAATCAATTTCATTCATGTGTATAAATAAAGAAGAAAGTTGTATAAGTGACTACCTTGATATGATTATGAACAGTAACGAAAATTGTGCTTGAGAGATGTTCATCAGTTAATATTACTGTACAACACTGTGTGATTAGTCAAAATAAAATCTTATCCATAATGGAGTTATGCTGTACCATGGTGACCAAGTTGTATCCTTATATTAATGACACTTATGCCCCTGCCTTAAGACAGTGTGGATAAAATGCTTTTGAACAAAAAAGTTCAAGTCTCTGCTCACTGAATGTTAAAACTCCAACTGCTTGAAGAAGATGTGGACAGAATTCTTTTGAACGAATTGGTCGTACTTTATACATGACTCGGAATAAAGTCTCTGGCAATGTTGATTGACCAGAAGTAATACTGTGCTTTAGGAGTGAGTTGATAGCCACAGTGGTAAGTTTTCATAGACGCGTGTACAACTTAAGTATCTAGCTTCAGAAGAACCGATGAATTGCACGCTGAAGTGATTATATGAGAGAGTTTATCCCATCAATTATTTTAAAATGAATATTGATTAAAAACTTCATGCAATTCTTCCCATTAATAAACTTGAACAAAGGAAGAACAAGACTTGTACCAGGATAACATGAGCTCATCTTTTATTATTATTTCCAGGATTCTTCTCAACTGGTTACAACCTGAACGTTAAAAAATATGAATTACATTAAAGATATGAACATACTTTCCCACGATCATAAGGAGTAATTGGTAGGAATTAAAAGTAACATTACTCCGGAATGATTTAACTGATTAGGAGTTACAAACACTGACTATTTATAGAATAATTAGACAATTAGGCCTGGAATCAAAAAAATAGGGTTGCGTATGTATGTGTGTGTAAAGAAACAAGGTTTAGCAAGAAAGATCATAACAAAAAGTGGATTAGGTAACTAAAGAAAAAGTCTTATCTCATAGCCAATAGAAAAAAGGAAAGAAAAGAAACAAGGTAGGGTGAGTCATGTTTAGATGAGAGAGTAGTGTTTTCTAAATATGAAAAAGGTGACTCATGAAAGTAGTATATTCTTTGTAATCGCCAGGGCAGCGCAAGATTCACCACTGTCTCTTTCTGCGTACATAGATCTGGTTTAAGTCGTTTGATGGCAATTGCTTCAGCAAAGCGTAGCAAGCTAGGTTTCTTTTGCTTGTTGATTATTTTGAACGACTTCAGGTTGTCTACAATACGACCAGTGTCCAATAGATGACGAGCAATGGCACTGTTTAATGCTTCCGGACCTTTCAGTCTCACGTTATTTGGTATGTGTTCATAAATGCCGACACTAACTCTTCTCTCTGTTCTTCGAATGTATGTGCTTTGGCACGTACATGTAAATTGGTAGACACAGTTGGAGGTAACATGAGGTGGGTAGTTGTCCACTTTTGATTGTCTCAAACAACTAGTTGTTTGATAAACAAATACAAGCTTGGCTGCCGGATATGTTCTTTTCAGGGCAGCGTTCAATCTGCATCTTATTCTAATAGCAGTATCATCACCTTTGAATGGAAGCTGCAGAAAGATAGGCTTTTTATCTGTTGTGCTGCTTTTCACTTTTTCAACATGACGTCTCCCATACTTGTCGATGAACTTTTGTGGGTAACCGTTGTCGCATAGGCATTTCTCCACAATGGATAGCTCTTCCTCAATCTTTTCTTTTAAACACAGTTTCCTCACACGATCAAATAATGTTCTCACAAATCCCTTTTTGTAACTTATGGGGCAGAAGCTTTTGAAGTTAAGATAAACCGCCCTCCATGTTTCTTTTCTGTGTATATATCTTATGATTTTGCCGTCTTTATCTCTTTGGATACCCAAGACAAGGAAATGGAACGTCTCCTCTTCTTCATACTTCATTGTAATATTGGTTACTTAACTAAACCCTCTCGATTACGTAAGAATTGAAGTTATGCGAAACTAGATCTCTTTTTGCTGACTTTTGCGTTCGTAGTTAGATTATTATTATTGTTCCCTTGGGTCCCTAATGGAACATAGGGCTTCAACTACATGTCTCCACTTGCCTCTGTTTTCTACTGTACTTTTCACCTGCATCCATGTTTCATCCTGATTCAGGGTTAAGGTTAAGGTGGAACTTGCAAAGGAGATTATCAAAAACATCCATTTGTAATGCTGAGCAGCGATCTGATAGGTTGGCTCAAGGTCATTTGAATGTGGTATCTATTCCTTACTGTTGTCGTCTTCATTTGTGTTACTACTGGATAAGTGAGGTTTAGGAATGTGTCAACCGGCTATTGGACTACGGACTACGGAAGCACATTTGAATATACCATAAAGATATTGAAATTATTATTGCCATCTACCATAGTTTGTATTTGTAAAATCTCAGTGAAACGAAAAGGCGTAATTCCAACGTCTCGTTCGACAAATTGGTCCGAAGGTGACCTGCTTAAATCATTGGGCTACCGAAATGACTTTCCTCCAAAATGCTTTATTTTATCTCGATTTATCATTGTTTTAATCGTCCAGTTATGTCAAATGATCTATACATAAACTTGCACAATGATTTAACTTGCTCCCAAGTAAACGCTGTACAATTCTTCAACGAAATGAAGATATGCTTCTGATTATTACTTTACATGTGAATCCTGTGTGAAGAAAAATGTACTTTGGAACTGAATACGCTGAAAATTTTTGTACTGTATATCCGGATACTGTCTTAAATAAAGCTTTACCATTATTAGTATTATTAAAAAAAAACTTATTCAGGGAAAATAATCGAAATTAAAATAACAGAGGTTTGATACATAAAAAGGACATCTTTTGTTTTTTTCAAAAACATTGTTCAATAATATGAGGCATGAAACAGTCATCAAAATATAATAAACAAAACTATATTAGATGTGATCAAAATGTGACCGTAGACTTTCATACATTGGTCTACTCTTGTTGAACACAGTGTACTTTTTATCAGATTATGTTCGACTAAAAGTTCATGGTCGTAGATAAGTGAATATGAAAAATATAAATGTGTATATGCCGTATACAATGGTGTGTACTGTATGTATGCATGGGTAAACAGTTGTAAAACATTTGTTAACCTTTCCATAAGAGGATATAGACAATAGGGAATTTAGAGGAAGTATGATTAATTATTGATACATATCCATTCTTATTTATTAGTCCGGATTTTTCCTATGCATCAGCCAACATCACACCTTCATGTCTGTTCAAACTGTAAGTATCTAGAATTTTATGATTATAGACGTATTTTCAAAATTATGGTGTTTAGGATTAATGTTTAGTTGAAGCACCCTGTCAAACTCATGACTTTGTCTTCTTTCTGAAAATTGAGCTGATTTATTCGACCTACTGGAGTTGTCAGGTGACTGGACAGCTACGGATTTAGGATACGCATTCTGTTGCAGACAACGGAGAGTGGGAACACGATGATTGTACCAATTACATAGTTTCTTTGTTAATTTAATTCGATTACAAAATAAATCAAATGAACTGTAGTCAAGATTTGACAGAATAGTTCTATAATATTTGGGCGCTGGGTGAGAAGTAGACATCTGTAAAAAAAGTTTTTTTATTATACCTGTTGATACTTGTTTTATGACTCATGATTGAACAAAGTTAGTTAAAATCAAGAAATGTCCTTTTTCAATATATAAACTTCTGTTATGTTAATTTCGATTAATTTCCCAGAAGAAATTCGGACCAGTTTACCGAACGAACCTTGGAATTACGGATTTCAATTTCACTGAAATTTTACAAATGTCTGTTTCTCACTTGGCGCCCAATTATTTTAGAAATATTTTATCAAATCTTGACCACAGAGTTCTTACGAAGTACCATAGTGTGCCCCCTAGAGACAAAATGCAGATATGGTCTTTAAAAGTCAGCCTCTTCTCCTGCAAACTGTCTTAAACTAAACATTTGTCAATACTAAAGAGTTTGTTTTCTTTCCACCTAACAAGTATTTCAGTCGAAGACAACTTTCTCGATGAAAAGTGACTTTAGTGTATATCCGTCGGACTGAGAATATACAGAATTAATTCTACCTTTATTAGAGAGGGAATTTTTAAGGAAATGCCTAATCAATAGAAAATACCTGACGAAAAAATGATGATAATAATAATAATCAGACATCAAGGGGTGTAGGACACTTTATTCACACCAAGCATCAACATCTTAACAATCTTTTCCCGCTTATCCACACACACACATGCATACACAAAGACAAGCAAACATATAATGCTCTGTAGTGTTATTCGTCAATTTTTCCCTTCCTTACACACTGAAATCAATCATTCTGTATGGTAAGCATTGTAATGCTGCTACTCTGAAAAATTGAAATGCACCCACACATGCCATGTGATCATGAGAGATTGTGCGCACACGCGCTAGTCAGAAAGAGAGCAGCATATACTAATTCTCGGTACACACACACACACACATTTATTTCTATTTACTTATCTTCTGCTAATGGCAAACAGAACACAGAACACACCAACTAACTAACTGATTGACTAACCAACTATCAAAACCTTTATTGTTATTATTATTATTACTATATTTATTAATAATAGTAATAATAATACTATTCTTATTAATTGTAAACAAAGAGAATTGTCGTAAACTTCCTATTTCATCATGAAATCAGAAAAATCATATGAGATGATAGGCAGACAGGCAGAGTTATTTAGTACATGAATAAAATGACTGGATACATAACTTCCAAGGTCATAGAGCATTTGTACTTGGCTTGTAAATGGATGTAATTGGCTAATTTACAATGGTATGAAGTTTTTTTCGGCATATGAAAGATCAATAACCGTATGATGATAAAATTAAAACGAGAAAGTATGTGAAATATATGTGTAAAAGAAAACAAATTGTCAAGTGAAATAAAATGCAAAAGGTCAGGATGAGACAGTAGTTGTCAAGGTAATATATGATAACATCGATATCGTGATGTATTCACCCAGTCCACCAGGCAGGAGTGTACAGATTTATCCAGTGGGATATGGATGTGGTATAACACCTTTTTGAGAATGTGACTTGTTTAAACGTTCCCGTTTGGCATAGGATAATTTTCTTCTTCTTCACTATCAGTACTCATGATTATGAGGTTTCGTGTCCTTCAGTATTGACATTCGCTTGGGGTATTTCGTCATTAGTTTTGTCCAAATCATGAACGAGATACAAAGCTGAAAGTTTGAGAAGAATGTTGAGTCTTTTAGACAGTTGCAAACGCTATTGGTTGGTGAATTCCAGAGTTGAGTTTCTCTCAGATGACTGCTGGAAAATTGTACAACGACTAACCATGCAATATATCCCTATGTTCATTAATGTCAGTAAAAAGATTGACCTCTGTGGAATAGATCAAACCAATTATAACGATTACTTGGCCTATTTAAGTACGATTGGTCATTATTATGTACTTTTGTTTTATAAAAGCTGAGTAATTTTCATGCATTTTATTTTGTCATTATTGTTCGTTTTTTTTTTAAAATATATTTCCCTTCACGTTCCCCAGTGGAACATAGGGCCTCAAGCTGGTGGCTTGAAGTTTCTGTAGCAGTGTTGATTTTAACAGGATGGGGTTGCTAGCCTCATGCCCAGCCTTTCCTCTTTACCAGCTTTATTTCTAGTTTACAGAGGTAAAGGAGTGCGTCGGTGGCCGGAGATCGAACCCCGGACTATGGGCATGGTCGGTGAGCGTCCTAACCGCTATGCCACCGAGCGGCTCTAAAGAAATTACGAAATAATATCATCTCGTGAAACTTGTCCTCTAAATGCCTTATTTAAATATTTAATTAGTTTACACACAATGATAAGTTTTTGCTTTTTGGTAATATTTCCAGCAGAACTACTACCCGTGATCACACCAACTGTTCAAATTGTTTTGTTTTTAATTTACACTTTTATGACATATACTCATATACATATACGTATATGGTTATCTTGTTTTGTCTATCCACTTTTTGTCCATGAAGGAGTTTATCCCAGTTTTCTGACATTTACGCTTAGTCATCGCTAGTCACATGTAACTGGCGTGACCCTGGCGTGAAGAATATAATCTCAGACATGAGTGACTCTTTCTATTTGATTATATTAGATTTTTTCTAAATTTTGTATGCTTGTGTTCCTATGGTGTGACCTTTACGCAGGTGTGTATGTTCACTCTCACTTATTTTGAGTCACCTAGACTTTTGACGGACGTGTTTAGTCAGACATCCATCACATGATATCTATTTGTAAATTACATTATTTTTTGTCAGCATAAAAACTTGGGCATTATGGATAAGATTTTATTTTGATTAATCACACAGTATTCTTATATAGTAATCTTAACTGATGACCACATTTCAAGTACACATTATTGCTCATAATCATATCAAGGCGCTACTCAAACAACTTTCTTGCTTCATTTGTATACATGAGTAAAACTGCTTACGAGTTGATCACGGATTGATATCAGTTAGAGAACCATTGAAAACCAGTACTGGAGTACTGGACAGCTGTTTCGTCCTAGTTTGGGACTCTTCACCAGTCCTCACCACCGGGGTTCAAACCTACGGCCTTCCGATTACAAGGCGATCTCGTATATCATTCAGCCACTGGGACCCACCCGATTCAATGACCAGTGCATGAATTCTAACTTCTACCAATTCGTGATGCATTTAGCATGACAGGCACCAACCAATGTCATCGGTGGGACATCCATCCTCACACTTGACTGGATGGACCTCAATGGTCACGACTTCTCACTAGAACTCCGGGAAACTCCATCAGTCTTGTAGCAAGCCATTAACCAAGCAGCAGAATAATTTTCTATATTTGGTTTAAAACGATTAGTTTTGTTTTTAACGAGTTGATCACGGATCGATATCAGTTAGAGAACCATTTCAAAAGGTGCGTACTACCGATAATTCCTAAACTAAGATAAAACAGTTGTCCAGTTTTCGAGGATTCTCTAACTGATATCAATCTGTGGTTAACTCGTAAAAACAAAACCAACCCTTACAAACCAACGACAGGAAACAAAACTGATTAGACATTTTAATAAAATCAATACAGGATATAGTACATTCAGAAATGACAAAAATAAAAAATATGCAATAAGATGGAAAGCAAGATGTATTTTAGTAAAATAAATAAATAACTTGTTATAATACGAATTTAATTGATGGAGAGTGAATAGCGATGGAATCCAGGAAAAAGAGCATTTCGTCCTATTTGGGACTCGTCAATTGGATATATCTGCATTCCCCAGTGAGTGATAATATTCCCTTCGAGGCTGGAGACCAGTGCCCGTAGTTTCAAACGCCAAAGCGCTATCCACCTGTTGTGCAGCGGGTCTTATTAATTGTTTAATTCAATTTAGATTCTCCCATCGATTGACTGACGAGTCCCAAATAGGACGAAATTTGCTTTATTCTGGATTTTAAGGCGGCCTGCTTAAATCATTGGGCTACCGAAATGACTTTCCTCCAAAATGCTTTATTTTATCTCGATTTATCATTGTTTTAATCGTCCAGTTATGTCAAATGATCTATACATAAACTTGCACAATGATTTAACTTGCTCCCAAGTAAACGCTGTACAATTCTTCAACGAAATGAAGACATACTTCTGATTATTATTAATTAATTATTAATTGTTCAATTCAATTTAGATTCTCCCGTTGACTGACTGACGAGTCCCAAATAGGATGAAATTCGCTTTATCCTGGGTTCCACTGCTAATCACCATCCACCAACTAACTTCTAATTACATGCTCAGACATCGTCGAAGCATATGCATAAGAAGATGGACGTCGAAAGTTCGTTCAAAATTAACAAAAGGCAATAGAGCTCAATTCTCCTTAGGTTTGCTAGAGCCATTTCCATCAAGCACCTGAAACCTGATTTATGTGTCCAGAAAGAAGCGGTTATCAGTCTTTCTTTGCCCTGGTAACCTCTTTTTCTTCCGAATTCGAAATGCTAAAAGTTTCCGTTGTGTATGATTATTATTGTTCGGAATAGTGTTTAATATTGCATGTTTATATATGTATATATTATTACTGTATGTGTATATTGATCGACTGATTTTTGTTTAAAATGAACTCTGTGCAAATATGTTAAAATTGTTGTTGTAGATATATTTAATAATGTCTTTGCCATGTAAGCAGCTGACGAGAAGGCAGCGAAATAAAAGATGGTACCATTTTATTCTGCTAAAACTGTAGTTCTTGCATTGTTCAAATTCATTAAGGGGAATAGATGTATGAAATTTTTTTGTTTTGATTTGAGTTTTTTGATTTTGATGAGCTTATTTTGTTTCTTTGCCTGTTCTTTAATTGCTTATAATTCTTGTATTCACTTAGATCTCTTACATAATTTCGTATTATCTACTTTGTTTCTATGTGAATCCTGAGTAAAACTCACTCAATCAAACTATTCATATTATTATTACATAACTTCCTTTTTAACAAGTGTTTGTGACAACTCATCACCCTTGTTACTACCCTAATATCATTAACACCTAATTTTCTTGACTTGTATTACCAATCTTCACCTGTCTAGTTAAAATAACCATAACCAATTGTCTATTTTTGTTTGACAAACTTAATGGACACATACATACAAAACAATGCATATGTATTTGCGATTGTACAGCTAAGAAAATGAATTCACCGAGCGGAAAAGAGACTCTTCGCTGATCTACGTGTTTTGTTTTCATTAATTAAGGAGTCCCCCAGAATGTGTAGTTTTTCTATGTAGCATCGTTTATTATGCTGCCATCTGTTACCCTTTGTACTTTGTAGTCTAAAATAGTCAGTTTCCCGATTTCATTCTCTATTTCCACAGTGAATTTTATTGAGTAGACATGGCTGTTCATTATTATTATTATTATCATCATTATTCTCATGGGTTCCGAGTGGAACACAGGGCATCAGCATCACATCACTCAGTTCCCTTCAGTCCTCTTTAGCTGCCTCCACGATAGTCCATAGGCTTTGATTTTCTCCTCACACGATCTCCTACGTGTCATCTTCCACCCCAGCCATTTGCTGTCTTCACTCTAGAGCCAGCCTGAAGTGTGATGTCACTCAACGGTCTTCTCAGTTTAAGCCCAGTCCATCTCCGTTTCTTTCTGAATATTTATTGGTAGGTAGGGAAACAGGCTGTTGATTGCTTTGATTCCTCAATTTCTTGTTAACTTCCAGTGCCTTCTGGCTATCTGACCTTGACTGTGTCGACGACAGTGAAGGTAGCTAACTGTTGATGAAAGTCAACAGTAACTTGTCCGAACTACTTTTGGTGCAGGCCGCACCAAGCCTCTGAACCATTCCGAAGCACGTTTCTCGACTTCACTTCTGCTTTCGACTCCGTACCTAGATGTCTCTTGCTAAATAAGCTCTCTGTGACACAAGCTGAGTCCTGGGTCACTAACTGGTTGCACTCCTACTTCTCTAACAGAATGCAGTACAAAGGTAAATCCTCCTACGCTGAGCTCACTGAAGCTGGTGTCCCCAAAGGTGCTGTACTCTCCCCACTTCTCTTTTCTTTCTTTCTACATGACTTACCAACTTCATATGACATTAATTTTGTCAAATATGATGACGATCTGACTGTATCTTTGCCTGGCGAATGCCAAAGTGACTGCTCTAAACTAAATGGCTTTCTATCAGAAATCAGCCAGTGGTCCAAGGAAAACAGACTCACCTTAAACCCCACCAAATGCCAAACAGTCAATTTCACCTTTAAGCATAAATCTGACCTAAACAAACTGGTTAACACTCACCTCACGAGGTGTGCAACATAGACAGCACTGAAATAGAGAGAGACCAAGTCGGAAATTAAATACCTAGGCATCATTCTATCTGCTGATCTCTCCTGGTCGTCTCATATCTTGATGATTTCTAAGAAACTATTCCATCTTACCTTCTACATCAAGAAGTTAAGACATTCTGGTATAACCCAACCCTTACTCTATTAAAACATTCTTGTTCGTTCTCTCACACTCTGTATATCTCGACCTTTTGTTACCGCTTACGCCAGTAAATATGCTAGCACCTTCAAACACTGTTCAATTTCGGCTTTGCTACCGACATGCCAATATGTTGTTGTCATAATGAACTGAGATTACCTTAATCTATGTAGAATTTTATTAATTGATAATGTACTAACTTGATGCAATACTGTATCTAGTGAAATACTGAGAATTTCATTCTGTATCACAAGTACTGTTTTGGAATAAAGCGAATTATTATTATTATTAAATTTGACATTAGTGTTAAAATCTCGGATCTTCTTTTTTCTAGTTTACTAGTTCACTAAGCTACCCGCTGGTCCTAAGCCCGGTAAAAGAAAGAGAGAAGGTTGGAAGTGAACCTAGAGACCCTACCTCGGAAAATATTTTCAATCGCCACAGAAGCTTCAAAGCACATATTTCACGACTACACAAATAAAATTACTTGTTATCCGATGAATTAGATGGCTGATAAGTCAAGTTACACATACCCAATTGATTATTTGAACAGGAGTACAAGTTTTCTGAAGTCAAAACATGAAATTTCAAAATTATTTTTTCCACCTACTCGGTTAGCTAATTCATATCATCATAAATTGCAAAAATTGTTTTGTTGCAACTATTTGAGAAATTGGGAAAAATACTCATTCAGTGTTGTTCTTCAGTATAGCCACTGAGTCTAAAAAGCAGATTAAATTTGAAGTTTATAGACAGTTGGTTCAATGCAAACGTGGCTAGTTAGTTAGTTAAGATCACTCAGTAGTAGTGTGCAAAACGTTTTGATCTGTTTTCTTTTGAAAAAAGGCTGTGAGTTAAATCACATCACACCAAGATTAGCCGTCTTCGTATGTGTATCTGTGTCAGTGTCTGTGTGTGAGTGTGCGTGTGTGTACGCATGCACAATGTAGGGAAATTGTAGCTAACTGTTTAATAACTACTATAATGATAAGGTATATGAAATTATAACTGTAGAGTCAAATATGGCTGGTTTTGTATCATTGTTTGTCCAAAATGAGATCTATGTTCTCTTGTACCAGAGACCCAGCTAGATCGATTTTCAAGTGTCGATTTGCAGGGACTTGAATGGCTACAGGTTTGATCACGAGTTGGTATCAGTTGCAGAACCATTGGAAAAGCATGGAGTATTGGACAGATGTTTCATCCTAGTTTGGGACTACTCACAGTGCGCACCCCCTGGGGTTCGAACCGAGAACCTTCGGCTACTTAATAATTGATCTCATGCTCACTAGTGACTGGCTCTATACAAGAAGTTACCTGGGGTTCTGGTGAGAAGTTGTAACCATGGGTGTCTACTTAGTCATGTAAGAGAACAATTACTCGTCGATGACGTTGGTTGGCGGTTGAACTATAAATATCACTAACTAGTTGAAGTTGGGATTCGTGGGCCACTTCATTGAGTCTCATTGGCTGAATGGTCTGGTGGCTCGCCTTGTAACCGGAAAGGGGTTTTCGGTTCGAATCCCAATGCATGTGTAATCCTGAGGAGTGTCAAACTAGAGCGAAACACCTCAAGCATACGCAACACATATCCTAGACAGTTAGGTTGATCCAGCTTCACAATCACATCGAATGACTTTCTCTCCCTACCTAATACTCCACACTTGACCCGACTGTCGCTCTCCATATTATACCCCTAACACGGAAGATCGAGCACTAACACATTCGTAACAGCCACGCATCACAGACTTAAAGTAAAGTGGAGTCAACTCTCGTGCATTACAAACGACCTTCAGTGGATTGGAAGATACTATATCTGCGCCAGATATGGTGTAAGTTGGTCAGTTGATTCGATTTTGATCTCAAATACGGAACTAAACTACAGTCATGAAATTCCAAGTAAAAATACACAAACAGACATAATGGGAACACCAATATTCCCATTATTAGCAGACATATTTATAGATATTTAAGAATGTAGGACTCTTATCATTTGTAATTACACTCTTAATGGATGGGTGGATGATATGTAAGCAACACATTAATCGCGTTGAAATTTTATCATATCTCCAATATGAATTAAGCGGTAGATGGAACCCAGTCCCCTTTTGAGTTAGAAAATGATGCTCTACAAATAAAAGAAAAACAAGATAAGGGGTTAGATACTAGTGTGGCGGTAGATAATTGCCCAGAATTATTAGCCCCAGCATTCATCACTCAAAACTGGATACTAACCCTCACTATTTAAGTAACTTTGTTTAGCTGAAGGCTTGAGGCCAGACATCCACGCCATTTGACACTTTGTCGTATTACCTTCATTTGTTCGTGAACGATCCTTAGCTAGTTGAGCAGTCATCCTTTCAATACGACTTCGGTCTGTATGTTTGACGATCAATTTGGTGTTTCGCTTAATCTTTTGTCTACGAGGAACGAATACTGTAGCAGTTGTGCGTTAGTATACATCGTACTTTCCATGAATGTCAACACCTTCAGTCCCTAAGTTGGCATTGTGTGAAACCCTACACACCTTAATGAATATACTTACACTTTGACTCATCCCATCGAGAATCAACAAATTTAGCTTGAGTTAAATGTCTATGTCATCGGACGAGAAGATGTAAATAATGAAGTCAAACCAATGGAGAAAATATCAGTAGTAAATAATTAACTACTCAGCAGAATTTATTTAGAAATATATGGAAAATCACAGAAAAAATAAAATGAGTAGTAAAGAATTCAAAATCCCTGCAGTAATGTTGTTGTGTGATACATTCAATGTGTTCCAATGGAATATGATTCTTATATATTCTCACAGTTCAATACTGTGCTATGCTACACAATGCCACATTTATATATTTGGACATTCTACTTGATGTTAGAGAGAGATCACTTTTCACACAGCTCAGGACTGCGTTAGCAACAGAATACTATGTGTATTTGAAGATTCCTTTTTTATGAACAAGCCTATATTAACACAGTTATCAACTCTATCCACCTTTCTTTGAAGAACAAAGTCTTATCACACAAATCCGAAAATATACAAGCTTGTATGAAGACTATACAGAAACCCCTGTCCGGTTTCAGTATCGTCGCCAGATTTGACATGGATTCATTTGACCGGTGGTAATAGTAATGTTGTGACCAATCGTCAATACAGTAAGGCAATAAGTAATACTGAGACAACAGAAGACAAGGGCCAGACAACAGATCGTTTCATGTACATTATTATAGATTATTGTTAGCAGAAAAACACAGTCTTCTGATTGGTTGTTTCTCACTGAAAGTTAGTCTTTCATCTCTTTGTGGCTGTTTCTTGAATGTCAGATCATATATATGCTAACTGCATCCGCCTACGCAATGTCTGCTGTGGTTGGTTTTTGAATCAGTCATTGTTCTTATTTTTCTCACGACCAATGTTGAGGACGTAAACGTTGACGTAAATTAATGTCTACCAATTCGGCTAGCAGTCGGCTCTCACCACAATACTAATAACAGTTTTATAGAAAATCAAAACAAGTGATTCAGTGAAGAGACTCTTTTGAACGAATTTATCATCAAGCTGTGCAGTCGTATATATATGGTTTTTTAAGAAGTTATATCCGGTGAGGAAACTGAATCTTAGCTGTGAATGCATAAAATAATAATAATATGAAGTTCAATTAAAACTAAAATGTTTGTGATTATAGTTAAATGTCAAGTGGTAAAGCAAATTAATGTTATATATGGAATAATTCATAGGATTGATAGAACTTGAAAAAGGGTGTGCAATTATAGGATTAGTAGACAAATCGAATAAAACAAAAACGTTACGTAATATTGTGTGAAATTTATATAAGAATAAAACTTGTGCACTGTGGTAGAGTATAATTCCATTGTGGGTAAATTTTTGTTTTGATAAAGTCTCACAATTTATTGCTCATAATCATATCAAGGTGATATGATTATGAGCAATAAATTGTGCTCGAAACGTCATCAGTAAACATTACTGTATAACACTGTGTGAAATTTAATAGCATAGAATTTATCGTTGTAAAAAAGAATTGATTTAGAATGACAAGTGGAACAAGTGAAATAATACCGGGGACAGTTCAAAGTGAGAATAGTAATAATAACAATTGACTTAATAAGGAAGAGTATACAAATTGAATAGACAAAATGAAAAATGAAAAATTGGTAGAGCTAAAATATGATTGGGGATTACCATATTTTAGCATAGAGGGATTAAGACCATGAAAGTTGGAGGGGTTGAACGAACTTTTTCTGTACACAGAGATCTGGCTTTTCTGTTTCGATAGCCAAAGCTTCAGCAATACAGATGAGTCGGGTACGTAGGGATTTAGGTAGATTGCTCTTTGCCTTGTAGATGACTTTAAAGGCGGAGGCTATAGAGATAGGGTGATCATTTTCGACCAGATGTTCTATGATCGCGCTTCTTATTGCTCCACTTCCACCTTTTCGTAGCCATGCAGGATAATGTTCTTGCACCCTCTTGGACAAAACTCGAGTCGAACGACCGATATACCTAGCTCCACAAGAGCAGGTGAATTGATAAACGCACATAGAGTTGGTCAACATTGGGATCTTGTCCTTCAGGTTATTGAACAATAATGGTCGGCTAGTAAAAGCTATTCTCAGAGAGGCAGCAGGGAATGTTCTTTTCAGGGACTGTGATATCCTTCGTTTCATGATATCGGAAGCTAAGTCCCCTTTGAATTCTAAGCTCATGTAAAGTATTTTCTTGGGAGCGGTTGATAAGTCACGTTTTGTAGGCTTTGAATGTATATTCTTATCTATAAAACGTGGTGGAAATCCATTTTCCATTAGGATTTTCCTCAAAATGTATAACTCATCTTCCACAGTATCAGTGCTACATATGCGCCGAATACGAGTGGCAAGCGACCGGACCAGGTTTCGTTTTCGACCAATAGGTACCCAGCTATAGAAATTTGTCAGTTGACCATTCCATAACAGCCTACGATAAATCGATCTCTTCAGAGTTCCATCGGTCCTTCTTGATAAGTTCACATCGAGGAAATGAATGCTAGACTCGTTCTCCATTTCGAGTGTGAATTTTATCGCAGGATGGCACTCATTAAATACATTTAATATATTATTCAGGTTACAATCAATATTACAAATAATAAAGGTGTCATCTACATACCTTTTATATATTTGAAAGCTTTGGATCATAGGCTTCAGGGAACCATTTTCTAGACTGGACATAAAAACGTCTGCAAGGAGAGGACCCAAGGGAGAACCCATCGCAATACCATCCTTCTGCCTGTAGATTGTTTCATTGAAAGTAAACTGTACATTCAATGTACATCTCAAAAGTAGTTCTTTAAGATCTGTAGTAGGTATCCCTATGTTCAATTTGTTGTCTTCAATATATTTGCATATAAAACATATGGTCTCTGTCAGTGGAACGTTCGTAAATAAGGATTCTACATCCAAAGACAACATTTGTTTATTCGACGCATTTATATCCTGTATACATTCAACAAATTGGAAGGTGTCCCGAAGGGAATGATTAGATAGTTGCCCCCTGACTGGTTCGAGGATTTCAGCTAACCACCCAGCTACTGGATGATAGGGCGATCCAGACATATCCAAGATAGGGCGAAGTGGAACTCCAGCTTTGTGTATTTTCGGTAGACCATACAGTCTTGGTATTAGAGATCCTGTTGGTCTGATCTTTTCGTATAATTCTTCACGAATGAGATGATTGTTCTTCATTCTCTTTAAAGTATCGGTAAGTTGTTTCTCAATTAATTCCGTCTTGTTTTTCTCGTTCGGTTTCGAGAATTTACTGCTGTCTGAAAGTAGACATGACATTTTATCGATATAATCTTTCGATCCATAATAACAACACCTGTACCCTTGTCAGGGCGTGTTAATAGTATATCGCTGTTATGCGTCAAAAGTTTAAGTTCTTCTTTGTGCTGTTTAGTAAGAAGACTTTGCATTTTTGATCTAGCATTAAGGTATTGATTGCAGGAGTCCGTAATGGTAGATTTGAAGCATTGGAAATCCTGGTCTGACGATGGTGTGAGATCATAGGTTTGACTGAGTAAATTCTCAAACTGGACATGAGTATGTAGCTTGTTGATATTGAGATTAACATCGCAAAACTTCGAGCCCATAGACAAGGCTTCCATTTGCAGTTTCGATAAAGGTATAGAGGAGTGATTAGAATTCGTGAGCTGGCTATTGGATCGCGTCTCAGTGGCTTAGTGGTCGACGAGGTCGCCGTCTAAACAGAAGGTCCTGGGTTCAAACCCCGTTGGCGAGTGGGTGCGTACCGAAGAAGAGTCCCAAACTAGGCCGAGAAAACAGCTGTCCATTATTCCCGGTTTGTTTTCCAATTGTTCTCTAACTGATGTCAGCTCATGATGAAATCTTTCCACCAATCAGGCGAAAATTTTATAATTTACCTATAATTAATTATTGACTATTTAATTAATCACGATGAGTTCAGTTTCATAGGCCAGTCAAAAAAGATATTCGGTGTCCAGTCATCCGATCGTTGCGGACTCAATTCTACCATTGGAGTTTGAAATGTGGTCACCATGATAGCTGACTCGCCAACATGGTGCACTCTGAATTGTTTTCGGAAGTTTGGAGGCTCTCGGAAATACCACAGAAGGTCAACCGTGGGCCTGAATACCTCAGCGGTAATGTGTCCGAGTGCGGCATTGTGTGATCTGTGTTCAAATACCAGAGGCGAAATGAGTTCCTTAAAGAGTCCAGACATACCCTATTGACGAGTGTCAACAACCACGAAACCCATTAGACGACTTCATACCATTTGTCCTCCTCAACTAATCAACAAGATAGGATCTTCATGCTACAAGGTAAGCCGTCTGTAAATTCAGTCAGTGAGGTAAGCTCTAATGATCTATTACTTCATTAGTCAGACTGAACATTTTCATCGAAATCGACAAGATATGGGATGGCCGAGGAAGGTTAGGGCATAGAACTACTCCAAGTTATTCTATGCTTGACTTAGTTTACATTTCATTGCCTTCCAGGCTACAAGCATTCTGTGTAAATCATGTTTATACCTGAAATTGAAGTTAACTGTTTTACATTTAGAGGAATTCACTGTAAGACCACTGGTTGATGTCTGACGAAAGGGCTGTTCAATTTGGAACAGTGAAGATGGGAGGTAACTGGCAGCATGACAGTCAGATTATCAGTATATTTAACGTAGTTGACTTCATCCGAAAGAGACAGTTCATGTAAGAGGAAAGGACAGACAAGTGGAATTCTTTTGTTTTTTTTTCAGGGTTAACGCACACAGAAGAAGGGACAACTGCACTCTGAGGAACTTCAACTTCAGCAAGCAAGGTAGAAGTCGATTTGCCTTTACATTGAATATACTGCATTCTGTTGCAGAAAAACGTTTGAATGCAACAAGTTAACAGTCGAGAACGGGATTTATGTCAGGGAAAGCATATTTAACAGAAAGTCATCTGGGTGCAGAGTACAAAGCCATTTAACCACATGTATACTCATCAACTGACCAATATGAAGGCATGAAGTAGACCTGTACGCCAACAAGAGATATCTATATCTACAAATATTATATCCACTGGAAACATCACTTTTGTCCATTTAAACTTGACATCAAGCATAAATCCGACATGGAACAGCACTAACTGGAGATCAAGCTCCCTCAGCCTATTTTAGTCTAATCTGTGGTTCAGATTTGCAGCCAGAATTCATGTGAGCTTAGTTCACCTTCGAGTTTATCGATCTTTCGGACATTCACTTTCACTAAAATGCTTGACACCTACGAACCCATGTAGGTAGAGCATAGTATTCGGATACTGGGGTAGAATGCACTCCCACATTAGATAAATGTATCCAACATAACATACTGAGCAGGTGGTTTCTCAGTATTCCTGTCGATGACTTTCCCCTAAATTACAGATTCAGGTGGAAAATTCTTTTAGGAGAAGAAAGTATGGGCGCTTTCAATGGTTTGGGCTTCATGGATACTGTCATGAAGCCTCCGGGGTAGCCATTTTCAATAAGAATCCTTTTTAGAGTAGTCAGAATCTCTTCCATTGTGTCACGGCTGCACATCTTACTGATTCTGTGGATCAGTGAACGGATCAGGTTGATTTAACATTCTGTCAAATAATGTATCTTCGTTTTCACCACTGCGAGGTTGACAGAGTAATGCAGGAATCTGTCCAGCTCCTCGACCGTCACCGGGTCTTTACAGTATCTAGAATACTTAAAAATCCCTATTAAGTCATATAAAAGGAAAGGCGTACAGTGAAGAGCTACTCTTTTCACTGACATCATGCTCTAACTAGTTACATCTGATTATATATTTCTCATAGGATATGTAAACACTGTATACAAAGTGCCTAGCTGAAAAATACTTCACCCGAAATTTGAGGGAATCATTATATCCTGCTTTGTCACAATTTCTTCCTTGTTCTAAGCCTGATTACGTCATGTATTTTGCACACGAAACCAACGACTGTCAGGCTAAATTATGTCAACCGGAGTAAGGATCATCCAGAAGAAAATTGAAGTTTGATACACTAATAAATGAGGTCAATTGTTAATTGTTCCTGAGTAGGAGCATATCAACTTACCAGGTATATTTCACACATACTTACATGAAGAATAATTTACTATGAGTCAGATAAATTCCTCAACTTCATCTTCGTCTCATGGACCTAATCATTACTTATTTGTATTCCATTTTATCACACATCTCAGCTTCTCAAAAGTCTGCTCAGGCCATGTGGTACTGATGCATGCAATGTTTTGCCTCCCACTATCACCAGCCAACCCAATAGACACGTTTGTTATCCAACATTCATCCGGAGTAGTTTCCAACTATCTACATAGGGATATTCGTATTATTATTGCCATTATTATCATCAACTCCCACAGGATGTGCAGTGCACTAGAGAGCCACTTATTCTATCCTTAATTGACCAGTTCATACTCAGTACGAAGCATAGGGCAACAATTGATGAACGCTGAGGAAGATTATAAAATTAGTTACAAAGCTGGGCCATGAAATGCCTATCACAATAAATCTTTTGTGTATCAAACGTTCCTGTGTTAATTTTTGTGTTTCCTTTTAAAAGCCTACTACTCGTCTTCTGAAGAAACAGTGTTGAGTTTCCATGTAGTGATGAGATTCGTTGAAATCGTCAACAAGACACGATTACGTAAGGCTGATTCGAAGACTCTCAACAAGTTGAATGAAGAAGCAGTGAAGACAGGACTTCAAGTGAGCACAGAGAAGAGAGAAAGGATGAAGATGGCCAACCAACTCTAACAACGATCACCAATCACCATCAACGGGAAAATTTTGAAGGAAGTCACTTCATTTAATTACTTAGGCAGGACAACAGCCAAGAGACACGAATGAGGATGTCAAAGCCAGTTAGGATGGGAAAGATTAGACAGACCTTTATTATTCTGAATGTGGAAGGTGTGGAAGTCTGCTGCAATTAAGCATAACCAACAAGATTTAGATTTTTAACACAAATGTTAAATTAATCATTGCTTCTATGTGGTTCAGAGACTACGCACATGCACCACCAAGACCATTTCGGACAGGCTGCAGACTTTTATCAACAGATGCCTTCACAGAGTACACACAAATTTCAGATTATTGCCCAGAAACTTTAAGCGCCATGGACCTCTGGGAACGGACCGAGGAAAAGACTGTCGCCCAACAAATACATATCTCGATGGAAATGGAGATTGATAGGACACACGCTGAGAAAACCATTGACTCCCATCACATCCATGACAAGGCTTGAGTGGAACGCAATTGGAGAACGACGAGTTGGGCGTGAGTCCGAGGGTGACATGGACGAGATCATGTGAGTAGGAGATGAGAGCTCATGCGAAGTCGTCTAGCCAGCTAAACAGGACTGTAAAGAACACGGTTAAATGGAGATATGCTGTTAAGGGACTATTTTCCATTCAGGACCTAAGGTAACTATCATAATTAATAATATCCTTTGTCATCAGGTCAGCTAATTCCAAGTTGGCCCAATGAAATTCTCACGTATTAATTTTCACCACAGAAATGATGTAGAGAGAGAGAGTAAGGACGACTGGAAGACACACCATAAATTATTTACCCTCGAGAAAATACAGTTTGGTTATTCCATTGGAAATTTATCATTCAAACTAGGGGTTTCTATGTCACTGTCTGAAAATAAGAACAGTGAACCGAAAACTGTATGTAGAGTGAATCTATGATCTTCATATTACTAGATATATTGAGCTAGAGAGATGAATAATGCATATAGAACAACGACACAAGTGACTACTAGTACATCTAACGTGGAAAGTGATGTGTATACAAAGGTATGAACTGAAAATGAAATTCGAGGTTGTTGGAATCTAGACGAATTGTGTTTCATTGCCATTCGCCTGTAGTGTAATATGGGTCAGGTGAGATGGACGATGTGATGCATTGTAGTCTCAGGTGAAATGTTGTTAAAACTCAGTCGACAAGAATGACTTTGTATTGGACTTGTGGAAACTCATCTGTCCTCTTGGATTTAAGTCCGTGTAATCTACTACCGAGAAAGGCAGATGTTTCACCTCATGAGCCACTTAGAATCCTTCTAAGCCAGTATAACCATCTGGAAGAGGTAGGGTATTTCCGTGTCCCTAGATACACTTAGGCATCCACTGATAGTGGGGTGAGCAAGACTACGGTATACATTGATAGGATAATTTACAAGTAATGATAATAATATTATTAATAATACATACCCTATCTGTTTCTTACCATATTCATCTGAGTATTGTCATCTTTTTTGAATCGCTTCTCCATTACCATTGTCCGCATATGTTACCTGTTACGCTACTTATATCCAATTATAAGTAATATTGGAGAAATAATCTTAGTTTTCCTGTTAAATGGCCTATTATAAATATGCTGTAACTAGATATCTGTTATCATTGTCAGTGAAGGAAGCCTTTTCAGAAATATAGACAGCTTATACTCCGTTAGTTGTACCGCGGTTTTTCTAGAGGAAGGAAATCAGTCGATCAAAAAGCGGAAAGCTCTCTCGGTTGTGATTTGTTCGTTCTTTTTTCTTTAGACGCGACTAGCTGACTGACTGGTTTCAACGTAGAACTTTGCTCAGATGTGCAGCACTTCAAGTTGTCACACTCCATGTAGCACACAAAGGAAGAGAAGAAAGCAGAGATAGATGATAAACAGAAGTATAAGGCGAAAGGAATAGTAATATGGAGGAACAATAGAATTTTATTGGATGTTAAAAGTCACAAAGAGTGAATGAATTGAGAAGGCCACTGAGAACAGTTTTGAGACATTTCATCAATTATCCCCAGTATTTGGTTTTTAGCATGCTGAGGACCCAACCAGTCAGGAAGTCCACACCCTTCGAAGTGGCCGGCTGGCTGACTGGCTGGCTGGTTGGCTTAAACCAACTGTTGTGGATTTCACTTACCTATGGAGCCATGTTTTGGTTTGACCACGACTGGTTCACTCTTATCCAACCTGATCCCTCTTATGTCAGCTAACACTGTCCGTCGAGGAAAACCATTGTTAGACATGCATGCATAAGACATGCCCTTATCATCTCAGTCGATGTAGCTTTAGAATCTCGTTGAAGGATCTCCAATCCTTAAATCAATGTTGCTCACCTTATAAATACACTTAACACAGGAGATAGAACGCTGGCATCTATTCTCAAAGACATCTGGTCAACCATTTCATGTCTTCCACTTTCAGTGGCCAGGTCTCGCTCACAGCCAGCCAAAAAGAAGGATGGAGTGGACTGTTGAACGGTACACACGTATGTGCTTTGGTCGACAGCTAACAAGCCAGATATCACATCTACCAAACCAGAGATGGAGTAAGTTGGCAAACGTCAAACGAGCCTTCTGTAACCATGCTGAGATTTCATCAGCCATCAGATGTATACAACTCACTTTACATACCCAAGGGAATTCAGGTAATCGGAAAACTGAAATACTGTAAACACCTTTTTCTATATTTGAATCCTACAGGATTTCATGTAAAACTCGAGAAACAAGTTTCGATTGGCATGTTTCTCTGTTCACCTCGAACGACAAATATAAACTGGTAGTTCCCTTGTAGACATACACTGGTCAAAACAAAATCTCAATGGTTTACAGAGCCTAGTCGATGTTATTATTTATTGGGAGGAAGAAGTTTGTACAAGACAGTAGAAAAGTAGACACTTTCGAGCTACATATCGACTGAAATGAATTACTATCATGAAAGTGATAATACATTACTAAATGGTAACTTGTATAGGTATTGTGTGGCTTAATCCTTAATGAAAAGAAAACACTTAGTTCGGTGAAGAGGCTGTTTTCAGGGAATTCATTTTCCTCACCAAATGTACAGTCAGCAGTCAACATGCATGATTTTTTATGCAGGCGGAAAGTAATACAAGTGAGCAGTGTTTACAAGTCTAGTTGTTCGTTTTAATCATTCGAATAAACTAGTTGAATAAATGTTCGAGATGTGTTGTCGGGGCGGGGTTAGAGGGTAATTTCCCATGGATTAATCCTTAGTTGTCGTGTTTTGTTTCCATTTTCTTTCCATTCTGTTAGTTACAATGCTGATTGTAGTTGGAATGTAAACACGACAATACTGTTATGCTGGAGAAATGCAGACCTTTAATAGAGTAAAACAATAGGTGAGATTATGAAAGATTTACTTGCTCCCTGTTATTCTCTATTGCTCCGCCTCAATCCTTCTTGGGCTACTCAGGAAAGATTTTGTCCCATGTCGGGGGGCATTAAAAGCTGTCACTAGTGGGGAGGGTGGTGTGTCTCCAAATCAATTGGTTAATTTCATACAGGCGGTTGCCTTTATTACTTTGAATGAAGAAGGCGGAAAGACATTTGCAGTTTCAGGATAATACGACGTCGTTTCATTCCGTGGACTCTCTGTCCCTCTGTCACTCGTCTACATCTTACACAAAATCAACTAGAAGTTAAGAAATTGTGTCAGAACATATTGTTTGACAATTTTGGTGGTGGTGGTGGTGGTGTCCTATAGAAAATGTCTTCTAACGTAATATTCTTCTCACATTTCCACAGTTCAATGCTGCCTTAGCAACAGAATACTTTGTGTATTTGAAGTTTCTATTTCATGTTGTTCAATGTAAGCTAAAATCACACGCTCCCTAACTGACTGACGGATATTAACTGACGATATCTAAAGAGCGGTTTGAATTAATTAGAAAAATATACCTTGACTTCCTTGTCTTGCCTTCTCTTGTTACTATATGTGTGTCTCGGTCTGGGTCCTCGTTAAATAGCGTTGAGTGACTGAAATTAGTAAGAACTTTGTTTTTTCATCAATATAGAGTATATTTCTCCTTTTATTTTCTGTCTGAAATCAGTGAGATTGACAGCAAGTCTGGTTCAAATGTTTATTTACTAAATGTGATTTCATTTTCTATTCTGATTATGGGATTTGTGAGGGTTATGACTGATTTCAATAGAGACTGAATCACCAACCTACATCAGTTAGAAATAACTGAAAACCAGAAAGTATTGGACAACCAGCTAACTGCGTGCATACTTCTACGTTCTGATCATTCAGACTTATCTAATAAACACTCCTGTTGCTGAAAGTGACCTCAATCCGCCAACGTCAGTCACTACTATACAACGTGTAATAACTTCAACTTCCAGACTATGAAATTCACTCCACTGTGGATCACATCACCAACCAAAATCGGCTGGTCAACTAATGAACGCGAAACATCATTGCATATCTGTTTCGTCCGAGTTTGTCACTTTTCACCAGTCAGAATCAACGGTCCCCCAATAGGGACTGAAACCTAGGAACTTCGATTGGACACTAGGCACAAAGTAAGTGTTGTCATGCGTCCAGTCCTCCGTTCGTTGCGGACTCAATTCTATCATTGGAGTTTGAAATGTGGTCACCATGATAGCTGACTCGCCAACATGGTGCACTCTGAATTGTTTTTGGAGGTTTGGAGGCGCTCGGAAATACTACTGAAGGTCAACCGTGGGCCTGAATACCTCAGTGGTAATGTGTCCGAGTGCGGCATTGTGTGATCTGTGTTCAAATCCCAGAAGCGAAATGAGTTCTTTTAAGAGTTCAGATATGCCCTGTTGACGATTGTCAACAATCACGAAGCCCAGGTACACGACTTCATACCGACTGTTTCAAATCATTCAACAAACTAGAATATTCAGGTTACAAGATGAATTCTTTATCAGTTCTTTCACTGAGGTGGGATCTAATGATCTATTACTCAATAACAGAAAGCCAAACTGCAGTCAGCATTGTCGTCTACCTGACTCGTGCTTGGACTGGTTTAGTACAAGGAAAGCAATCTACAGAATTTCTGACTGAAATCATCTCAGTGAATATTCTGAATTCCAACATTTCGAACTGCATGAAGACAGTTGAGTTGTAAGATATTACAAACCTTCTCAACTATCTGCCATCTCATCCCATTTCTAATTGTATTCTTACGGTGTGTCTATCTTCAATGTGAAATCCATGTCTCTTTTTCTCGTTATCTTCTCTAGTCTATAAGTAAGTCTAAAAGTGTATGACAGTCTCCAATACGATCTGTTTCTTGTTATGATGTAATCTGAAATTATTTCCACTCAGTTTTCATCGTTGGTCTTCAGCTACGAGTGCACGCCAAGCAAAGAAACGATACTACGGTGAAATATGTTGTCGACTGTATATTTCTACGGTTTATCAGCCTCTGGATATTCTCAGAAATGTATCTAGTGATTAGCGACGATTAACAGCCGTCATCGTAGGTGATAATAGTTCAGTCTAGTAAATGAATGGTAATGCAGTCATGGTGTAACCCAACAATCCGGGATGTGCAGTGCTCAATGGGTTGGAAACTGAGACGAAGCATCCATTCAGTCATTGTTCAATGGTTTGTCTAGCTTTATGACAAAAGCTGATCTGAACTTGACTGACTTGTTTTAGTGTGGTGTAAAGGCTGTGAAGATGTTCGTGTAGGCGACTGTCGGTGACTGGAATAATAAATGGTGTTTCAGCTGTGAAATACAAAACTGCTGATCTCATTCAGATTTGGGTTGGAAGGGCGAAATGGGTGATATGAAACATTTGTCAATCAGGACTGAACAACCCCTTTGTCACTTCCTCGATTTGAGCAGTCTGTCACACATCTTACATAACTTCTGTTGTATTCGACTGAATAGTTAAAATCCATCAAAGCTTATGCGGACTCAAGACACTCAGTACTAGCATTAGAAGCTGGAAAGCGACACAGACCACATTTCAGTGTGTCAGTTACATAATATTCGTTGATAACAATGACGATAGTAAATAATTTACTTCATTCCAAAAGACTACTTAAGAGACAGTGTGGAGTTCTAACAATTTTCTACAATGTTTAGTTTCATTTATTCGAGAATAGAAAGATCAATAGCTTACAACTTGCTAATTACATGATAAGCTGTGAGTTCCACGCCTAGCACTACCCAGGTGACATAGGATGCGGAGGGGCCGAATACTGTATCGTTGAGTTTTCGTTCTTGGTTGGGTGAGTGAGAATATTAACTCTTATGATGTCTTCTGCACCTACCAGATGAGATTCAAGATTGGAGAGAGTTGAGGATAGAGAAGGTGTCGAGAGTCGGAGAATGTGATTCAGGCTCATTTCTCAGTTGTGATTCCAGTTGTCTGTCTACTACAGTAATAATCGGCTGACAAGCTAGCAGACGACAAATATTGTCATAGATACTGCAGCGTTTTGATAACAGACGAGCAGATGAAGTCACTCTGTCAGTCAGTTAGTTTGTCAGTGAGAAAAGCTAACTATTCATGATACTAACCTGTAATCAGCCTATATTAGCACCTCGAAATGATGTTGTCGTGTGAACTGGCTGCCAACAAGCTGAAATTGTAGACAACAATTTACGTCAATCAGTGTTTACGACCCGAATCAGGGTTGTGAGAAAACAAATAGCAACCAATAGGTCAACCTTGAAAAAATCACCAACCAATCACAGTTCACTTAGAGTGTGCGAATAGGACTCGCAGATGTGAGGCTCAACTTTCTGAGGAACCGTGATAATCAGTACAGAATAACCTTCAGCAAGGAAACAACCAATCAGAAGACTCTGCTTCTCCGCTGACAATAATCTACATACAAACCTATCAATATCTCTTGATTTTCTCAATTAACAATCTGTCGCCTAGCCTCGGTCTTCTGTCGTAACAATATGACAGTCAATTCTCACCTCGTGACTTGAATGACTTGAAAAAGTAGTGGTGTTAACCGTCCTGATATGACGAAATTTGTGCATCGCTTCATCGTATATTGATTGGTTTAGAAACACTGTCATAAAGTGAACACATGAAAATAAAGCAACATGCAAGCCACGTTCGAAGATAATGAAG
Organism: Trichobilharzia regenti; assembly: GCA_944472135.2. Classification (NCBI taxonomy): domain Eukaryota; kingdom Metazoa; phylum Platyhelminthes; class Trematoda; order Strigeidida; family Schistosomatidae; genus Trichobilharzia; species Trichobilharzia regenti. The sequence goes on from OX235270.1 coordinate 8,528,095, forward strand.
GAAAAATGATGAATGTGCACTGATGAATGTTGGACTTGAAACTAGTCATGACAATAAATTTTTATCGCCACCTGATATAATGCAGGACTAAGATATCAAAAAAGAAATATGTCAAGTATACATTGAATGGTGGTTATTCTTGAAGTTGGCAGTGTCAAGTGAAAATCGAAAATTGTGAAGAGTGCTTGTTATCGATAATATCAATGGTATTAATCCGAAGATAAAGGAGTGAACGCATGAAGCTCAGAAAGATGTTTCTACTCGATTTGATACACTGACGAATTTTCAGACCGCAGTGTGAGAAATATCGAATCGAAGGTTTCTATTCACATCACATACTAAGCAGTAGAATAATTAACAGGCCACTCACTTGCATTGACAATAGTGTCAATAAAAAATATGAGTATTAAAGTACAATTGAAATGGAAATAATGACAACAATATTATTGATGGGAGAGAAAATAACTAGAAGAACCGTTGACTTGATGTTTCGCACAAACCTCGTAGTTTCATGCCTAACACTCCTCTCATCACATAGAATCTTTGTCAGATAAGCTGTAGTAGAGTTTCCATGCTTAGTCATGCGTGCATACAGTCATCTAGAATTACTTTCAGTCCCAGTTACCTGATGTGATGCAAGGCAGGCAGAATTGTGCATGAGGAGAACGCTCACAGTCCTACAACATGATATTCGCCAATTTCTTGCATTAATTCACCAGTTCATCTACAAGAGTACTGAAGGAGTTAAATGAAGAGGGATAGAACGAAGTTATTTGCAGTTTCAGGATAATACGAGTTCATTTCATTTCGTCGGTTCTCTCTCTTCAAATGTCTACATCTTAATTAAATTAATTACAATGAATCACAACATTTGTGAACATAATTTTTACAAAGATTTCAAGTTATAGGTAGAAAATATGAGCCACATAATCCCAAAGATGGTATAGACAGACAATTATTTAGTGTGTTGAAAGATAGATAGATAGTAATGAGTCAAAGAGGTGGAGTTCTGATTTCGTTTGGAAACAAGCATCGACTATATACAAAATACAAGATAGAACAACAGAGTGAATTTATACATATTAGTGGTGGGGAGTTGAGGAGGGTGGGTGTTTATGGTGAAGTAAAATTATATATCTTACAATACAACTCACCCCTACCCTCCTCATTTCTCCACCATAATAAATACGTAAATATAAAATATCTCTGTTGGTAGATCTTGTATTTTCCCTCCAGTCCATCCTTGTTTTCAAGCGAAATGTAAACTCCACCGGCTTATCTAATCATTACATAAATAGTGAGTCTTTGAGATATAACTGGAGTTTATTGTCGAAAAATCCCAAGCTTAACCAAATCGTTACACAAACTTCAAGGCATATATATATTAAAATTTCTAAAAATATAAACAGTAACCTTATTTTTCGCTGGAATCGGGGAAGTGAAATGACGCAGGCTGGTGAAAGCCCTCGGGAAGCCAGTAAGCCGATGTGCTTTCTGTCGATGAAATCAAAATAAGGATGGGTACCTGAAATGTTCGTACAATGTACGAAGCCAGCTGGGAAGGCTGCCCAGATACCCGCTGAAATGAGAAGATACAGAATAGAAGTGTTGGGAATCTGCGAAAGCAGATGGAACGGAACTGGAAGGTGCCAACTGCCTACTGGAGAGACAATAATCTATTCCGGTCACCCAGAGGACAACCACGAGCACACCGAGGGAGTGGCCATCATGATGCCACCAACAGCAGCCAAAGCTCTCATGCAGTGGGAACCAATCTCCTCAAGGATAATCACAGCCAGGTGCAACTCAAAAGGCAGGAAGGAAAGTTACAGTGATTCAATGCTATGCGCCTACAAACGTCTCAGAACAAGAGAAGAAGGAGGCGTTCTACAGACAACTACAAACAGTAATGGACAACGTCCCAAATGGTGATATCGAAATCCGGATGAATGATATCAATGCGAAGCTGGGAGGAGACAATACAGGAAGACAACTCTCCATGGGTCGTGAGGCCCTCAGTAGAATGAACGACAATGGTGAACTCTTCTCAGACATCTGGTCCCTCAGTGATTTGGTGATTGGTGGCAGTGTGTTCAAACACAAGGATATACACGAGATGACATGGATTTCACCAGATGGAAACACCAAAAACCAGATAGACTTCATCTCAATTTCAAGAATGTGGAGACGGATCCTACTGGACACAAGGTTGAGAAGAGGAGCCGATGTGGGTTCAGACCACTATCTAGTACAAGGGACCTTCAAGGTGAAACTAAAAGCCTCGAGGATAGTAGCTGGGGATAGGCCACAATGCAAGTTCAACACTCAAAAACCGAAAGACACAACCACAGAAGACACTTTCACTGCAACTGTCAGAGCAAAGCAGGAAACACTACGCGATATCACTGAAGAATCATGCGTGGAAGAACATTGGAAGTCTCTGAAAGTGATTTTCAAGGAAACGTGTTCAACGGTTCTAGGAAGAAAGAAGAGACAAGACAAGGAAGGGCTCTCAACGGACACTTGGAAACTACTAGAAGAGAGGAGAGTGGTGAAAGAGAAAATGATTCAATGCAAGGACGGACAAGAGAAAGAGACGCTGAGCTCAACGTACACAGCTGTGCACTGGACAAAGAAGTGAAGAAGATTGCTAGGATGGACAAAAGACAATTCTACGACAACCTGGCCACTGAAGCTGAGAAGGTAGCAGGCAAAAGGGACCTGAGGATATTACATCAGATAACCTAAAATAGACGGCCAAGGGAACCTAATTACCAGGGTAGAAAACAGATTAAACGATGGGCGGACCACCGCAAACGACTCTTGAGCCGACCATCACCTGCAACCCGTCCAGTAATACCAACAACAGCGCGTACACAACTGCAATTTTACACCAATCCTTCAACGAGAGCATATCAAATTACCAGGTATATTTCACACATGCTTACATGAAGAATAATTTACTATGAGTCAGATAAATTCCTCAACTTCATCTTCGTCTCATGGACCTAATCATTACTTATTTGTATTCCATTTTATCACACATCTCAGCTTCTCAAAAGTCTGCTCAGGCCATGTGGTACTGATGCATGCAATGTTTTGCCTCCCACTACCACCAGCCAGCCCAATAGACACGTTTGTTACCCAACATTCATCCGGAGTAGTTTCCAACTATCTACATAGGGATATTCGTATTATTATTGCCATTATTATCATCAACTCCCACAGGATGTGCAGTGCACTAGAGAGCCACTTATTCTATCCTTAATTGACCAGTTCATACTCAGTACGAAGCATAGGGCAACAATTGATGAACGCTGAGGAAGATTATAAAATTAGTTACAAAGCTGGGCCATGAAATGCCTATCACAATAAATCTTTTGTGTATCAAACGTTCCTGTGTTAATTTTTGTGTTTCCTTTTAAAAGCCTACTACTCGTCTTCTGAAGAAACAGTGTTGAGTTTCCATGTAGTGATGAGATTCGTTGAAATCGTCAACAAGACACGATTACGTAAGGCTGATTCGAAGACTCTCAACAAGTTGAATGAAGAAGCAGTGAAGACAGGACTTCAAGTGAGCACAGAGAAGAGAGAAAGGATGAAGATGGCCAACCAACTCTAACGACGATCACCAATCACCATCAACGGGAAAATTTTGAAGGAAGTCACTTCATTTAATTACTTAGGCAGGACAACAGCCAAGAGACACGAATGAGGATGTCATAGCCAGTTAGGATGGGAAAGATTAGACAGACCTTTATTATTCTGAATGTGGAAGGTGTGGAAGTCTGCTGCAATTAAGCATAACCAACAAGATTTAGATTTTTAACACAAATGTTAAATTAATCATTGCTTCTATGTGGTTCAGAGACTACGCACATGCACCACCAAGACCATTTTGGACAGGCTGCAGACTTTTATCAACAGATGACTTCACAGAGTACACACAAATTTCAGATTATTGCCCAGAAACTTTAAGCGCCATGGACCTCTGGGAACGGACCGAGGAAAAGACTGTCGCCCAACAAATACATATCTCGATGGAAATGGAGATTGATAGGACACACGCTGAGAAAACCTTTGACTCCCATCACATCCATGACAAGGCCTTGAGTGGAACGCAATTGGAGAACGACGAGTTGGGCGTGAGTCCGAGGGTGACATGGACGAGATCATGTGAGTAGGAGATGAGAGCTCATGCGAAGTCGTCTAGCCAGCTAAACAGGACTGTAAAGAACACGGTTAAATGGAGATATGCTGTTAAGGGACTATTTTCCATTGAGGACCTAAGGTAACTATCATAATTAATAATATCCTTTGTCATCAGGTCAGCTAATTCCAAGTTGGCCCAATGAAATTCTCACGTATTAATTTTCACCACAGAAATGATGTAGAGAGAGAGAGTAAGGACGACTGGAAGACACACCATAAATTATTTACCCTCGAGAAAATACAGTTTGGTTATTCCATTGGAAATTTATCAATTCAAACTAGGGGTTTCTATGTCACTGTCTGAAAATAAGAACAGTGAACCGAAAACTATATGTAGAGTGAATCTATGATCTTCATATTACTAGATATATTGAGCTAGAGAGATGAATAATGCATATAGAACAACGACACAAGTGACTACTAGTACATCTAACGTGGAAAGTGATGTGTATACAAAGGTATGAACTGAAAATAAAATTCGAGGTTAAATCAAATGAACTGTGGTCAAGATTTGACAGAATAGTTCTATAATATTTGGGCGCCGAGTGAGAAGTAGACATTTGTAAAAAATCATATTTGTAAAATCTCAGCGATATGGAAATGAATAATTCCAACGTTTGGTTCGGCAATCTGGTCCGAACTTCTTCAGGGAAATTAATCGAAATTAACATAACAGGTTTATATATAAAAGGAACATCTTTAGTTTTTAAAACCCTTGCCCAATCATGATTTATAAAACAAAATTAACAAGTATAATAAACAAAATTGTACGAGTTGTGATCAAAATTTGACCTCAGACTTACAAATATTGATCTACCTTTGTTAAACACTTTAAACACAGTGTGTATGTGTGTGTGTGTGCGGATAAACAGTTGTAAAACAATGTCTTAACGTCTCCATAAGTAGATATAGACAGTCGGGAAACTTTGACCAAGTATTATTAGTTAGTGATACATATTCATTCTTATTTATTAATCAGGATTTCCTATGCGTCATCTAACATCACACCTTCATGTCTGTTCAAACTGTTAGTATCTAGAAGTTTATGATTAGACGTATTTTCAAAATTATGGTGTTTAGGATTAGAGTTTAGTTGAACAACCCCGTCAAACGTATTACTTTGTCTTCTTTCTGAAAATTGAGCTGCTTTATTCGAACTACTGAAGTTGTCAGGTGACTGGACAGCTACGAATTTAGGATACGCATTCCGCTGCAGACAGCGGAGAGTGGGAACACGATGTTTGTGCCAAATACATAGTTTCTTTGTTAATTTAATTCGATTACAAAATAAATCAAATGAACTGTAGTCAAGATTTGACAGAATACTTCTATAATATTTGGGCGCCGAGTGAGAAGTAGACATTTGTAAAAAATTATATTTGTAAAATCTCAGCGATATGGAAATGAGTAATTCCAAAGTTTCCCGACTGTCTATATCTACTTGTGGAGACGTTAAGACATTGTTTTACAACTGTTTATCCGCACACACACACACATACACACTGTGTTTAAAGTGTTTAACAAAGGTAGATCAATATTTGTAAGTCTGAGGTCAAATTTTGATCACAACTCGTACAATTTTGTTTATTATACTTGTTAATTTTGTTTTATAAATCATGATTGGGCAAGGGTTTTAAAAACTAAAGATGTTCCTTTTATATATAAACCTGTTATGTTAATTTCGATTAATTTCCCTGAAGAAGTTCGGACCAGATTGCCGAACCAAACGTTGGAATTATTCATTTCCATATCGCTGAGATTTTACAAATATAATTTTTAACAAAAATTCGAGGTTGTTGGAATCTAGACGAATTGTGTTTCATTGCCATTCGCCTGTAGTGTAATATGGGTCAGGTGAGATGGACGATGTGATGCATTGTAGTCTCAGGTGAAATGTTGTTAAAACTCAGTCGACAAGAATGACTTTGTATTGGACTTATGGAAACTCATCTGTCCTCTTGGATTTAAGTCCGTGTAATCTACTACCGAGAAAGGCAGATGTTTCACCTCATGAGCCACTTAGAATACTTCTAAGCCAGTATAACCATCTGGAATAGGTAGGGTATTTCCGTGTTCCCTAGATACACTTAGGCATCCACTGATAGTGGGGTGAGCAAGACTACGGTATACATTGATAGGATAATTTACAAGTAATGATAATAATATTATTAATAATACATACCCTATCTGTTTCTTACCATATTCATCTGAGTATTGTCATCTTTTTTGAATCGCTTCTCCATTACCATTGTCCGCATATGTTACCTGTTACGCTACTTATATCCAATTATAAGTAATATTGGAGAAATAATCTTAGTTTTCCTGTTAAATGGCCTATTATAAATATGCTGTGACTAGATATCTGTTATCATTGTCAGTGAAGGAAGCCTTTTCAGAAATATAGACAGCCTTATACTCCGTTAGTTGTATCGCGGTTTTTCTAGAGGAAGGAAATCAGTCGATCAAAAAGCGGAAACCTCTCTCGGTTGTGATTTGTTCGTTCTTTTTTCTTTAGACGCGACTAGCTGACTGACTGGTTTCAACGTAGAACTTTGCTCAGATGTGCAGCACTTCAAGTTGTCACACTCCATGTAGCACACAAAGGAAGAGAAGAAAGCAGAGATAGATGATAAACAGAAGTATAAGGCGAAAGGAATAGTAATATGGAGGAATAATAGAATTTTATTGGATGTTAAAAGTCACAAAGAGTGAATGAATTGAGAAGGCCACTGAGAACAGTTTTGAGACATTTCATCAATTATCCCCAGTATTTGGTTTTTAGCATGCTGAGGACCTCAGCCAGTCAGGAAGTCCACACCCTTCGAAGTGGCCGGCTGGCTGACTGGCTGGCTGGTTGGCTTAAACCAACTGTTGTGGATTTCACTTACCTATGGAACCAATGTTTTGGTTTGACCACGACTGGTTCACTCTTATCCAACCTGATCCCTCTTATGTCAGCTAACACTATCCGTCGAGGAAAACCATTGTTAGACATGCATGCATGCAAAAGACATGCCCTTCTCATCTCAGTCGATGTAGCTTTAGAATCTCGTTGAAGGATCTCCAATCCTTAAATCAATGTTGCTCACCTTATAAATACACTTAACACAGGAGATAGAACGCTGGCATCTATTCTCAAAGACATCTGGTCAACCATTTCATGTCTTCCACTTTCAGTGGCCAGGTCTCGCTCACAGCCAGCCAAAAGGAAGGATGGAGTGGACTGTTGAACGGTACACACGTATGTGCTTTGGTCGACAGCTAACAAGCCAGATATCACATCTACCAAACCAGAGATGGAGTAAGTTGGCAAACGTCAAACGAGCCTTCTGTAACCATGCTGAGATTTCACCAGCCATCAGATGTATACAACTCACTTTACATACCCAAGGGAATTTGGGTAATCGGAAAACTGAAATACTGTAAACACCTTTTTCTATATTTGTATCTGATATGTATCCACATATATATTTATGTGTGTGTGTAATTGTTGGTCTCTCTTTCTGTTTGCTCGGTTAGTCTGTGACCACTTCACTTGTGTGAACTTGTCTCCTTTAATAATGTATATTCTCCTTATATTATATTATATATAATATGTGTGTTTGTTGACAGTCCGTTGCTTTGTGACATATATCCATATATGTTTGTTGACATGTCTGCTATATTCGCTATGTATAATTGGATCGACACTCCATTATAATTAGCCATTCATGTTAAGACTGTCTAATGAATTTTCCCACGCTTGTCTGAATTATTTATATATATTCGCATTCACAATTTGTGTGAACTACTTTACTTTACAACTACTTTACTTGCTTACCACTTTGGTGTGAGACCATTTATTTTCGTCTCCTTGTATTTGGACAATAGAAGTATCATCGCAAACCTAGTGGTCTTCTGATTTCCGCCTTCTCGCGTCAGGACTATTAATTTCTCGACCAGTCCATAACAATAATTTAGCGACGAGTACATAACAATTTGGCGACGGGGATGGGATTCGAACCCACACGGGGAAACCCCAATGGATTAGCAGGATTTCATCTAAAACTCGAGAAACAAGTTTCGATTGGCATGTTTCTCTGTTCACCTCGAAAGACAAATATAAACTGGTAGTTCCCTTGTAGACATACACTGGTCAAAACAAAATCTCAATGGTTTACAGAGCCTAGTCGATGTTATTATTTATTGGGAGGAAGAAGTTCTGTACAAGACAGTAGAAAAAGTAGACACTTTCGAGCTACATATCCACTGAAATGAATTACTATCATGAAAGTGATAATACATAACTAAATGGTAACTTGTATAGGTATTGTGTGGCTTAATCCTTAATAAAAAGAAAACACTTAGTTCGGTGAAGAGGCTGTTTTCAGGGAATTCATTTTCCTCACCAACTGTACAGTCAGCAGTCAACATGCATGATTTTTTCATGCAGACGGAAAGTAATACAAGTGAGCAGTGTTTACAAGTCTAGTTGTTCGTTTTAATCATTCGAATAAACTAGTTGAATAAATGTTCGAGATGTGTTGTCGGGGCGGGGTTAGAGGGTAATTTCTCATTGATTAATCCTTAGTTGTCGTGTTTTGTTTCCATTTTCTTTCCATTCTGTTAGTTACAATGTCGATTGTAGTTGGAATGTAAACACGACAATACTGTTATGCTGGAGAAATGCAGACCTTGAATAGAGTAAAACAATAGGTGAGATTATGAAAGATTTACTTGCTCCCTGTTATTCTCTATTGCTCCGCCTCAATCCTTCTTGGGCTACTCAGGAAAGATTCTGTCTCATGTCGAGGGGCATTAAAAGCTGTCACTAGTGGGGAGGGTGGTGTGTCTCCAAATCAATTGGTTAATTTCATACAGGCGGTTGCCTTTATTACTTTGAATGAAGAAGGCGGAAAGACATTTGCAGTTTCAGGATAATACGACGTCGTTTCATTCCGTGGACTCTCTGTCTCTCTGTCACTCGTCTACATCTTACACAAAATCAACTAGAAGTTAAGAAATTGTGTCAGAACATATTGTTTGACAATTTTGGTGGTGGTGGTGGTGGTGGTGGTGTCCTATAGTGTAACGACAGAAGACAAGGGCCAGGCAACAGATCGTTTTATTACAAAAATCAACACGTATTTATATATATTTTATATGCATTAATAAGGCTTATGCAAGCAAAAAAAAGGCAGTCTTCTCATTGGTTGTTTCTCGGAAGTTAAGCAGACAAACACAGTCTTATGATTGGTTGTTTTCGATATCTCTCGGAAAGTAGAGCCATCTATCTGCGAATCATATTTGTCCACATTTAAGTTTGCAGTGATTGGTTGTTGAAACGGCCTTGTTCCTATTTTCTCACGGCCCATATTAGTGACCTAGACATTAACGTAGATTAGTGCCAACCAATCGGCTAGCAGCCTGCTCTCACCACACTCGTCCCCCCGTCAAATACGTGCGACTGAATTCGGCTTGATCTACTTGGTGCAGGCGTCATCGTTGGCTTGTCTCGCTGTATCCATTTCTGGAGCTCGCTGACGTTCACGCGCCTCTCATTGTTCGCCATTGCGATTGTGTCTGCGTAACCCCATCTCGAAGTGACCATATATGGTCCTTCCCACTTTGGAAACTGTTTGCCTGACCCTGTCGAACATTCGTCCATACTTCGGCCCACACCTTCATATGCTGCTTTCGCCCGACCTCCCAGCAGCGTCTCAAGTAGCAGCTCCATCGCTGACAGATCTTGAACGCCACTCAACTGCGCAGAAGCCTTGAAGTCCTGCCCGAAGATCCATATGTCTCCATCAAAAACTGCAGGGTATAGGCTTTTCATTTGTCGGTAGGCAGCGACACCAAATGTAACGACAGAAGACAAGGGCCAGGCAACAGATCGTTTTATTACAAAAATCAACACGTATTTATATATATTTTATATGCATTAATAAGGCTTATGCAAGCAAAAAAAAGGCAGTCTTCTCATTGGTTGTTTCTCGGAAGTTAAGCAGACAAACACAGTCTTATGATTGGTTGTTTTCGATATCTCTCGGAAAGTAGAGCCATCTATCTGCGAATCATATTTGTCCACATTTAAGTTTGCAGTGATTGGTTGTTGAAACGGCCTTGTTCCTATTTTCTCACGGCCCATATTAGTGACCTAGACATTAACGTAGATTAGTGCCAACCAATCGGCTAGCAGCCTGCTCTCACCACAATAGAAAATGTCTTCTAACGTAATATTCTTCTCACATTTCCACAGTTCAATGCTGCCTTAGCAACAGAATACTTTGTGTATTTGATGTTTGTATTTCATGTTGTTCAATGTAAGCCAAAATCACACGCTCCCTAACTGATTGACGGATATTAACTGACGATATCTAAAGAGCAGTTTGAATAAATTAAAAAAAGACTCGTCATCTGACGAGTCCCAAATAGGAGGAAATGCGCATCCTGGATTCTACTGCTAGTCACCATCCACCAATTAAATACTAACTAATTGCCCAGACATCGTCGAAGCATCTGCACAAGAAGCCGACATGTCAACCTGAGTCCGAACACTTCGATCCAATCAATCTACGGGAAAATCAAAAATTCAATTCAATAATAATATTACCCGTTGCACAAGAGGTGGCTCTCGTGGCCCATGTGGTCTAGTGGATAACGCTTTGGCGTTTGAAACTATGGGTACTGGGTTCGAGCCTCGGTGGGAACGTCATCACTCACCGAGAAATGCAGGTACATCCAGTGACGAGTCCCAAATAGGACGAAATGCGCATCCTGGATTCCACTGCTAGTCACCATCCACCAATTAAATACTAACTAAATGCCCAGACATCGTTGAAGCATCTGCACAAGAAGCCAACATTTCAACCTGAGACCGAGCACTTCGATCCAATCAATCTACGGGAAGATCAAAAATTCAATTCAGTAAAAGCCAGTTGTTAAAAGCAATCGGTGATATTGTTCGTTCTCAGTGGCACATATGCATTTACTCTGTTTGATTTATAATATCCAATAAAACTATATTATTCTTCCATATCACTATTTTTTTCCCTTTCTCACTTCCCTTTTATCACCTCTCATTTGAATCTCTCCTTACTTCTTTCTCTCGCTTTGTGTGTTACATGGAGTATTCCAACTCGAACTGCCACACATCTGTGCAAAGTTCTACGTTGAAACCAGTCAGTCAAAAGTAATCTCTTTTTTTTAATTTACACTTATTCACAGAAATGCACATATAAGTCAATGAACAAACAAATCTCCTATGCAGATAGTCGATCTTCAACGAATGACTTGCTCGACCACTTATCAGAATAATTAATGATGAAAGTGATACACATCAATATTCACAGGTGATCAGATTATATCGGGACTTGAAGTATCAACAAAAAGGAATACAGTAAAAGAAAAAGTTATGTTCTTTTAGATGTTCACATTTTACTCCATATTTAAAGAATTGTTTTCAGTACAGTTGAAAATATTTTCAGCAAGAAAATTCAATTTACACACTGACAATATATCCAACAGCCATGTTGAACGTCTGCATTTATCGTAATACGGAATCACGTTGGAATGATGAGGAAGTGAATTCTGGATACTTTTTAACTTGTCCAAATCACGAAGAGCGGGACTAGCTGTCGCCTGATCCTGGGGGAAAATGTAGATTAAATAAAACGAAGTGGAATTGTATTGAACTTTTTTACCGTAAATATATATATGCATACAAATGAAAGGAAATTTACATTCAAAATCTAATTGTATTGGACTCATTGAGAAGAGTAGAAATATACACATGTCAAGAGTTGTTGAATCCAGATAAGAGGGGAAAACCAAGCCAGTATCATGTATGGTTATGCATATCTCTTGCTTAATTTCGGTGTATTTAGAAAAGACAAAGAATGACGTTTGTCTGGCATAGATAGATGCTCAGGGTTAAAATTACAAACTTGAATATATAATCAAAAGATATATAGATCTAACAAAAGAGATAGCCGTTTTGACTGCAGGCAAAGCCAGTTTGTTTGAACTTAATAATTTATATGGACAGAACGCCCAGTCGCCGGAGATCATCAGCTCCAACAGGCTACGTTTCGGAGTTGTACAGTAAGAATGCATACAACGAGATGTACACTTTAGGATTTAGTGAAATTCTGAAACGGCGACTCCACACGAGGTTGATTGCCATCACTCTACCTGAAATGCATTGGCATGTTTCTCTGAGGATACTAATAAACTATTGTCTAACCAACATTTCTTGGAGAATACGTTTTCCGCGGGCCTCTAAAATTCTGTGAATCATTCTCGTCCTTGAATATCTGCCACGTTATACATGTTGACTCACTACAGAACAGTGTGTTTTAGAACACTTCCACTATATCCCACCTTAAGTGGTTTTCAAACTCCGTCACATTTAACTGGTTAACAGACTGTCTAAGTGACAGTGTACTTCGCAGAAGGAATTCCCTCTGTTCCTGCGGCCTCAGCTGTTAACTTCAAATAGGTTTATGGTAGGTATTCAACACTCCCCATTTTTTCGGCCAGTGATGACCACTGACATTTCAGTGGCTTCAACAGGTATTTCTCGAAGACTTGCATGTGATTCTCAGCTCAGAAGTCATCCGGGATCACTGGACTGCCTTATCCTCACTCTCACCTCTTTGGTTAGTAGGTTACGTTCCCCACCTTTTACGGCCCTCATTTGTGTCGGTCTCTTCCCGGATAACCACCTCATTATCTAATATAGTGAGTGTTCTGAATCCTGTCTATCTTGTGATCTCTTCTGCTTCAGTTGACAGTGTTTCGTAGAATCGTCTGTTGTCCTTCCTAACACTCATCGTCACTTCCTTATTCAGTGAGTTCTACATTTTAGTCAACTTCTCCTTTTCTTCTCCACATTTCCATCCGTTCATCTTCTGATTAGCCATCCTCCTCTACTCCATCAGCTTCCAGGTGTCCGAAGAATGCTGCTCCTTCTCTTACCTCTTCTTTCTCTTCAATACGACTGTACACGTTTCCTTCAACATCTCACACACAGAGTCTCAGTGTTTGTTCTTCCACACACGTTTCCTCAGTCATCCTATATAATGTCTCCCACTCTGCGTCGATGGCTGCAGTGATTGTTTCTTATCTAGTCCTGTCCTTCACTGTCTCACTGTTCACCTTAAACTGTCATCTATCTCCAGTTGCTTTGAAGGCTCTCAACCATACCCTGAAGGTTTCTTGCACTAGATATTGACAGACTCAACCGACATCTGTGCAACTTTTCTCAACTGCGTGTCCACCAGACTGGGTATCCACATTTTTCAGGGAATGTTCAGATGAGGTCTATCTGATTTTGGTTGTGTCCATTGGGTGAAATACATGTCGCCTTGTGTATTTCCTTGTCCTTGCTATCTCCAATTACCAAATCATTGAGTACACAGAAAGAAGTCAAAGTAGAGATCGCCACTTGTTCTCATTCATTTAGCTGAAACCCCACCCCACTCCACTCACAATCAATCCTTTCCCTTTATTATCTCCTCCCAGTTCCACTGGGATTCATATCGTATATTAGGATTATGATGTGACTACCTCACATCTGATCCATGACTGTTTGCAGTTGTCTAAAGAAATCTTCCTTCTTCATATTCTTCTCCTCCTGCTGTTCAGACTAGTGCAACATTCCTTCCTTTCTCCCCTTTCACTTGAATCTTCTTATCATAATCTTGCAGGGGGAGATTGATTCCCATCGCACAGAAGCTTCCGGTGCTGATGATGATTTCATGATAGCCTCTCACTGCCTTAGTATGCTCGAGGTTGTCATCTGGGTGACCGGAGAAGATCAATGACTCTCTATTTGATGATTTGGAGAATCCAATTCCATTCCATGTGCTCCTACAGATCCCTCGTTATGCTATACCATTTCTTTACATTTCCTTCACAATCTGAGTAGACTTGCAACTCTCAAACATCTTGTCAACATTCCATGTCCCCATGGTTATTTCCCCTTTTTATAGAAACGAGCCGAATAGGTTGACTTGCTTCACGGAAGCTTTCACCAGCCTGTGTCATTTCGTCTCTCTTAATCCAATGAAGAATAGGTTTAATTGTTTCTTAAAATTTTCGTTGTTGTTGTTCATTGAAGATACTTGGTGATGTCTCTATACATGAATGCACCTTGTCCATCATTCTCTTCATTAGGGGGGAATCAGTCATTTCGCTTATCAGTCGACGGAGGGTGAAGCCCTAGCCTATGGACGCAGGTAAAGAAGAAGCAACCGATGAAGATTTTGCAACGGTGCTATGGAAGCAATCTAAATAGATTGAAAAAATTTCACAGCGACATTCACTAGGGCGTCTGTGTCCAACTTGGTGCACCCATCTCGATCTCAAAGTTTTACAAAACACAACACCTTGACGATACCCGATAAATGCCTGTCCATTCACCCCCTAAGTCTTTTCAGATATATATTCTGACAATCATGTGTATGATCAGATTACTGGAAATGTGTTGTGCAGACATACTACACGATTCGGATAAATTACGTCTACTTCGAGTGATTCGTTGGGTGAAAAAGAATGTGAGATTTGTCGACATCAGCACTTCGACTAGTCAGTATCAGCTGATAACCGTTGACAGTGAGAGATCTGCAAAATGCGAGTTTCTTTTATGGTTGTTGATTATTAGCTGGGTGTTGGCTGTAATCGGATACTGTACACTGCCAAACTACTCAGACATTTTTGGTTGCAACAATGTGGCATAATAACACCCGAACAAAGATATTCTCAGTGTGAATGCACATCGGAATGCTACAGCTTACCTACCAGCTGAACAGTATATCACACCTGATATTCACTATGAGCTGAACATCAATCACGCCATTGATTGACTGTAGTCGGCGCATGTAACTCTTATCTTATCCACTTGTCACTCGCTAATTCATGTCATCTCGTTGACAGCTGATATGACTGGGTTGAATGATTACTATAATTATTACTGTCCCTTTGGGGTTTTAGTGGAACATAGGGCTTCAACTGCACGTCTCCACTTGTTTCTGTCTTCTGCTGTACTTTTCACCTGCATCCATGTTAGTCCATACTGTTTGAACTCCTCTTCACACGATCTCCTCCATGTCACCCTTGCACTGACGTCCCACTCGTCGCTTCCCTTCCGGCCTGGTTCCAATCGAGCAATGGCCCGACGCGCGCGCGATGTCACCAACCGACCTCCTCAACGAGCGAGTTTCCAATCCATCTCCACTTTCTCCTGCATATTTGCTGTTGGTTGGCGATTGGTTCTTGTTTTGTTTCTTCCCAGAGCTTCTTGTTGGTGATTATTTCCGGCCAGGCCATCAGATCTTCAGTATAGAACCAGAGAAGACAGTTGCTGATGAAGGTTACGTCTGCAACACGCTGTTGGAAATGTTCTTTGTGACCCGCCCGCCCGCCAAGTTTCTGATCCGTATAGAAGAACTGGCCGACTTGACGTTTGCATTGAAAATCCGACCGAATTTTGTTGTTGATGCTGGCTGAGTGACGAAGATTGGTTTCCAGAATGGTTTCAGGTTGATGAATGAATGTGTTTCTCGCCCCGCCTTCCGATTCTCGCTCGATTTGACATCCTCGTCCTTTCCGAATTCCTGTAGTTGAGACAATGCTCCCTAGATAAGTGAGTTAATGAAGTAACCACTTTCAAATCCCTCCCGTTGATGGTGATTAGCTGCTGGCTGGATGTTGTTGCTGTTGTTGTTGTGGTTGTTGGTTGGTTATTTTCATCACCTCCGTCTTGTCTATGTTCACCTGGAGTCCCGTCTTCGCCGGCTGCTTCTTCGACCAATTTGTCGGTTTTTGCTTGTAAGTCTTCGATTTTATGTGACATCAAACATTAATCATCCACGCGCGAAATCCAGGTCTTCTAGGTTCTTCACGTCGATCGGTCCAGGATATCCCTCTCTGTCTTCTCATTTCCCACTCACTGTCTGACGCATAATCCAGTCCACCACAATTACGAATATCATTGGTGATAATAAGCGAGCACCCTTGTCTGACTCCTGTCTTTACTCCAAACGCCTCGCTGAGTTTTCCGTTGTCGATCACTTGACATGTTCCGATGTCGTACAGCTGTTGAATAAGGTTGATGAATATTTGGGCGCTGTACGCCGTAGTACTCGAGTAATTTCCAAATTACTTCACGATCAACGCTGTCTGTTGAAAGCCTTCTCAAAGTCTGTAAAGTTGATCTAGTTGAGGTTTGATTGCCATTGCATGCTTTGTTCTGTGATGATGATGATGCGTAGAGTTGCAATTTGGTCAGAACATGATTTGCCTTTCCTGAATTCAGCTTCTTCTGGTCGGAGTTCTGTCTCCAGTGCGTCCTTCAATCCCACCAGGATGATGCGACTCAGGATTTTACTTGGCGTCGGCAAGAGCATGATTCCTCGCCAGTTCTTTCAGAGTGAGGTCTGAGTCGCCCTTCTTTGGTAGTAGTTTCACGAGGTAACCTTTCCTCCAGTTAGTAGGCGCCTTTCCCTCCTTCCAGACATTTTGCAATAATGGAGTCAGCATGTCTGCTGTCGCCTCTGGTTCCGCCTTCAGTGCTTCAGGGGGTATTCCATCTGGTCCAGCTGCTTTTCCAGCTTTCAGAAGCTTGATTGCATTCAAGACGTCTGCTCTCGTTGGAGGATTGGTGTAAAATTGCACTTGTGTACGCGCTGTTGTTGGTATTTCTGGACGGGTTGCAGGTGATGGTCGGTTCAAGAGTCCTTTGAAGTGATCCGCCCATCGTTTAATCTGTTTTTATACCCTGGTAATTAGGTTCCCTTGGCCGTCTTTTATAGGTTATATGATGTAATATCCTCAGGTCCCTTTTGCCTGCTATCTTCTCAGCTTCAGTGGCCAGGTTGTCATAGAATTGTCTTTTGTCCTTCCTAGCAATCTTCTTCACTTCTTTGTCCAGTGCACAGCTGTGTACGTTGAGCTCAGCGTCTCTTTCTCTTGTCCGTCCTTGCATTGAATCATTTTCTCTTTCACCATTCTCCTATCTTCTAGTAGTTTCCAAGTGTCCGTTGAGAGCCATTCCTTGTCTTGTCTCTTCTTTCTTCCTAGAACCGTTGAACACGTTTCGTTGAAAATCACCTTCAGAGACTTCCAATGTTCTTCCACGCATGATTCTTCAGTGATGTCGCGTAGTGTTTCCTGCTTTGCTCTGACAGTTGCAGTGAAAGTGTCTTCTGTGGTTGTGTCCTTCAGGTTTTGAGTGTTGAACTTGCATTGTGGCCTATCCCCAGCTATCCTCGGGGCTTTTAGCTTCACCTTGAAAGTCCCTTCTACTAGATAGTGGTCTGAACCCACATCGGCTCCTCTTCTCAACCTTGTGTCCAGTAGGCTCCGTCTCCACTTTCTTGAGATTGAGATGAAGTCTATTTGGTTCTTGGTGTTTCCATCTGGTGAAATCCATGTCGTCTTGTGTATATCCTTGTGTTTGAACACACCGCCACCAATCACCAAATCATTGAGGGAGCAGAAGTCTGAGAAGAGTTCACCATTGTCGTTCATTTTACCGAGGGCCTCACGACCCATGGAGAGTTGTCTTCCTGTATTGTCTCCTCCCAGCTTCGCATTGATATCATTCATCCGGATTTCGATATCACCATTTGGGACGTTGTCCATTACTGTTTGTAGTTGTCTGTAGAACGCCTCCTTCTTCTCTTGTTCTGAGACGTTTGTAGGCACATAGCATTGAATCACTGTAACTTTCCTCCCTTTTGAGTTGAACCTGGCTGTGATTATCCTTGAGGAGATTGGTTCCCACTGCATGAGAGCTTTGGCTGCTGTTGGTGGCATCATGATAGCCACTCCCTCGGTGTGCTCGTGGTTGTCCTCTGGGTGACCGGAATAGATTATTGTCTCTCCAGTAGGCAGTTGGCACCTTCCAGTTCCATTCCATCTGCTTTCGCAGATTCCCAACACTTCTAATCTGTACCTTCTCATTTCAGTGGCTATCTGGGCAGCCTTCCCAGCTGGCTTCGTATATTGTACGAACATTCCAGATACCCATCCTTATTTTGCTTTCATCGAAAGAAGGCACATCGGCTTACTGGCTTCCCGAGGGCTTTGGCCAGCCTGCGTCATTTCACTTCCCCGATCCAGCGAAAAATAAGGTTACTGTTTATATTTTTAGAAATTTTAATATATATATGCCTTGAAGTTTGTGTAACGATTTGGTTAAGCTTGGGGATTTTTCGACAATAAACTCCAGTTATATCTCAAAGACTCACTATTTATGTAATGATTAGATAAGCCGGTGGAGTTTACATTTCGCTTGAAAACAAGGATGGACTGGAGGGAAAATACAAGATCTACCAACAGAGATATTTTATATTTACGTATTTATTATGGTGGAGAAATGAGGAGGGTAGGGGTGAGTTGTATTGTAAGATATATAATTTTACTTCACCATACACACCCACCCTCCTCAACTCCCCACCACTAATATGTATAAATTCACTCTGTTGTTCTATCTTGTATTTTGTATATAGTCGATGCTTGTTTCCAAGCGAAATCAGAACTCCGCCTCTTTAACTCATTACTATCTATATAAGTAGTTACTCTTTCAACACACTAAATTATTGTCTGTCTATACCATCTTTGGGATTATGTGGCTCATATTTTCTACCTATAACTTGAAATCTTTGTAAAAATTATGTTCACAAATGTTGTGATTCATTGTAATTAATTTAATTAGGATGTAGACATTTGGAGAGAGAGAACCGACGAAATGAAATGAACTCGTATTATCCTGAAACTGCAAATAACATCGTTCCATCCCTCTTCATTTAACTCCTTCAATACTCTTGTAGATGAACTGGTGAATTAATGCAAGAAATTGGCGAATATCATGTTGTAGGACTGTGAGCGTTCTCCTCATGCACAATTCTGCCTGCCTTGCATCACATCAGGTAACTGGGACTGAAAGTAATTCTAGATGACTGTATGCACGCATGACTAAGCATGGAAACTCTACTACAGCTTATCTGACACAGATTCTATGTGATGAGAGGAGTGTTAGGCATGAAACAACTACGAGGTTTGTGCGAAACATCAAGTCAACGGTTCTTCTAGTTATTTTCTCTCCCATCAATAATATTGTTGTCATTATTTCCATTTCAATTGTACTTTAATACTCATATTTTTTATTGACACTATTGTCAATGCAAGTGAGTGGCCTGTTAATTATTCTACTGCTTAGTATGTGATGTGAATAGAAACCTTCGATTCGATATTTCTCACACTGCGGTCTGAAAATTCGTCAGTGTATCAAATCGAGTAGAAACATCTTTCTGAGCTTCATGCGTTTCCTCCCTTATCTTCGGATTAATACCATTGATATTATCGATAACAAGCACTCTTCACAATTTCCGATTTTCACTTGACACTGCCAACTTCAAGAATAACCACCATTCAATGTATACTTGACATATTTCTTTTTTGATATCTTAGTCCTGTATTATATCAGGTGGCGATAAAAATTTATTGTCATGACTAGTTTCAAGTCCTTCATTCATCAGTGCACATTCATCATTTTTCCTTCATTATCTTCGAACGTGGCTTGCATGTTGCTTTATTTTCATGTGATCACTTTATGACAGTGTTTCTAAACTAATCAATATACGATGAAGCGATGCACAAATTTCGTCATATCAGGACGGTTAACACCACTACTTTTTCAAGTCATTCAAGTCACGAGGTGAGAATTGACTGTCATATTGTTACGACAGAAGACCGAGGCTAGGCGACAGATTGTTAATTGAGAAAATCAAGAGATATTGATAGGTTTGTATGTAGATTATTGTCAGCGGAGAAGCAGAGTCTTCTGATTGGTTGTTTCCTTGCTGAAGGTTATTCTGTACTGATTATCACCGTTCCTCAGAAAGTTGAGCCTCACAACATCTGCGAGTCCTATTCGCACACTCTAAGTGAACTGTGATTGGTTGGTGATTTTTTCAAGGTTGACCTATTGGTTGCTATTTGTTTTCTCACAACCCTGATTCGGGTCGTAAACACTGATTGACGTAAATTGTTGTCTACAATTTCAGCTTGTTGGCAGCCAGCTCACACGACAACATCATTTCGAGGTGCTGATATAGGCTGATTACAGGTTAGTATCACGAATAGTTAGCTTTTCTCACAGACAAACTAACTGACTGACAGAGTGACTTCATGTGCTCGTCTGTTATCAAAACGCTGCAGTATCTATGACAATATTTGTCGTCTGCTAGCTTGTCAGCCGATTGCGTCGGTGGCACAGTGGTTAGGACTCTCGCCAAGCGTTACATGGTCTGAGGTTCGATCCCCTGCCGACGCACACCTGATATCAATGGTCGCCCTGCGAAATTTGGGCTACCGATATCCATGCTGAAAATTCCATACTTGAATCAAAAATACAGTGTGGAATCATGCTGTAAACCAAAAAAAAAATTATTACAGTAGTAGACTGACAACTGGAATCACAACTGAGAAATGAGCCTGAATCACATTCTCCGACTCTCGACACCTTCTCTATCCTCAACTCTCTCCAATCTTGAATCTCATCTTGTAGGTGCAGAAGACATCATAAGAGTTAATATTCTCACTCACCCAACCAAGAACGAAAACTCAACGATACAGTATTCGGCCCCTCCGCATCCTATGTCACCTGGGTAGTGCTAGGCGTGGAACTCACAGCTTATCATGTAATTAGCAAGTTGTAAGCTATTGATCTTTCTATTCTCGAGTAAATGAAACTAAACATTGTAGAAAATTGTTAGAACTCCACACTGTCTCTTAAGTAGTCTTTTGGAATGAAGTAAATTATTTATTATCGTCATTGTTATCAACGAATATTATGTAACTGACACACTGAAATGTGGTCTGTGTCGCTTTCCAGCTTCTGATGCTAGTACTGAGTCTCTTGAGTCCGCATAAGCTTTGATGGATTTTAACTATTCAGTCGAATACAACAGAAGTTATGTAAGATGTGTGACAGACTGCTCCAAATCGAGGGAGTGACAAAGGGGTTGTTCAGCCCTGATTGACAAATGTTTCATATCACCCATTTCGCCCTTCCAACCCAAATCTGAATTAGATCAGCAGTTTTGTATTTCACAGCTGAAACACCATTTATTATTCCAGTCACCGACAGTCGCCTACACGAACATCTTCACAGCCTTTACACCACACTAAAACAAGTCAGTCAAGTTCAGATCAGCTTTTGTCATAAAGCTAGACAAACCATTGAACAATGACTGAATAGATGCTTCGTCTCAGTTTCCAACCCATTGAGCACTGCATATCCCGGATTGTTGGGTTACACCATGACTGCATTACCATTCATTTACTAGACTGAACTATTATCACCTACGATGACGGCTGTTAATCGTCGCTAATCACTAGATACATTTCTGAGAATATCCAGAGGCTGATAAACCGTAGAAATATACAGTCGACAACATATTTCACCGTAGTATCGTTTCTTTGCTTGGCGTGCACTCGTAGCTGAAGACCAACGATGAAAACTGAGTGGAAATAATTTCAGATTACATCATAACAAGAAACAGATCGTATTGGAGACTGTCATACACTTTTAGACTTACTTATAGACTAGAGAAGATAACGAGAAAAAGAGACATGGATTTCACATTGAAGATAGACACACCGTAAGAATACAATTAGAAATGGGATGAGATGGCAGATAGTTGAGAAGGTTTGTAATATCTTACAACTCAACTGTCTTCATGCAGTTCGAAATGTTGGAATTCAGAATATTCACTGAGATGATTTCAGTCAGAAATTCTGTAGATTGCTTTCCTTGTACTAAACCAGTCCAAGCACGAGTCAGGTAGACGACAATGCTGACTGCAGTTTGGCTTTCTGTTATTGAGTAATAGATAATTAGATCCCACCTCAGAGAAAGAACTGATAAAGAATTCATCTTGTAACCTGAATATTCTAGTTTGTTGAATGATTTGAAACAGTCGGTATGAAGTCGTGTACCTGGGCTTCGTGATTGTTGACAATCGTCAACAGGGCATATCTGAACTCTTAAAAGAACTCATTTCGCTTCTGGGATTTGAACACAGATCACACAATGCCGCACTCGGACACATTACCACAGAGGTATTCAGGCCCACGGTTGACCTTCTGTAGTATTTCCGAGCGCCTCCAAACCTCCAAAATCAATTCAGAGTACACCATGTTGGCGAGTCAGCTATCATTGTGACCACATTTCAAACTCCAATGATAGAATTGAGTCAGCAACGAACGGAGGACTAGATGCATGACATTAGTTACTTTGTGCCTAGTGTCCAATCGAAGTTCCTCGGTTTCAGTCCCTATTGGGGGACCGTTGATTCTGACTGGTGAAAAGTGACAAACTCGGACGAAACAGATATGCAATGATGTTTCGCGTTCATTAGTTGACCAGCCGATTTTGGTTGGTGATGTGATCCACAGTGGAGTGAATTTCATAGTCTGGAAGTTGAAGTTATTACACGTTGTATAGTAGTGACTGACGTTGGCGGATTGAGGTCACTTTCAGCAACCAGGAGTGTTTATTAGATAAGTCTGAATGATCAGAACGTAGAAGTATGCACGCAGTTAGCTGGTTGTCCAATACTCTCTTGTTTTCAGTTATTTCTAACTGATGTAGGTTGGTGATTCAGTCTCTATTGAAATCAGTCCCAACCCTCACAAATCCCATAATCAGAATAGAAAATGAAATCACATTTAGTAAATAAACATTTGAACCAGACTTGCTGTCAATCTCACTGATTTCAGACAGAAAATAAAAGGAGAAATATACTCTATATTGATGAAAAAACAAAGTTCTTACTAATTTCAGTCACTCAACGCTATTTAACGAGGACCCAGACCGAGACACACATATAGTAACAAGAGAAGGCAAGACAAGGAAGTCAAGGTATATTTTTCTAATTTAATCAAACCGCTCTTTAGATATCGTCAGTTAATATCCGTCAGTCAGTTAGGGAGCGTGTGATTTTAGCTTACATTGAACAACATGGAATAGAAACTTCAAATACACAAAGTATTCTGTTGCTAAGGCAGCATTGAACTGTGGAAATGTGAGAAGAATATTACGTTAGAAGACATTTTCTATAGGACACCACCACCACCACCAAAATTGTCAAACAATATGTTCTGACCCAATTTCTTAACTTCTAGTTGATTTTGTGTAAGATGTAGACGAGTGACAGAGAGACAGAGAGTCCACGGAATGAAACGACGTCGTATTATCCTGAAACTGCAAATGTCTTTCCGCCTTCTTCATTCAAAGTAATAAAGGCAACCGCCTGTATGAAATTAACCAATTGATTTGGAGACACACCACCCTCCCCACTAGTGACAGCTTTTAATGCCCCCCGACATGGGACAAAATCTTTCCTGAGTAGCCCAAGAAGGATTGAGGCGGAGCAATAGAGAATAACAGGGAGCAAGTAAATCTTTCATAATCTCACCTATTGTTTTACTCTATTAAAGGTCTGCATTTCTCCAGCATAACAGTATTGTCGTGTTTACATTCCAACTACAATCAGCATTGTAACTAACAGAATGGAAAGAAAATGGAAACAAAACACGACAACTAAGGATTAATCCATGAGAAATTACCCTCTAACCCCGCCCCGACAACACATCTCGAACATTTATTCAACTAGTTTATTCGAATGATTAAAACGAACAACTAGACTTGTAAACACTGCTCACTTGTATTACTTTCCGCCTGCATAAAAAAATCATGCATGTTGACTGCTGACTGTACATTTGGTGAGGAAAATGAATTCCCTGAAAACAGCCTCTTCACCGAACTAAGTGTTTTCTTTTTATTAAGGATTAAGCCACACAATACCTATACAAGTTACCATTTAGTAATGTATTATCAGTTTCATGATAGTAATTCATTTCAGTCGATATGTAGCTCGAAAGTGTCTACTCTTTCTACTGTCTTGTACAAAACTTCTTCCTCCCAATAAATAATAACATCGACTAGGCTCTGTAAACCATTGAGATTTTGTTTTGACCAGTGTATGTCTACAAGGGAACTACCAGTTTATATTTGTCGTTCGAGGTGAACAGAGAAACATGCCAATCGAAACTTGTTTCTCGAGTTTTACATGAAATCCTGTAGGATTCAAATATAGAAAAAGGTGTTTACAGTATTTCAGTTTTCCGATTACCTGAATTCCCTTGGGTATGTAAAGTGAGTTGTATACATCTGATGGCTGATGAAATCTCAGCATGGTTACAGAAGGCTCGTTTGACGTTTGCCAACTTACTCCATCTCTGGTTTGGTAGATGTGATATCTGGCTTGTTAGCTGTCGACCAAAGCACATACGTGTGTACCGTTCAACAGTCCACTCCATCCTTCTTTTTGGCTGGCTGTGAGAGAGACCTGGCCACTGAAAGTGGAAGACATGAAATGGTTGACCAGATGTCTTTGAGAATAGATGCCAGCGTTCTATCTCCTGTGTTAAGTGTATTTATAAGGTGAGCAACATTGATTTAAGGATTGGAGATCCTTCAACGAGATTCTAAAGCTACATCGACTGAGATGATAAGGGCATGTCTTATGCATGCATGTCTAACAATGGTTTTCCTCGACGGACAGTGTTAGCTGACATAAGAGGGATCAGGTTGGATAAGAGTGAACCAGTCGTGGTCAAACCAAAACATGGCTCCATAGGTAAGTGAAATCCACAACAGTTGGTTTAAGCCAACCAGCCAGCCAGTCAGCCAGCCGGCCACTTCGAAGGGTGTGGACTTCCTGACTGGTTGGGGTCCTCAGCATGCTAAAAACCAAATACTGGGGATAATTGATGATATGTCTCAAAACTGTTCTCAGTGGCCTTCTCAATTCATTCACTCTTTGTGACTTTTAACATCCAATAAAATTCTATTGTTCCTCCATATTACTATTCCTTTCGCCTTATACTTCTGTTTATCATCTATCTCTGCTTTCTTCTCTTCCTTTGTGTGCTACATGGAGTGTGACAACTTGAAGTGCTGCACATCTGAGCAAAGTTCTACGTTGAAACCAGTCAGTCAGCTAGTCGCGTCTAAAGAAAAAAGAACGAACAAATCACAACCGAGAGAGCTTTCCGCTTTTTGATCGACTGATTTCCTTCCTCTAGAAAAACCGCGGTACAACTAACAGAGTATAAGCTGTCTATATTTCTGAAAAGGCTTCCTTCACTGACAATGATAACAGATATCTAGTTACAGCATATTTATAATAGGCCATTTAACAGGAAAACTAAGATTATTTCTCCAATATTACTTATAATTGGATATAAGTAGCGTAACAGGTAACATATGCGGACAATGGTAATGGAGAAGCGATTCAAAAAAGATGACAATACTCAGATGAATATGGTAAGAAACAGATAGGGTATGTATTATTAATAATATTATTATCATTACTTGTAAATTATCCTATCAATGTATACCGTAGTCTTGCTCACCCCACTATCAGTGGATGCCTAAGTGTATCTAGGGGACACGGAAATACCCTACCTCTTCCAGATGGTTATACTGGCTTAGAAGGATTCTAAGTGGCTCATGAGGTGAAACATCTGCCTTTCTCGGTAGTAGATTACACGGACTTAAATCCAAGAGGACAGATGAGTTTCCACAAGTCCAATACAAAGTCATTCTTGTCGACTGAGTTTTAACAACATTTCACCTGAGACTACAATGCATCACATCGTCCATCTCACCTGACCCATATTACACTACAGGCGAATGGCAATGAAACACAATTCGTCTAGATTCCAACAACCTCGAATTTCATCTTCAGTTCATACCTTTGTATACACATCACTTTCCACGTTAGATGTACTAGTGGTCACTTGTGTCGTTGTTCTATATGCATTATTCATCTCTCTAGCTCAATATATCTAGTAATATGAAGATCATAGATTCACTCTACATATAGTTTTCGGTTCACTGTTCTTATTTTCAGACAGTGACATAGAAACCCCTAGTTTGAATTGATAAATTTCCAATGGAATAACCAAACTGTATTTTCTCGAGGGTAAATAATTTATGGTGTGTCTTCCAATCGTCCTTACTCTCTCTCTCTCTCTCTACATCATTTCTGTGGTGAAAATTAATACGTGAGAATTTCATTGGGCCAACTTGGAATTAGCTGACCTGATGACAAAGGATATTATTAATTATGATAGTTACCTTAGGTCCTGAATGGAAAATAGTCCCTTAACAGCATATCTCCATTTAACCGTGTTCTTTACAGTCCTGTTTAGCTGGCTAGACGACTTCGCATGAGCTCTCATCTCCTACTCACATGATCTCGTCCATGTCACCCTCGGACTCACGCCCAACTCGTCGTTCTCCAATTGCGTTCGACTCAAAGCCTTGTCATGGATGTGATGGGAGTCAATGGTTTTCTCAGCGTGTGTCCTATCAATCTCCATTTCCATCGAGATATGTATTTGTTGGGCGACAGTCTTTTCCTCGGTCCGTTCCCAGAGGTCGATGGCGCTTAAATTTTCTGGGCAATAATCTGAAATTTGTGTGTAATCTGTGAAGGCATCTGTTGATAAAAGTCTGCAGCCTGTCCGAAATGGTCTTGGTGGTGCATGTGCGTAGTCTCTGAACCACATAGAAGCAATGATTAATTTAAGATTTGTGTTAAAAATCTAAATCTTGTTGGTTATGCTTAATTGCAGCAGACTTCCACACCTTCCACATTCAGAATAATAAAGGTCTGTCTAATCTTTCCCATCCTAACTGGCTTTGACATCCTCATTCGTGTCTCTTGGCTGTTGTCCTGCCTAAGTAATTAAAAGAAGTGACTTCCTTCAAAATTTTCCCGTTGATGGTGATTGGTGATCGTTGTTAGAGTTGGTTGGCCATCTTCATCCTTTCTCTCTTCTCTGTGCTCACTTGAAGTCCTGTCTTCACTGCTTCTTCATTCAACTTGTTGAGAGTCTTCGAATCAGCCTTACGTAATCGTGTCTTGCTGACGATTTCAACGAACCTCATCACTACATGGAAACTCAACACTGTTTCTTCAGAAGACGAGTAGTAGACTTTTAAAAGGAAACACAAAAATTAACACAGGAACGTTTGATACACAAAAGATTTATTGTGATTGGCATTAGTTTCTCTTCAAACCTTTGCTGGTCGTCTCATATTCTTATAGTTTCTAAGAAAGTTTTCCGTCTGACTTATTACATAAAGAAGTTGAGACACTCAGGTATAACTCAATCTCTTATCATACAATTTATTAATTCATGTGTTTTGCCCATCATTCTTTATTGTTCTCCATTATTCTTCCCTGGGCTACTCAAGAAAGATCATATAATACTACGAAGAACATTGAGGGCTGTAAGTAGGGTCAGTGCTATCCCTTTGACTGAACTAAATGACACTGTTGTCAATAGGCATATGAATTCTTGTAAACACTTAGCTAAAGTTATCTTATCTGATAGTGAACATCCTCTTTATTCACAATTGTTTCCTTGTATCTCTTCGGGTAAGACCAGAAGAAATTTTATAAACATTTATGCTCGTACTACAAAATATAAAAATTCGACCGTTCCATATTTGGCACGAGTATTGTGTGAAGAGACAAATATCAGAAAAGAACTTTTACAACTTTTGAATCAGTAACTAAACTATAAAGTGTAATGATGCATATTAATGCAAGTGTTATTTGTTATATTATTTATTTATTATTCACTATGACCTAGAAATGGTATGATTTTGTTGGGTTTTTTATTTTTATTTATTTATTTTTTTATTATTTTTTCCTATTAACTATCAATATTTTAACATTTTATATATTTATATAATTATAAACAGAGCTAAACCATTGCAATATGTAAAAGAAACGCTGAAAATTCCATGCTGTAAATTGTTATTGTTGTGGAATAAAGTGATTATTATTATTATTATTATTATTATTATTATTATTCATGGCCCAGCTTTGTAACTAATTTTATAATCTTCCTCAGCGTTCATCAATTGTTGCCCTATGCTTCGTACTGAGTATGAACTGGTCAATTAAGGATAGAATAAGTGGCTCTCTAGTGCACTGCACATCCTGTGGGAGTTGATGATAATAATGGCAATAATAATACGAATATCCCTATGTAGATAGTTGGAAACTACTCCGGATGAATGTTGGATAACAAACGTGTCTATTGGGCTGGCTGGTGGTAGTGGGAGGCAAAACATTGCATGCATCAGTACCACATGGCCTGAGCAGACTTTTGAGAAGCTGAGATGTGTGATAAAATGGAATACAAATAAGTAATGATTAGGTCCATGAGACGAAGATGAAGTTGAGGAATTTATCTGACTCATAGTAAATTATTCTTCATGTAAGTATGTGTGAAATATACCTGGTAAGTTGATATGCTCCTACTCAGGAACAATTAACAATTGACCTCATTTATTAGTGTATCAAACTTCAATTTTCTTCTGGATGATCCTTACTCCGGTTGACATAATTTAGCCTGACAGTCGTTGGTTTCGTGTGCAAAATACATGACGTAATCAGGCTTAGAACAAGGAAGAAATTGTGACAAAGCAGGATATAATGATTCCCTCAAATTTCGGGTGAAGTATTTTTCAGCTAGGCACTTTGTATACAGTGTTTACATATCCTATGAGAAATATATAATCAGATGTAACTAGTTAGAGCATGATGTCAGTGAAAAGAGTAGCTCTTCACTGTACGCCTTTCCTTTTATATGACTTAATAGGGATTTTTAAGTATTCTAGATACTGTAAAGACCCGGTGACGGTCGAGGAGCTGGACAGATTGGTTTCCAGAATGGTTTCAGGTTGATGAATGAATGTGTTTCTCGCCCCACCCACCGATTCTCGCTCGATTTGACATCCTCGTCCTTTCCGAATTCCTGTAGTTGAAACAATGCTCCCTAGATAATTAAGTGAATGCAGTCACCTCTTTCAAATCCCTCCCGTTGATGGTGATTGGCGCTGCATGTTCCTGCTGTTGTTGTTGTTGTTGTGGTTGTTGGTTGGTTATTTTCATCACCTCCGTCTTGTCTATGTTCACCTGGAGTCCCGTCTTCGCCGGCTGCTTCTTCGACCAATTTGTCGGTTTTTGCTTGTAAGTCTTCGATTTTATGTGACATCAAACATTAATCATCCACGCGCGAAATCCAGGTCTTCTAGGTTCTTCACGTCGATCGGTCCAGGATATCCCTCTCTGTCTTCTCATTTCCCACTCACTGTCTGACGCATAATCCAGTCCACCACAATTACGAATATCATTGGTGATAATAAGCGAGCACCCTTGTCTGACTCCTGTCTTTACTCCAAACGCCTCGCTGAGTTTTCCGTTGTCGATCACTTGACATGTTCCGATGTTGTACACCTGTTGAATAAGGTGATGAATATTTGGGCGCTGTACGCCATAGTACTCGAGTAATTTCCAAATTACTTCACGATCAACGCTGTCTGTTGAAAGCCTTCTCAAAGTCTGTAAAGTTGATCTAGTTGAGGTTTGATTGCCATTGCATGCTTTGTTCTGTGATGATGATGATGCGTAGAGTTGCAATTTGGTCAGAACATGATTTGCCTTTCCTGAATTCAGCTTCTTCTGGTCGGAGTTCTGTCTCCAGTGCGTCCTTCAATCCCACCAGGATGATGCGACTCAGGATTTAACTTGGCGTCGACAGAAGCATGATTCCTCGCCAGTTATTTCAGAGTAAGGCCTGAGTCGCCCTTTTTTGGCAGTAGTTTCACGAGGTAACCTTTCCTCCAGTCATTAGGCGCCTTTCCCTCCTTCCAGGCATTTTGCAATAATGGAGTCAGCATGTCTGCTGTCGCCTCTGGTTCCGCCTTCAGTGCTTCAGGGGGTATTCCATCTGGTCCAGCTGCTTTTCCAGCTTTCAGAAGTTTGATTGCATTCAAGACGTCTGCTCTCGTTGGAGGATTGGTGTAAAATTGCACTTGTGTACGCGCTGTTGTTGGTATTTCTGGACGGGTTGCAGGTGATGGTCGGTTCAAGAGTCCTTTGAAGTGATCCGCCCATCGTTTAATCTGTTTTTATACCCTGGTAATTGGGTTCCCTTGGCTGTCTTTTATAGGTTATCTGATATAATATCCTCAGGTCCGTTTTGCCTGCTACCTTCTCAGCTTCAGTGGCCAGGTTGTCATAGAATTGTCTTTTGTCCTTCCTAGCAATCTTCTTCACTTCTTTGTCCAATGCACAGCTGTGTACGTAGCTGAGCTCAGCGTCTCCTTCTTCTGTCCGTCCTTGCATTGAATCATTTTCTCTTTCACCATTCTCCTATCTTCTAGTAGTTTCCAAGTGTCCGTTGAGAGCCATTCCTTGTCTTGCCTTTTCTTTCTTCCTAGAACCGTTGAACACGTTTCGTTGAAAATCACCTTCAGAGACTTCCAATGTTCTTCCACGCATGATTCTTCAGTGATGTCGCGTAGTGTTTCCTGCTTTGCTCTGACAGTTGCAGTGAAAGTGTCCTTTGTGGTTGTGTCCTTCAGGTTTTGAGTGTTGAACTTGCATTGTGGCCTATCCCCAGCTATCCTCGGGGCTTTTAGCTTCACCTTGAAAGTCCCTTCTACTAGATAGTGGTCTGAACCCACATCGGCTCCTCTTCTCAACCTTGTGTCCAGTAGGCTCCGTCTCCACTTTCTTGAGATTGAGATGAAGTCTATTTGGTTTCTGGTGTTTCCATCTGGTGAAATCCATGTCTCCTTGTGTATATCCTTGTGTTTGAACACTCTGCCACCAATCACCAAATCACTGAGGGACCAGAAGTCTGAGAAGAGTTCACCATTGTCGTTCATTCTACTGAGGGCCTCACGACCCATGGAGAGTTGTCTTCCTGTATTGTCTCCTCCCAGCTTCGCATTGATATCATTCATCCGGATTTCGATATCACCATTTGGGACGTTGTCCATTACTGTTTGTAGTTGTCTGTAGAACGCCTCCTTCTTCTCTTGTTCTGAGACGTTTGTAGGCACATAGCATTGAATCACTGTAACTTTCCTCCCTTTTGAGTTGAACCTGGCTGTGATTATCCTTGAGGAGATTGGTTCCCACTGCATGAGAGCTTTGGCTGCTGTTGGTGGCATCATGATAGCCACTCCCTCGGTGTGCTCGTGGTTGTCCTCTGGGTGACCGGAATAGATTATTGTCTCTCCAGTAGGCAGTTGGCACCTTCCAGTTCCATTCCATCTGCTTTCGCAGATTCCCAACACTTCTATTCTGTATCTTCTCATTTCAGCGGCTATCTGGGCAGCCTTCCCAGCTGGCTTCGTATATTGTACGAACATTCCAGATACCCATCCTTATTTTGCTTTCATCGAAAGAAGGCACATCGGCTTACTGGCTTCCCGAGGGCTTTGGCCAGCCTGCGTCATTTCACTTCCCCGATCCAGCGAAAAATAAGGTTACTGTTTATATTTTTAGAAATTTTAATATATATATGCCTTGAAGTTTGTGTAACGATTTGGTTAAGCTTGGGGATTTTTCGACAATAAACTCCAGTTATATCTCAAAGACTCACTATTTATGTAATGATTAGATAAGCCGGTGGAGTTTACATTTCGCTTGAAAACAAGGATGGACTGGAGGAAAATACAAGATCTACCAACAGAGATATTTTATATTTACGTATTTATTATGGTGGAGAAATGAGGAGGGTAGGGGTGAGTTGTATTGTAAGATATATAATTTTACTTCACCATACACACCCACCCTCCTCAACTCCCCACCACTAATATGTATAAATTCACTCTGTTGTTCTATCTTGTATTTTGTATATAGTCGATGCTTGTTTCCAAGCGAAATCAGAACTCCACCTCTTTAACTCATTACTATCTATATAAGTAGTTACTCTTTCAACACACTAAATTATTGTCTGTCTATACCATCTTTGGGATTATGTGGCTCATATTTTCTACCTATAACTTGAAATCTTTGTAAAAATTATGTTCACAAATGTTGTGATTCATTGTAATTAATTTAATTAGGATGTAGACATTTGAAGAGAGAGAACCGACGAAATGAAATGAACTCGTATTATCCTGAAACTGCAAATAACTTCGTTCTATCCCTCTTCATTTAACTCCTTCAATACTCTTGTAGATGAACTGGTGAATTAATGCAAGAAATTGGCGAATATCATGTTGTAGGACTGTGAGCGTTCTCCTCATGCACAATTCTGCCTGCCTTGCATCACATCAGGTAACTGGGACTGAAAGTAATTCTAGATGACTGTATGCACGCATGACTAAGCATGGAAACTCTACTACAGCTTATCTGACACAGATTCTATGTGATGAGAGGAGTGTTAGGCATGAAACAACTACGAGGTTTGTGCGAAACATCAAGTCAACGGTTCTTCTAGTTATTTTCTCTCCCATCAATAATATTGTTGTCATTATTTCCATTTCAATTGTACTTTAATACTCATATTTTTTATTGACACTATTGTCAATGCAAGTGAGTGGCCTGTTAATTATTCTACTGCTTAGTATGTGATGTGAATAGAAACCTTCGATTCGATATTTCTCACACTGCGGTCTGAAAATTCGTCAGTGTATCAAATCGAGTAGAAACATCTTTCTGAGCTTCATGCGTTTCCTCCCTTATCTTCGGATTAATACCATTGATATTATCGATAACAAGCACTCTTCACAATTTCGATTTTCACTTGACACTGCCAACTTCAAGAATAACCACCATTCAATGTATACTTGACATATTTCTTTTTTGATATCTTAGTCCTGTATTATATCAGGTGGCGATAAAAATTTATTGTCATGACTAGTTTCAAGTCCTTCATTCATCAGTGCACATTCATCATTTTTCCTTCATTATCTTCGAACGTGGCTTGCATGTTGCTTTATTTTCATGTGATCACTTTATGACAGTGTTTCTAAACTAATCAATATACGATGAAGCGATGCACAAATTTCGTCATATCAGGACGGTTAACACCACTACTTTTTCAAGTCATTCAAGTCACGAGGTGAGAATTGACTGTCATATTGTTACGACAGAAGACCGAGGCTAGGCGACAGATTGTTAATTGAGAAAATCAAGAGATATTGATAGGTTTGTATGTAGATTATTGTCAGCGGAGAAGCAGAGTCTTGTGATTGGTTGTTTCCTTGCTGAAGGTTATTCTGTACTGATTATCACCGTTCCTCAGAAAGTTGAGCCTCACAACATCTGCGAGTCCTATTCGCACACTCTAAGTGAACTGTGATTGGTTGGTGATTTTTTCAAGGTTGACCTATTGGTTGCTATTTGTTTTCTCACAACCCTGATTCGGGTCGTAAACACTGATTGACGTAAATTGTTGTCTACAATTTCAGCTTGTTGGCAGCCAGCTCACACGACAACATCATTTCGAGGTGCTGATATAGGCTGATTACAGGTTAGTATCACGAATAGTTAGCTTTTCTCACAGACAAACTAACTGACTGACAGAGTGACTTCATGTGCTCGTCTGTTATCAAAACGCTGCAGTATCTATGACAATATTTGTCGTCTGCTAGCTTGTTAGCCGATTATTACTGTAGTAGACAGACAACTGGAATCACAACTGAGAAATGAGCCTGAATCACATTCTCCGACTCTCGACACCTTCTCTATCCTCAACTCTCTCCAATCTTGAATCTCATCTTGTAGGTGCAGAAGACATCATAAGAGTTAATATTCTCACTCACCCAACCAAGAACGAAAACTCAACGATACAGTATTCGGCCCCTCCGCATCCTATGTCACCTGGGTAGTGCTAGGCGTGGAACTCACAGCTTATCATGTAATTAGCAAGTTGTAAGCTATTGATCTTTCTATTCTCGAGTAAATGAAACTAAACATTGTAGAAAATTGTTAGAACTCCACACTGTCTCTTAAGTAGTCTTTTGGAATGAAGTAAATTATTTATTATCGTCATTGTTATCAACGAATATTATGTAACTGACACACTGAAATGTGGTCTGTGTCGCTTTCCAGCTTCTGATGCTAGTACTGAGTCTCTTGAGTCCGCATAAGCTTTGATGGATTTTAACTATTCAGTCGAATACAACAGAAGTTATGTAAGATGTGTGACAGACTGCTCAAATCGAGGGAGTGACAAAGGGGTTGTTCAGCCCTGATTGACAAATGTTTCATATCACCCATTTCGCCCTTCCAACCCAAATCTGAATTAGATCAGCAGTTTTGTATTTCACAGCTGAAACACCATTTATTATTCCAGTCACCGACAGTCGCCTACACGAACATCTTCACAGCCTTTACACCACACTAAAACAAGTCAGTCAAGTTCAGATCAGCTTTTGTCATAAAGCTAGACAAACCATTGAACAATGACTGAATAGATGCTTCGTCTCAGTTTCCAACCCATTGAGCACTGCATATCCCGGATTGTTGGGTTACACCATGACTGCATTACCATTCATTTACTAGACTGAACTATTATCACCTACGATGACGGCTGTTAATCGTCGCTAATCACTAGATACATTTCTGAGAATATCCAGAGGCTGATAAACCGTAGAAATATACAGTCGACAACATATTTCACCGTAGTATCGTTTCTTTGCTTGGCGTGCACTCGTAGCTGAAGACCAACGATGAAAACTGAGTGGAAATAATTTCAGATTACATCATAACAAGAAACAGATCGTATTGGAGACTGTCATACACTTTTAGACTTACTTATAGACTAGAGAAGATAACGAGAAAAAGAGACATGGATTTCACATTGAAGATAGACACACCGTAAGAATACAATTAGAAATGGGATGAGATGGCAGATAGTTGAGAAGGTTTGTAATATCTTACAACTCAACTGTCTTCATGCAGTTCGAAATGTTGGAATTCAGAATATTCACTGAGATGATTTCAGTCAGAAATTCTGTAGATTGCTTTCCTTGTACTAAACCAGTCCAAGCACGAGTCAGGTAGACGACAATGCTGACTGCAGTTTGGCTTTCTGTTATTGAGTAATAGATCATTAGATCCCACCTCAGTGAAAGAACTGATAAAGAATTCATCTTGTAACCTGAATATTCTAGTTTGTTGAATGATTTGAAACAGTCGGTATGAAGTCGTGTACCTGGGCTTCGTGATTGTTGACAATCGTCAACAGGGCATATCTGAACTCTTAAAAGAACTCATTTCGCTTCTGGGATTTGAACACAGATCACACAATGCCGCACTCGGACACATTACCACAGAGGTATTCAGGCCCACGGTTGACCTTCTGTAGTATTTCCGAGCGCCTCCAAACCTCCAAAATCAATTCAGAGTACACCATGTTGGCGAGTCAGCTATCATTGTGACCACATTTCAAACTCCAATGATAGAATTGAGTCAGCAACGAACGGAGGACTAGATGCATGACATTAGTTACTTTGTGCCTAGTGTCCAATCGAAGTTCCTCGGTTTCAGTCCCTATTGGGGGACCGTTGATTCTGACTGGTGAAAAGTGACAAACTCGGACGAAACAGATATGCAATGATGTTTCGCGTTCATTAGTTGACCAGCCGATTTTGGTTGGTGATGTGATCCACAGTGGAGTGAATTTCATAGTCTGGAAGTTGAAGTTATTACACGTTGTATAGTAGTGACTGACGTTGGCGGATTGAGGTCACTTTCAGCAACCAGGAGTGTTTATTAGATAAGTCTGAATGATCAGAACGTAGAAGTATGCACGCAGTTAGCTGGTTGTCCAATACTCACTGGTTTTCAGTTATTTCTAACTGATGTAGGTTGGTGATTCAGTCTCTATTGAAATCAGTCCCAACCCTCACAAATCCCATAATCAGAATAGAAAATGAAATCACATTTAGTAAATAAACATTTGAACCAGACTTGCTGTCAATCTCACTGATTTCAGACAGAAAATAAAAGGAGAAATATACTCTATATTGATGAAAAAACAAAGTTCTTACTAATTTCAGTCACTCAACGCTATTTAACGAGGACTCAGACCGAGACACACATATAGTAACAAGAGAAGGCAAGACAAGGAAGTCAAGGTATATTTTTCTAATTTAATCAAACCGCTCTTTAGATATCGTCAGTTAATATCCGTCAGTCAGTTAGGGAGCGTGTGATTTTAGCTTACATTGAACAACATGGAATAGAAACTTCAAATACACAAAGTATTCTGTTGCTAAGGCAGCATTGAACTGTGGAAATGTGAGAAGAATATTACGTTAGAAGACATTTTCTATAGGACACCACCACCACCACCAAAATTGTCAAACAATATGTTCTGACAGAATTTCTTAACTTCTAGTTGATTTTGTGTAAGATGTAGACGAGTGACAGAGAGACAGAGAGTCCACGGAATGAAACGACGTCGTATTATCCTGAAACTGCAAATGTCTTTCCGCCTTCTTCATTCAAAGTAATAAAGGCAACCGCCTGTATGAAATTAACCAATTGATTTGGAGACACACCACCCTCCCCACTAGTGACAGCTTTTAATGCCCCCCGACATGGGACAAAATCTTTCCTGAGTAGCCCAAGAAGGATTGAGGCGGAGCAATAGAGAATAACAGGGAGCAAGTAAATCTTTCATAATCTCACCTATTGTTTTACTCTATTAAAGGTCTGCATTTCTCCAGCATAACAGTATTGTCGTGTTTACATTCCAACTACAATCAGCATTGTAACTAACAGAATGGAAAGAAAATGGAAACAAAACACGACAACTAAGGATTAATCCATGAGAAATTACCCTCTAACCCCGCCCCGACAACACATCTCGAACATTTATTCAACTAGTTTATTCGAATGATTAAAACGAACAACTAGACTTGTAAACACTGCTCACTTGTATTACTTTCCGCCTGCATAAAAAAATCATGCATGTTGACTGCTGACTGTACATTTGGTGAGGAAAATGAATTCCCTGAAAACAGCCTCTTCACCGAACTA
Source organism: Trichobilharzia regenti (assembly GCA_944472135.2). Classification (NCBI taxonomy): domain Eukaryota; kingdom Metazoa; phylum Platyhelminthes; class Trematoda; order Strigeidida; family Schistosomatidae; genus Trichobilharzia; species Trichobilharzia regenti. Next base: position 8,565,243 of record OX235270.1, read on the forward strand.
AGTGTTTTCTTTTTATTAAGGATTAAGCCACACAATACCTATACAAGTTACCATTTAGTAATGTATTATCAGTTTCATGATAGTAATTCATTTCAGTCGATATGTAGCTCGAAAGTGTCTACTCTTTCTACTGTCTTGTACAAAACTTCTTCCTCCCAATAAATAATAACATCGACTAGGCTCTGTAAACCATTGAGATTTTGTTTTGACCAGTGTATGTCTACAAGGGAACTACCAGTTTATATTTGTCGTTCGAGGTGAACAGAGAAACATGCCAATCGAAACTTGTTTCTCGAGTTTTACATGAAATCCTGTAGGATTCAAATATAGAAAAAGGTGTTTACAGTATTTCAGTTTTCCGATTACCTGAATTCCCTTGGGTATGTAAAGTGAGTTGTATACATCTGATGGCTGATGAAATCTCAGCATGGTTACAGAAGGCTCGTTTGACGTTTGCCAACTTACTCCATCTCTGGTTTGGTAGATGTGATATCTGGCTTGTTAGCTGTCGACCAAAGCACATACGTGTGTACCGTTCAACAGTCCACTCCATCCTTCTTTTTGGCTGGCTGTGAGAGAGACCTGGCCACTGAAAGTGGAAGACATGAAATGGTTGACCAGATGTCTTTGAGAATAGATGCCAGCGTTCTATCTCCTGTGTTAAGTGTATTTATAAGGTGAGCAACATTGATTTAAGGATTGGAGATCCTTCAACGAGATTCTAAAGCTACATCGACTGAGATGATAAGGGCATGTCTTATGCATGCATGTCTAACAATGGTTTTCCTCGACGGACAGTGTTAGCTGACATAAGAGGGATCAGGTTGGATAAGAGTGAACCAGTCGTGGTCAAACCAAAACATGGCTCCATAGGTAAGTGAAATCCACAACAGTTGGTTTAAGCCAACCAGCCAGCCAGTCAGCCAGCCGGCCACTTCGAAGGGTGTGGACTTCCTGACTGGTTGGGGTCCTCAGCATGCTAAAAACCAAATACTGGGGATAATTGATGATATGTCTCAAAACTGTTCTCAGTGGCCTTCTCAATTCATTCACTCTTTGTGACTTTTAACATCCAATAAAATTCTATTGTTCCTCCATATTACTATTCCTTTCGCCTTATACTTCTGTTTATCATCTATCTCTGCTTTCTTCTCTTCCTTTGTGTGCTACATGGAGTGTGACAACTTGAAGTGCTGCACATCTGAGCAAAGTTCTACGTTGAAACCAGTCAGTCAGCTAGTCGCGTCTAAAGAAAAAAGAACGAACAAATCACAACCGAGAGAGCTTTCCGCTTTTTGATCGACTGATTTCCTTCCTCTAGAAAAACCGCGGTACAACTAACAGAGTATAAGCTGTCTATATTTCTGAAAAGGCTTCCTTCACTGACAATGATAACAGATATCTAGTTACAGCATATTTATAATAGGCCATTTAACAGGAAAACTAAGATTATTTCTCCAATATTACTTATAATTGGATATAAGTAGCGTAACAGGTAACATATGCGGACAATGGTAATGGAGAAGCGATTCAAAAAAGATGACAATACTCAGATGAATATGGTAAGAAACAGATAGGGTATGTATTATTAATAATATTATTATCATTACTTGTAAATTATCCTATCAATGTATACCGTAGTCTTGCTCACCCCACTATCAGTGGATGCCTAAGTGTATCTAGGGACACGGAAATACCCTACCTCTTCCAGATGGTTATACTGGCTTAGAAGGATTCTAAGTGGCTCATGAGGTGAAACATCTGCCTTTCTCGGTAGTAGATTACACGGACTTAAATCCAAGAGGACAGATGAGTTTCCACAAGTCCAATACAAAGTCATTCTTGTCGACTGAGTTTTAACAACATTTCACCTGAGACTACAATGCATCACATCGTCCATCTCACCTGACCCATATTACACTACAGGCGAATGGCAATGAAACACAATTCGTCTAGATTCCAACAACCTCGAATTTCATCTTCAGTTCATACCTTTGTATACACATCACTTTCCACGTTAGATGTACTAGTGGTCACTTGTGTCGTTGTTCTATATGCATTATTCATCTCTCTAGCTCAATATATCTAGTAATATGAAGATCATAGATTCACTCTACATATAGTTTTCGGTTCACTGTTCTTATTTTCAGACAGTGACATAGAAACCCCTAGTTTGAATTGATAAATTTCCAATGGAATAACCAAACTGTATTTTCTCGAGGGTAAATAATTTATGGTGTGTCTTCCAGTCGTCCTTACTCTCTCTCTCTCTCTCTACATCATTTCTGTGGTGAAAATTAATACGTGAGAATTTCATTGGGCCAACTTGGAATTAGCTGACCTGATGACAAAGGATATTATTAATTATGATAGTTACCTTAGGTCCTGAATGGAAAATAGTCCCTTAACAGCATATCTCCATTTAACCGTGTTCTTTACAGTCCTGTTTAGCTGGCTAGACGACTTCGCATGAGCTCTCATCTCCTACTCACATGATCTCGTCCATGTCACCCTCGGACTCACGCCCAACTCGTCGTTCTCCAATTGCGTTCGACTCAAGCCTTGTCATGGATGTGATGGGAGTCAATGGTTTTCTCAGCGTGTGTCCTATCAATCTCCATTTCCATCGAGATATGTATTTGTTGGGCGACAGTCTTTTCCTCGGTCCGTTCCCAGAGGTCGATGGCGCTTAAATTTTCTGGGCAATAATCTGAAATTTGTGTGTAATCTGTGAAGGCATCTGTTGATAAAAGTCTGCAGCCTGTCCGAAATGGTCTTGGTGGTGCATGTGCGTAGTCTCTGAACCACATAGAAGCAATGATTAATTTAAGATTTGTGTTAAAAATCTAAATCTTGTTGGTTATGCTTAATTGCAGCAGACTTCCACACCTTCCACATTCAGAATAATAAAGGTCTGTCTAATCTTTCCCATCCTAACTGGCTTTGACATCCTCATTCGTGTCTCTTGGCTGTTGTCCTGCCTAAGTAATTAAAAGAAGTGACTTCCTTCAAAATTTTCCCGTTGATGGTGATTGGTGATCGTTGTTAGAGTTGGTTGGCCATCTTCATCCTTTCTCTCTTCTCTGTGCTCACTTGAAGTCCTGTCTTCACTGCTTCTTCATTCAACTTGTTGAGAGTCTTCGAATCAGCCTTACGTAATCGTGTCTTGCTGACGATTTCAACGAACCTCATCACTACATGGAAACTCAACACTGTTTCTTCAGAAGACGAGTAGTAGGCTTTTAAAAGGAAACACAAAAATTAACACAGGAACGTTTGATACACAAAAGATTTATTGTGATAGGCATTTCATGGCCCAGCTTTGTAACTAATTTTATAATCTTCCTCAGCGTTCATCGATTGTTGCCCTATGCTTCGTACTGAGTATGAACTGGTCAATTAAGGATAGAATAAGTGGCTCTCTAGTGCACTGCACATCCTGTGGGAGTTGATGATAATAATGGCAATAATAATACGAATATCCCTATGTAGATAGTTGGAAACTACTCCGGATGAATGTTGGATAACAAACGTGTCTATTGGGCTGGCTGGTGGTAGTGGGAGGCAAAACATTGCATGCATCAGTACCACATGGCCTGAGCAGACTTTTGAGAAGCTGAGATGTGTGATAAAATGGAATACAAATAAGTAATGATTAGGTCCATGAGACGAAGATGAAGTTGAGGAATTTATCTGACTCATAGTAAATTATTCTTCATGTAAGTATGTGTGAAATATACCTGGTAAGTTGATATGCTCCTACTCAGGAACAATTAACAATTGACCTCATTTATTAGTGTATCAAACTTCAATTTTCTTCTGGATGATTCTTACTCCGGTTGACATAATTTAGCCTGACAGTCGTTGGTTTCGTGTGCAAAATACATGACGTAATCAGGCTTAGAACAAGGAGGAAAATTTGACAAAGCAGGATATAATGATTCCCTCAAATTTCGGGTGAAGTATTTTTCAGCTAGGCACTTTGTATACAGTGTTTACATATCCTATGAGAAATATATAATCAGATGTAACTAGTTAGAGCATGATGTCAGTGAAAAGAGTAGCTCTTCACTGTACGCCTTTCCTTTTATATGACTTAATAGGGATTTTTAAGTATTCTAGATACTGTAAAGACCCGGTGACGGTCGAGGAGCTGGACAGATTCCTGCATTACTCTGTCAACCTCGCAGTGGTGAAAACGAAGATACATTATTTGACAGAATGTTAAATCAACCTGATCCGTTCACTGATCCACAGAATCAGTAAGATGTGCAGCCGTGACACAATGGAAGAGATTCTGACTACTCTAAAAAGGATTCTTATTGAAAATGGCTACCCCGGAGGCTTCATGACAGTATCCATGAAGCCCAAACCATTGAAAGCGCCCATACTTTCTTCTCCTAAAAGAATTTTCCACCTGAATCTGTAATTTAGGGGAAAGTCATCGACAGGAATACTGAGAAACCACCTGCTCAGTATGTTATGTTGGATACATTTATCTAATGTGGGAGTGCATTCTACCCCAGTATCCGAATACTATGCTCTACCTACATGGGTTCGTAGGTGTCAAGCATTTTAGTGAAAGTGAATGTCCGAAAGATCGATAAACTCGAAGGTGAACTAAGCTCACATGAATTCTGGCTGCAAATCTGAACCACAGATTAGACTAAAATAGGCTGAGGGAGCTTGATCTCCAGTTAGTGCTGTTCCATGTCGGATTTATGCTTGATGTCAAGTTTAAATGGACAAAAGTGATGTTTCCAGTGGATATAATATTTGTAGATATAGATATCTCTTGTTGGCGTACAGGTCTACTTCATGCCTTCATATTGGTCAGTTGATGAGTATACATGTGGTTAAATGGCTTTGTACTCTGCACCCAGATGACTTTCTGTTAAATATGCTTTCCCTGACATAAATCCCGTTCTCGACTGTTAACTTGTTGCATTCAAACGTTTTTCTGCAACAGAATGCAGTATATTCAATGTAAAGGCAAATCGACTTCTACCTTGCTTGCTGAAGTTGAAGTTCCTCAGAGTGCAGTTGTCCCTTCTTCTGTGTGCGTTAACCCTGAAAAAAATCAAAAGAATTCCACTTGTCTGTCCTTTCCTCTTTTTCCTTTCCTCTTACATGAACTGTCTCTTTCGGATGAAGTCGACTACGTTAAATATACTGATAATCTGACTGTCATGCTGCCAGTTACCTCCCATCTTCACTGTTCCAAACTGAACAGCCCTTTCGTCAGACATCAACCAGTGGTCTTACAGTGAATTCCTCTAAATGTAAAACAGTTAACTTCAATTTCAGGTATAAACATGATTTACACAGAATGCTTGTAGCCTGGAAGGCAATGAAATGTAAACTAAGTCAAGCATAGAATAACTTGGAGTAGTTCTATGCCCTGACCTTCCTCGGCCATCCCATATCTTGTCGATTTCGATGAAAATGTTCAGTCTAACTAATGAAGTAATAGATCATTAGAGCTTACCTCACTGACTGAATTTACAGACGGCTTACCTTGTAGCATGAAGATCCTATCTTGTTGATTAGTTGAGGAGGACAAATGGTATGAAGTCGTCTAATGGGTTTCGTGGTTGTTGACACTCGTCAACAGGGTATGTCTGGACTCTTTAAGGAACTCATTTCGCATCTGGATTTGAACACAGATCACACAATGCCGCACTCGGACACATTACCACTGAGGTATTCAGGCCCACGGTTGACCTTCTGTAGTATTTCCGAGCGCCTCCAAACCTCCAAAAACAATTGAGAGTTCACCATGTTGGCGAGTCAGCTATCATGGTGACCACATTTCAAACTCCAATGATAGAATTGAGTCAGCAACGAACGGAGGACTAGACGCATGACATCACTTACTTTGTGCCTAGTGTCCAATCGAAGTTCCTAGGTTTCAATCCCTATTGGGGACCGTTGATTCTGACTGGTGAAAAGTGACAAACTCGGACGAAACAGATATCCAATGATGTTTCGCGTTCATTAGATGACCAGCCGATTTTGGTTGGTGACGTGATCCACAGTGGAGTGAATTTCATAGTCTGGAAGTTGAAGTTATTACACGTTGTATAGTAGTGACTGACGTTGGCGGATTGAGGTCACTTTCAGCAACCAGGAGTGTTTAATAGATAAGTCTGAATGATCAGAACGTAGAAGTATGCACGCAGTTAGTTCGCATGAACAGTACTCCGTCTGATTGTGTACAAAGTCCAACTGTCTTTGCTGTTTCTACCAACAGGCAGGTGACAGGTTTGAACACTATTTGACATCAGTCAGAAAATCACTGAAGATCCTTGAAGTGATGTGGGCCACATCGAGTTCTAGTGAGAAGTAGTAACCACTGGGATTCACCATGTCATACAAAAAGACAGCTTCTTGTCTTTGAGTTTATAACTATGATTTCATCACGATTTTTTGGGATGCATTCAGACGTTGAATATTATTAGTTCAATCACCATGTTAAATTACTCACATATTACTTGAAAATAGTATGCAAAGTATTTACATGTGCTTGAAACGTGGGCGACAAGCGGAAGTAAATTTGTGACCTCTCAGCAGAGTAAGTTAATCCGTGGAAATAATGACTAAACGTTGTTTATCGTAAAATAATGCCAGCTGAATATTTATGGAAACTGTACAGTAGTTGTCTCCATTTAACTTTGATGTTGTGATTGGTGGATATGAAAACACCAGTGAGGTTTTTCTGGATAGCTATGTGTGTTCCGTGTTTCGTATCAGGTGGTGTCATACAGTTGGAAATGATGGGTTCAGGTGTAAAGTATTAGATGAGTCATCAGCAGTTAGTTAAGTCAATGAGTGTTGTTTGGAGGATTTCATCATGAGCTCACATCAGTTAGAGGACCATTGGAAAACCATGGCGTACTGGACAGCCATTTTTTCATGCTTTGGGACTCTTCGCTAGCACAGGCATACCGCCAGGTTTGGAATCCGGGACCATCTGTTTGCAAGGCGAGCTCGTAGACACGTAAGCCACTGGGACCCGATGCAATGGCCAGCCCATGAATTCTAACTTCTTCCAATTCATGACATAGTGCGACCACTTCGTAATGTCTTCTTCGATGAGTTACTGCCTCACCATCAATCCGCTGCGACTTACTGGTTACGGATTCCCACTAGAACCCCAGATTAATTTTCAAGTATTGTTTCTGTACGCATTCAGTTTGATTGATTGGAGGATTTCCTCATGAGCTGACATTAGTTAGAGAACTGTTGGATTGAGCCTGACTGGGATGGTCATGACACTGAGATCCAATGGTTGGGGACTGTTAGTGACGTAGTTGAAAGTAGTTCTCAGTGGTACAAATGAATGTACTTCGCCTTATCATTCACGTTCGTAAAGAAATCCTTACTAATCATCTAATTGTTCTTGCTTTAGGCTGTTTCCTCCCACTTTATTTGCGTTATGTTCATTTTATCTGATTTTATAATCGTCTTTTAATGACATCTTTTAAGTAGAACCATTGCATTTTTGAACGGTGTTTGACGTTGACAAATTAGTCAGTCATGTGGCGAATTCTCTTCAAATTGTCATGGTAGCAGTCAAGGAGCATGGATTGGTATTATGACCGGAACTATGACCTAGTAGACTATGAGCGAATGCTAACTTGATGCGCTGGCAAACCAGTCTTAATCGCACCTCAACAACATCAATAATACCGCCCGGTCGCAAAGACAGAAGAGCAGGCTAGACGTTGGTAAGAGAGCATTCTCTCTCTCAAAACAACAGTCCAACAAAGTTTGACAGACCTGGCCTATACATATGTCTGAAATGACCTTGAGAAGCACTAGTGTCCTTGATAATGACATTGATTAGGACAGTGAACAACCAATGGCACTGCATAGGTCATAAGTAGGGTGAGAGAAATACAAACAGACATGTAAAAATGACATGTAGGAAATCAGCTCTGTAGATATCACCGCCACTGTCAAGAGACATGAACATGTGGAATAAAATTAACACATCCTCTTCTTCGAGTCAACTTGGAAACGTACTGTCGTGGATTTCTGGTCACTGGATTGCTTTCTAGTCTGACTTGCACTTTTGTACCTTCCTATGCACCGGAGTTAGTTTAAATATATGAAGTAAGAGATATAGGTCTATCTCGAGTTTTTATGACGTCCCGTGCCGCTGTCTTCACAACTGTTTTGTAGGTCTCACCTTCGTCCTATGAACTACTATTACCTCGTACATAACAGTTCCAAGTTTACGTTTTGTTTGGCCTTCTTTCTAATTCTCTTTTCCTGGGTGATAATCTCGAGCATAGGCAAGGTCACACTTCTGGAAATAAGCTACAGTTTAATTCGGATGGTTTGGAAGTGATGGAATCTTATTTGTGTGTTTGGATGCATTAGCAGCAGGGCCTTTTTTGTTGCTGCAGGTGTCTCTGCACTGGATATTTTCAATAGTGGTGCTGCTTCTGAAGACTTATTTGAAGGTGCTGGTTTCTGTGGCTCTGGTGCCTTTTCACTAGATGTTTGGGGTGCAGGACCACAGGACGTTTGGCCGTAGGACCGCTTTCGTAGTTTTGCTACATCTCGATTCTGGCTGAAACCAAGTCTTGAATTCTTGGAGGGAACATGAAGAATCTCTCGCTTCAACATTGTCGCAAACGCTGTCGATGGGGAATTCCGACAGCCGCAGGCTTTCAAACCAATCCAAACCCAGTAAATTCAAGTTTAGATATGATAGAGAAGATTTGTAGCTCAGGTGGATAATTTTGATGTGGTTTTGTTCTCTGAGCTGGATAGTTAGTTTGCGAAGCTTTCATCACCTTACTGGGTGACTAACTAACTAAACTAACTATCCAGCTCAGAGAACAAAACCACATCAAAATTCAAGTTTGTATCATTTGCAAAGCATGTACTGATGAATTGGAACCGGATGTTGCATCTTAACTGCCCTGTCAAAGAGAATTTTCCACCAAATGCACTGACTGTTATCTGGTCAGTGTTCTCCAAAAAGGGGCATCCCAATTATCTCCATAGACTCTTCGATATTATCCTAATGTCGGCTGCCGTGTCTACCCGTGGGCATGCCAGCTATGAACTGATTTCTACCTTAACATATTTACATGCAGTGCGAGTGCCAATATGGTAGGCAGCTGTGATGCCCATGGACTTTGTCATTGGTAGGCAATGGGATCGGTTTCTAGGACTTTGGTAGGAGAATCTGATTACAATATCCATCTCTGTGACTAGTTGTGTGACCTTGGCCACGTGTACTGTGTTTGTAGGGGCATGAATTTACGTAGTGCCAAGCCCCACGATATCAGCATTCTGAAGGCGGAGTCTGCTGCGGGTGATGCGGTCATTTTTGCTGAGCATGATGCGGTGCGGTCAGTGTTGACGCGACTGGGTTCACCGCATATACTTGTGTTGTATTTTGGCTGCCACACCAGACCAGGATAGTATCTTCATGAATGTTAGTTAAATGCTGGTGTTCTTCACTGATGTCTTTCAAAGTCATTTGTGGATCTTGTTCCAGTCGATTTAATAGGCGTATGCGTATGTTGGCGAATTTGAGAGATAGTGAACCACAAATGAAAATCAACACTCCAAATTGGTCTTCTGTAAGCGATTTCAATTTAAAAAGTTCGCACGTGCGATTGACTATACCCAACTGAGTATGGATATCATCATTTCCGTTCAAAACCAGTTTCATGCAATGATATCGGATATTGAATAGGGACATGTGGTCGCCAAACTGATAACTAGTGATCTGGACAGTTTCGCTGAATGATCAATCACTGGGCTTCTGCGGAAGAATTGAGCTGCAATATTTATCTAGTTGATCTGCTCGCAATTTACGAATTAGAAGCCTTACTTTTCAGAAATCATCTCTGTCCGCAAAGTCTACTCGAAATAGGTATTCGTATCTCCGAAACCACGTATCAAACGTCACGTTTGTATCTGGGTCATAAACAGATTTTGACATGCTACTACGAATGTTATCGTTGGTTGTAGATGAATCGGCAGCTCGTAATATGTGTAGACCAGCAAGCATTTCCATATAAGCTTCTCAAAATGCAGTGAGGAAAACCCATAGCAGAAAATTGGGATTTCAAAGCTAGACAGGATTGAAGAGGCTGGACAGACCCTCATTTATCTGAAATCAGTTTACAAGTCTAGTTCGCTCAGCATAAACAACAAGATTTAGATTTTCAAGTCTAATGCCAAGTCACTATTTCTAGTATGGTTCAGCGGCGCGGTGTGGGAATTATCAAAAGCATTTCTAACAGGCTTTTGAAAACTTTTGTCAACAGCTGCCTTCGCTCCATACCGATCATCAGATGGCCAGAAAGGATTAGCAACAGGGAACTCTGACAACGGACCTACCAAGAACTTATCACCCATCAAATATCGTGAAGAAAATGGAAATGGATGGAACATACGCTGAAGAGATTGATGAGTAACATCACCACCAAGGAGATAATCGGGAGCGATCTGAGTGGTAAACGATGGTTTTGGCGTTCGAGGGTAACATGGAGGAAACGTGCCTATAAGAAGACTAGAGCTTGTGAGTAATTGTGGAGCCAGCTAAAGAGTGATACAGAGAACAGGGTCAAATGGAGATATATTTTTGAAACCCTATGTTCCACTTGAATCCTACCTAAATCAGTGTAATTATTATCAGAAGTATGATTGAAAGGTGTGAAAACTGACTCATTAGGTTGGGAATATTACTCTAAGTACATTGAGTTATTGATGTAGGTTGACTGTAATACAGCTGCATGCACATACCATCAGAGAAGTATCGTTGAGATAATATATATTTTCCCAGGTGCTAACTTTTCCATCTTTCATTGCCTTTGCTTTCCGAGTGGAGTACAGGCCTTCAAGATTTTTCAGGCTTTGAAGCTCCAGTACTGCTTGAGGCATTTTTGTGGAGTGGGATTGATAGCCTCACACCCAATCTCCCCTCTTTACCGGATTAGACACCGACTAGGCAAGGGATAGGAGAGTGTTGACTGGAAGTCGAACTCCGGACCCCATGCGTGGTTGGCAAGCATTCTACGATTCAACCACTGATTCAGGTAATGTAACAAGCAATTTTTCAAGCCAGTTTTTAAGCTTGACTACAACTTGTATTTTTAGAAAAGTTCCCTTCTACCCTGTGGACGAGTTTCTGTGATAGGATAGTTTAGGTGGGTGTAAATCAGTCCTTCCATTTACTCCTAGAAATGCACACTTAAACCTTAATAACAGAAGTCAGAAACAGAAGAAATGAACGAGAAATTAGGCCAGGAACTCAGGAAATTAATGAACAGGTTTCAAATACTTTACAGCATTATTTTTGTTCTACTCTATTCTTTAGCATACGAACACACCAACTATTTGTTAGTCGAGTCTATGTTATTATTAATCTGAATTCTTAAAGAAGGAAATTGAAGTCTGTGTTTTTGTTGTTCGTTTTTTTTAGCTTAGAATACTAAAAATAGCAATTTTCTAGTTTACTCCTCTTATCTGTTGTGTGGGATGTTTATAATTGCCACTCTGTTCTGAATTCAAGTTGAAAACAAGACAAACAGATTTTGTTCTAGCATACGAGGAACAGAGACTAATTATTGATTGTTTAAATGTGTCTGTTGTTCCCTGATCATGCTGTGATATAGTCGAGATTGGTGGTAAACATGTCCATAGTTAGTGAACAGTGTGTATTGGTGGTTCAGTGGTAGAAGATTTGCTAACCATATACGTGGTTTGACGTTCGACTCCCGGTCGGTCCCATCCTTTACCTTGCTTATCTAGTAGTAAGTAAGCCTGGAGAAAGACGTCGGTTGAACATGAGGCTAGTGACCTTGTCCAGAAAAAGAAGGACACCACCGCTACTGAAACTTCAAAGCTTAAGCTTGAAACCTTATGTTCCACTTGGAATGCAAGGGAATGAGACAGAAAGAGAGAGAGTTACTGAGCGAAATGCCTTAAACCGTGAATTCGAACTTGTCAACAGTCATGAGTCAAAAGATTCGTTTGTGCAGCACTCCTGGTGCATACAGACAAGTATGGATAACCAGGCTGTGCAAAGCTTGCTACAAATTCAATGAAAAAAGGCAACACTGAGACTTATTATCATTAAGTATTTGGTTAAGTAGCTTTTGTTGAGAATATCACAGAAAGCTGGGAGATAAATATACATTTTTGATGGGTTTGTTAACGTTTGTCTGTATGCCTGATTGATTGTACACTTTCAGACAGACAGCTAAAAAATTCATTTTATATTGAGATGATTTTTCTCCATCCTTTGTCTGTAAATCACATTTATGCTCCATTTAGGTTTGACTGACGCGAAGTAGACTTTCCTAAAAGCACGAAAGACAAAATCCACAGAAACACTATTTGGTCTTTTCTCGATCATCAATCGGTTAGTTTTGTGGATAATCGATATCGGAGCGGACGGATAGACATCATTTACTCACGTCATTTTCGCCTAATAACTGAAACGACCAGGGTCTGGACATTCACACCAGCTAGTCAATCGACTACTGGAATATGTTGACTGATTTGTGTCCACTGATCCATTGGCTCAAGAATCCTAACTTCTTCTGCAACCGCCAACCTACATCATAGGCGATTACCTGTGTTCTTACCTGGAAAGGTGGACCTCATTGTTCATGAATTTTCATTAACACTCCAGGTTACCTCCTGTATAAAACCAGTTGCCAGTGAACATCTGAGTGATTTTCAAGTATTAGTTTACATGGTTTATTTTTTTACAGGTTTGGTCACGTGCCCCCACGATTTGGTTAGGGGGCACTCATCTGGCATTTTATCCTGATTTGGGACTCTTCATAAGTACGCAGTCACCTTCCGCTTACAAGGCTTGCTCGTTGACCTTTCCCCCAGGGGAATCTGACCCACTATTCGGGTATTCCAGTGGTTCTGTACATAATGTCATCTCGGTTAAATTCCAGCAAAACAACACCTGATAATTAACCTGATGGTTACTGGTGGCCGGCTTTATACGAGAAGTTACCTGGAGTTCGAGTGAGAAGGTGTGACCATTAGGGTCCAGCAAGTCAGGTAAGAGAACAATCACTCGCCTATGACATTGGTTGCTGGTTGCACCATATATCGCGAAATGTGACAGAAGTTGAAATTCATGGGCCATTGGATTGGGTCCCGGTGGTTGTAATCAGAAGAACATGAGTTCGATTTCCCGGTAGGTGTGTTCTGATGAAGAACCCCAACCGTTGACGAAACAGCTGTTTAGTAATCCTTGGTTTTCCAGAGGTTCTCTAACTGATATCAGCTTGTGATCAAACCTGTAACTTTCAACCGTGTTTACTAATATACATATGTATGCAGAAATCTCAGTGCATATTAAGGAATCTGAGTATTAAGAGTGATGCTTCTTTCAGTAGTGCAATTATTTATGACATAGATGACAGAGATCACTGTACTGACAGATATTTGTTGACAGATGAAGAATAATACCTACTTGTAGATTTCTCTGTGAGCTATAAACATCAATTGATGGCTGTCCAGTCTATGAATTTAGGTAGGAACACCTCACTAATTCTATCCACTTCTTCGTGTTCGTTCCTTTACGTTCCTAGTGGAACATAGGGCTTCAGGCTTTTACTTTAGAATTTCCATAATGAAGGTATAGTTTGTCACGGCTTATCCTTCCTCTTCATGAGGCTTACTAGAGGTTAATAAAATAGGTGACGTTTAGAAATGCATCAGCCGAGAATGCAACTCGAACCATGTGTGTAGTTGGTAAACCTTCTACTGCCAGACCACCGATTCTACTAACTTGATGAAGACAGATTATTCTTCTTAAAACTTCCACTGTCAAACAAAGCGAGAACGACAAATGTATCAGGATAATATGAACTCATCTCCTACTATCGGTTACAACATGAACAATACAGAAATATAGATTGCAGTAGAGATTTGAGAATACTATTTCTTCACAACAAGGAGTGGTCGTTGTGAAGCCGTAAAAGACGAGAGACTTAGTAAAGAAATGTTTGTTTGGAATTTGGTATCTATATTTAGCCAAATTATGTACGCCTTATCTTCAATGCAAGAACTGGTGCGGTATTATTCTCCTGTCCATCTCAAGCAAAATACCAAGCCGCATCATCCTGGAGAGAATCAAACAAGCACTAGATGAAAAACTTCAACCGTAGCAGGCTGGATTCAGGAAAAACAAGTCATATATTGGTCAAATCGCCACACTACGGATCATCATTGAACAGAGCTTGGAATGGCAGTCAGCTTTCCACCTCAACTTCATCGAATCTGAAAAGGCCTTCGATAGCGTCGATCGAGAGGTAATTTGGAGACTACTTCGCTACTACCAAGGGGTGCCGCCAACATTTATATACCTCATCGAACAGATGCAAGATGATACTGCATGCGAAGTAATGCACAACGGGAATCCTTCGAAGTGAAGACGGGAGTAAGACAAGGCTGGCTGGCTGCCTACTATCTGCAATGATTTTCCTGACTGTGGTAGACTGAGTAATGCGACAGACAGAAAGAGGGCAACGAGGAGACAAGCATAAAATGGACCCACACAAAATACTTGGAGGATCTGGATTTTGCCGATGATATATGTCTGATTTCCCACAAACAGGAAGATATGTAAGTGAAAAGCAACAAGTTGGCAGAAGAAGCATCAAAAATAGGACTTCCTCCAAGTGAACATAGAGAAAACAGATGTGGTGATGAAGATTCCTGGCAGACAACAACAGGAACAACAAAAGACAACAATCGGCATAAATGGAAGTGATCTGAAAGAAGCAACCTCCTTTACCTACCGTTTCAACTACAGGAGGAACTGATAAGGATATCAAAGCGAGGATCAGGAAAGTAAGGCAAGCTTCCATTACTCTCAAGTCTGTGTGGAGGTGAAAAATACGATCCAGATTTTCAACTGCAATGTGAAGTAAGTGCTGTTATACGAAGGGCGCTTCGCACAAACTACAGACTTTCATCAACAGCTGTCTTTGCTCAATACTGCTCAAGATCAGGTGGCTGGCTAGAAAAGATCTCTGTGAGCAAACCGACACAGCAGGAACCAATTGCGCAAGAAATATCCAAGAAGAAATGGAGGTGGATTGGCCATTCTCTCAGAAAATCCTCAAGTGAGTGATATCACAAGCCAGGCCGTCGCTCTAGTGGAACCCGAATGGGAAGCGACGAGTTGGTTATCAGTACGAGGGTGACATGGAGGAGGTCATGTGAAGAGGAGAGACGTGGAGCCAGGTGGAAACGTTGGTGGAGAACCAAACGGAATGGAGAAGCTGAAACCCTATGTTCCTCTAGGAATTAAAGAAAACAATAATAATAATAATAATATATCGTCAACGAACCATTTGCACAAATCTCCCCGTGTTGCGCTACTCCTGGCCTTCCT
The DNA here is from genome assembly GCA_944472135.2 of Trichobilharzia regenti. NCBI lineage: Eukaryota > Metazoa > Platyhelminthes > Trematoda > Strigeidida > Schistosomatidae > Trichobilharzia > Trichobilharzia regenti. Next base: position 8,580,646 of record OX235270.1, read on the forward strand.
TCATATTGTGTTTCTTTGTGTTCTTTTCACTTCTCCAATGTATCTCTACAACTGTGTATCATTTTCCTTCTCTGACATCAAACGTATCTCCCTGCTATTTGATGTTTTTATGCCGATGAACACGTCTCTTTATATACTACTGATAAATCTTATCATTAGCACAAGCCACAGATGGAAACTAAGAGTAACATTAGTCCGCAATGATGTAAGTTGTTAAATAATTAAAAGATACCTCAGTAATAATGGTTACCCACAGAAGTTCATTGACAAACATGGGAAACATGGTGTCGAAAAAAATAAATTGCAACACAGTAGAGATAAAGTCCATCTTCTTACAGCTTGCCCCTAAAAGTGATGGTACTCGTAGTAGAAAATAAGATGCATACTGAAAGCTGCCCTGAAAAAAAAATTCCAGCCGCCAAACTTAAGTATGTTTATTTAACGACCAGTTGTTTAAGACAGTCAAAAGTGGACAAACTCCTACCTCATGTTACCTCCAAATGAGCTTACCAAATTACATGTACATGCCAAAACGCATTTAATTGGAAGAACAGAGAGAAGGGTTATTGTCCACATTTCTCAAAACATACCAAAGAGTCTATTGACTGAGCCACTCACAGAGGTTAAAGAGTGCAATTACGCGCCATCTATTCGGCACACGTCATATTGTAGACAATCTGAAAGTGTTCAAAATAATCAATGTGTGAAAGAAACTTAGCCTGCCAAGTTTTGCTGAGACAATCGTCATCAAACGAGACAGTGGTGAATTTTACACTGCCCTGGTGATAACCAAGTATACAAAATTTACTACTCAATCTGTCCTACTTAGAAAATTTTATTGTCTCATCTAAGCATGCCTAACCCTAGCCCCCTCCTTGTTTTGCTATTTATAAGGACATGTTTTCTGTAGTGACATCCTTTTTGTTTCTAAGCATAGTCACCTATTTTTCCTGTAAATAGTTAATCCTTTTAAATGCTCTTAATAATTTAACAACTTACGTCATTCCTGACTAATGTTACTCTTAATTTCTAGCAATTACTGCTTGTTATCGTGAAAAAAGTATCTTCAAATCTTTAATGTAATTTATATTTCAGTTGTGTTGTTCATGTTGTAGCTAATTCCATTTTTGTTTGTTTATTAAATGTATCACATAGTGAAACAGTAGTATTTACTGGATGACATTTCGAACACAATTTATTATTATTTTTTAATTATTTATTTATTATTTTTGATTACAGCTTGATTCCACACTGTATATTTTTGGTACAAGTATGGAATTTTCAGCATGGATATCGGTAGCCCAAATTTCGCAGGCCGACCATAGATATCAGGTGTGCGTCTGCAGGGGATCGAACCTCAGACCATGTGTATGATCGGCGAGAGTCCTAACCACTGTGCCACCGACGCATATAATCATAATCATATTAACTGATATGTTATTTGATATGATATGATATAATCATATCACAATTGATATGATTATGAACAATAATAAATTGTGTTCGAAATGTCATCCAGTAAATAATACTATTTCACTGTATGTGATACATCTAATAAAGAAACTAATATGGAATTACTTACTACCACAGTGTCCAAGTTTTACACATATATTAACATGTTGTAGCTAGTTGAGAAGAATCCTCGAAATAATAAAATATGAGCTCTTATCGTGTTGGTACATTTGTCTTTCTTACTTTGCTCAAGGTGATTAACAGGAATATTTGTATGAACTTCCTCCATGCTTGTATGTACTGTTTTCTGACTAACGTGACCATAAGATCGACATATATGAAATAAACCCTAGTAAATTTGCGCTTAGCTGAAATTGTAATTGACCTGTTACTTTAGTACTTCTACTGTCGGTGGTTTAAGACGGTTTTTAGCCACGTTTTTTCTACCTTATATAATAAGGCTTGTTAGCTATATTCGAAATCAGCACACTTTAGGGTTGTGCACTAGGGTCACTTTACACATAATTAGTTAACGTATAACTCCTAACTTAAAGTGTACACTTGAATATGTTCTCTGGTTGTTTTTGTTAATCAGTGTACTATTGAAACATAAAATGTCACTTTTATTTAATAGAGATCAGTAGGTCGCATTGGTTAATTCATCTGGTTTCGTGTAATGGGGTACCTTAACAGTACCCACTATATGCTACCCAGAAATTTAGTTATAGTTTGATAACAATTAAGGAAAGGTGGTTCAAATATGATCAAACCTGAAATTTATGAAATCCTTACAAAGAAATATTTGGTAATTAATCCAATTTTTACTTATGACTGATTACAACACGAAGTTGCCTAAAGTTCCCATGAGAACTAGTGACCGGTAGGGTCCACCGAATCGTGTGTTTGCACAACTACTCGCCAATAATACTGATTGTTGCCTGCGCTATATACGTCGTGAATAGGAAGAATTTGGAAGTTATTAGGCTATTGGATCAGTTCCCAGTGGTGGAGGGGTCTACGCGCTCACTTTGTAACCAGAATGTCCTGGATCTCAACCATAATGATTGCCCGCTGTTGAGGAGGTTCAAACTAGGGCGAAACAGCCGTCAGGTACTCCCCTATTTTCCAGTGGTTCTCTAACTCACGTCAGCTTGTAATTTTGTATTTTGTTGTATAGAAAATAAATCGAATTCTATAAAATATTCACCTTTAGAGGTCTGTTGTAAACTGCAAAAGAAGAAACAATCTTGATACTTTATGAAATAAAACACTAAATTTACATCCAGAGGAAATTCAAACTATCCACCATAATCTGTAGCTTTTCACCTGTCTTCTTAAATTCACCATTTACTTTCTTCTAATTTTCTAATTTTAATACCTACTCAGTTATATAATTTCATCTTACTCAGTCTCGTTGTCAGTGGTCGTATTCATTTAAAAAGAAACTTCTGACTACCAAAAAAATAAATAAAATAACTTGTCTATTTGTTACCTTTGCATCCTTTAAAAAAATGCAGTTAGAATTTATAAAATTAAATTGTTATATTATATTAACTTAATCCCCCCAAAGTGTCCTACTTATGGAAAATAAACCTACTACTAGATAAAAAAGTACAACTTTTTTCTATTTCATGCGTTTCTTCCCACTGATGAACTCCAACAAAGCAGGGCAACAAATTGGGTAGGATAGCTTGACATCATTTTTACTCTTTTTTGGCTCTCATTATGTGAATACAAGGTAAAATAGTTACAGTATCAATATACAAAGACAATACTACATTAATGCATTAGTTAGAAGGTGGAAACATTTCAAATTTCATTATTATTATTATTATTATTTATTAATATTCACTTGGGTTCCCAGTGGAACGTAGCGCTTCAACAGCAGATATACACTTTGTCCTATTCTCTGCCGTGTCCTTCAGCTGGCCCCACGATCGCCCATAAGCTGTCGTATCATCCAACTCACACAATCACCTCCATGTCACCATCGGATCCATGCCGAACTCGTCCTTTCCCATTCGAGCAACTGTCTGGCGTACGATGTCATTCAATAGTCTCCTTAGAGTGCATCCGATCCATCCTCATTTCCTTCAGGATATCTGTCGAGTGACAGATTCTTCGGTAGCTTTTGCCTAAAGTTCCTTGTAAGAAACAGCGGGACCTGATGGAATGACTCCAGAGGTATTTAAGTACGGTGGAGACAGTTTACTGTCTGCATTAACTGAGGTTCTAGGCAGCGTCTGGGAATCAAAGAAAGTCCCATCGAGTTGGTGCAAGTCACTGATCATCCCCATATACAAGAAGGGAGACAAGTCTTCCTGTGATAATCACACAGGGATTAGCTTGACTAATATAGTGTCTAAAGTCCTAGGTTCAATAATCATGCGTAGACTGAGTGATACTCGGGAGGCACAAACACGGAAGAACCAGGCAGGCTTTAGGCCAGGAAGAGGGTGTATTGATCATATCTTCACCCTCCGACAGATTCTAGAACATAGACATTCCTACCGGCGTCCAACAATCATCATACTTCTTGACCTAAAGGCGGCCATCATTCGATTCTGTCGACCGAGAGGTTCTCTGGAGATGCTTGGCTGTAAAGGAAATGCCGAAAAAATACATTGCACTGATTAAGTTACTCACTCTACTCGTACTCATGCAGCCAGGTGAGGGCTTACGGCGAGTTATCATCTGAACTGGTGACGACTAGTGGTGTCCGTCAAGGATGTCCATTATCCCCATTTCTATTCAACTTCATCATAGATGTACTAATGGACTTAACCCTAACTCACTTCAGCAACTCAGGGATTATTGACTTGCTACCAGGGAATAATCTCGTTGACTTGGAATATGCAGACGATATAGTCCTTCTAGGCGAGGACTCTGACAAAATGCAGTCTTCTAAACACCTTGAGCTGCAATCTACGAATGTTCGGCATGCGATTCGCTCCTACCAAACGCAAGATGATGTTACAGGGCTGGACGACACCGACTCCTAGACTAGAAATAGGGAGTGAAGTGGTAGAGCACGTTGACCGCTTCCCTTATTTGGGAAGTACCATCAGCCAGTGCCAGCGAGTTGATCTCTGACGAAATCTCACCTGAGCACGGATACAGAGGGCTAGTTTCGCGTATGCCAGTTTACCCCACCTCTGGCTTAGTAGACGTGATATCCGACTATCGACCAAAGGGCGAGTGTACTGGTCATCAGTCCTCTCCATCCTCCTTTATGGCTGTGAGACCTAGTCATTGAGAGTGGAAGACATGAAAAGGCTGGCTAGCTGTCTTTGATCATAAGTGCCTGCACTCTATCTCCCGTGTGAAGTGATATAATAAGGTAAGCAATATTGAGGTTAGGCGTCGAGTTCTAGGTAGGCAGGGGAAATCAATCGACGAGGTTGTGAAGTTACATAGACTGAGATGATTAGGACATGTGTTACGTATGCCTAGTCATCGCCTTCCTCGACGAGCAGGGCAATGTTAGCTGATATATGGTCAGGCTGGAAAAGATCTAGCGGTGGTCAAACCAAAACATGGCACCAGTCAATGAAATCTACAACATTTAGTCTAAGCCACGTAGGAAAATGTAAACTTCCTGGTTGGGGTCCTCGGGACGGTAAAAACCAATGATTGGAAACAATTGGTGACATGGCTCAAAATCGTTCTCAATGGCTGGCGCAGATGCATCCACTCCTTGTGACTTATGATTTCCAATGAAACTGTTTTGTTCTTCGTTACTACTATTCGTTTGTCTCACACCTCTGTTTACTGTGTCTAATATGCATTTCTTCTACTTTCTTCTCTTGCTTTGTGTGGTACATGGAGGGAGTGTGGTGACTTGAACTGCCGCACATATGTGCAAAGTTCTATGATTTTTTTTTGATTATAGCTTGACTCCACACTGTATTTTTGGTACAAGTATGGAATTTTTAGCATGGATATCGGTAGCCCAAATTTTGCAGGCCGACCATAGATATCAGGTGTGCGCCAGGGTGGGCTCGAACCCCGGACCATGTGCATGGTCGGCGAGAGTCCTAACCACTGTGCCACCGACGCACAGAGTTCCGTGTTGCTGGTTCTTTCAACTGACCATATACGACCACTCACTGACTGACTTAACACTTTTGTTGAAAATCAGAATATGGTTCTTCATGCTGGCTACATGCAGAAGATTTACAAACTTATTTAAGAGTGATGAAAGTGTACCTTACCTTCCACAATCTGGCTGGCCTCGACATCTTCATCCGTTGTGACTGTCTGTGGTTGAAACAGTGCTTCCTAGATAAGCGAAGGCAGGAAGTGAACTTTTTCAACTTTCTCCCGTTGATGGTAATAGGTGTTGGTTGTTGTTGTTGCTGTTCGTTCGGCGGTTGGTTGGTTGGTTATCTTCATCACCTTGGTCTTCTGTATGTTCACCTGAAGTCCTGTCTTCTCCGAAAGTCTATTCTGCCAGTTTGTTGGGTGTCAACCGTACATCTTTGAGTGTGTATGACATTAAACATAAATCATCTTCAAAATCTAGATCTTCTCTAGCCTTCTCATCAGTCTAGAATATTCCCATCTTCTCTCTTCCTACGCATGGTGTGCCGCATAATTCAGTACATCACAATCAGGAATTTCATCGTTGGTTATTGCAGGAGGCCTTATCTTACACCTGTCTTCACTTCACTGTCTTCGCTGAATCTTGTGTTGTGGATCAGCTGACAAATGACACTGTCATGTAGCCAGCTGTTGAATGAGGTTGATGAAGATTTATGGCCCCGCATTCCATAGTATTGGCGTAGTCTCCAAATTACTTCTCGGTCAACGCTGTGGATGGCTTTTCCAAAGTCGATGAAATTTAGGTAGAGATTCGACTGTCACATTCTATGCTTTGTTAGATGACGATGCGTAGAGTTGCAATTTGATCAGGGCATGGTTTGCTTTCCCTGAATCCAGCTTGTTCCAGTAATATTATGCAACTCAAATACACGAAAAGTTGTAAAATAAAAAAGCCAAGAACTCTTTTGAAAGAATATCGTGGGAGATTAGTCATACCTTAGTGTTCCCAACAATCCAGAGAAGCCTGTGCATAAACTATCAAACCTACGTCCAAGTAGAATTGAATGAAAAGCACTGTCATTCAGCGTACTGTGAAGAGTCCCAAACCAGGCTGATGAAACAGCTGTCCAGTACTCTCAGGTTTTCCAATGGTTCTCTAACAAACATCAGCTCATGATGAAATCCTCCAAGCAATCAAACAAAATCCCTACAAAAACATTACTTGAGAATTCATCAGATACTCACTAGTGACCTGGGGTTCTAGTGGGAAGCCGTGACCAGTGGGATGCAGCAGATTGGGTATGAGGACAAATACTTGCCGAAGACATCGGCTAACGGTTGCTCTATGTAGTGAACTGGCAGAAGTTGGAGTTCATGGGGCATTTAACCGGGTCCCAGTAGCTTATTGGTCTACGAGCTCGCCTTGTAACCAGAAGGTCCTGGGTTCGAACCCCGGTGGGTGTGTTCTGATGGATATTCCGAAACTAAGATGAAACAGCTATCCAGTGCTCCCAGTTTTTCCAATGGTGAATGCCAACAAGCACGAAACCTAAGTCCAAGACTTCCTGCTGATTGCCACAACTATCTATTGACAACAGACAGTCCATGAGTTTTTATCCTAGAGGATATTTTTATGTAATACCCGGAACAGTCAAACCAGAGGCACGCAACAGATTAAGTTATATTTAGAAGAGGTAAGACGATGTTAAACTTATTATATGCAAAGGCATTAAACATGCCTCCCATCTACTTGACTTATTTTTAAAAGGCACATATGAATATACAAATCACTATGGAATATGAATGAAATGAAACATTTCGCTTTCTGGATATTGGACTTCTACAGAGTACAGATGGAAATATACAAAACGATATTCATCGTAAAGAATTCTGGAGTGGATTGCATCTCTGAATTTCAACATTTCCTTCCAAAAAGCAACTAAAACATCTGGTTTGTGTTCTACCTCACTGGAAACATTTTACAAAAGAAGTAATTAATCATGAACTTATTGAAAAGTGTTTGCAAGAGAATGGATAACCTCGGAAATTCACTGATAAACTCAAGAGAATACTAAATATAAAAGCGACTTTTGAAATATTTAAGAGGAAATCAGTCCTGTCAAACCTCAAGCCTCTAGAAGAATTAAATGCAGAATAAATGGTGCAGTCAAATAAACTTATTCAGCCGTCAGGTTAGTCTCATTTTGCCGAATAAATTACTCACCGAAACAGTCTAAGTTTGCTGAGTCTCATTTCGTGTTACCAGTAAATGCATTTACCAGTCTATATATAAGTGCCAGAGTAAATACATAGGGCGAGCATGAACAACGATTTGCTACATTAAGTCAGAGTATATTTCAAGGAAATTGAGGGTGAAAGGTTCAAAATTCCTAAATAGTACAGTCGCTGGATAGTAGATGGCCACATAATCAACATTTTAAAATCATCTTAGATAAGAAAAGTGCAGATCAGTCCCAGTCTACAACTTATCACCGAAACGGTAGCGAATACTTAGTTGAAACTCAACCTGTCCATTCATAGGTAAGCGATTTTCAGTCTTTCCTTACCATAGTGAGAAAAGTTTTTCAATTTTATTTGTTACTTCAGTAAATTGTGACGATTTCATTACATACCCCCTAATCTGGTTGGAGGCAATCGGCAGGAAACCTTTGATCCACGTTTCATGCTTGCTGGCATTCACCAGTCAGCAAGGCGCATCTCCAGTTTTGAAGAAACTCATGGTCCTTCTGAGATTCAAACCCGAGTCATCCAGCGCTGAGGTCAGAGACGTTATTACTGAGCTATTCTAACTTGGGATTCACATCTCAGCAACACATCTGCACAGCGCTTGGTCCTCTGGCGTCATTTTCCGCTGGATCTACAAATGAGCATAACCTTTCATATTCTTCTCACACGATCTCCTCGATGTCATCCTCGAACCAACCTCAATACCTAGTCTTCCATTTGGGTTCCAATCGGGGGCCTGCCTGGCGTGTGATTTTCTGAATGGTTACCTCAGCGTATGTCCGGTCCATCTGGATTTTAGTTTGGATACATTTGGGTGGATAGTAGGTTCTTGGATAATTCGCTGCCAGAGTTCCTTATTGCTTACTCCTCCTGGATGACTCTTTGGTCTACAATAGTAAGTGGAAGCAGTTAGCGGATGGTGAAATTCTGCAGTTGCCCATTGGAAATGCCTTTGCTAACGAATGCACCAAGTTTCTGAAGCATACAGAAGCTCTGACTTTATATTGGTGTCGTAAGTTCGGATGATGTTCCTTGTGATAAGTGATGTGAACCTACACATTGATTTCAGAGTAATCAAAGTCTATGTTGCTTTCCCCACCTGATCCTCTGAAATTATGATATTGTCATCCGAGCCACCTGTAAATGAAATGATACTACACAATTAAGTGAAAGACATGACTTCCCATGGAATTCTGCAGTTGATGGTGATTGCCGTTTGCTGTTATTTGTCAGCTGCTTTCACTACCTCTATCTTATCTATCACCACCTGGAATCCTGGCATCTCTGTCTTTTCTCCCAACTTGTCAGTTTTTGCCTGCTAATCTTCTAGTTCGTGACACATAAGACATAAATCATCTGAGAAATGCTGACCTCTTAGGTTCTCATTGTCAGTCTAAATTATGTCTGTCTTTCCATTCCCATGAAGTGTTGAGTGATCCAGAAAGCCACAATCAGGATTTTGATTTGTGATAATAGTCAGTTAGTCTTACTCCTGACTGTTTTTGTACATCTAGTCTGTTCTGGGCTAATATTTCTATTCGGGGAATCCTTCGAACTTTCAACCTCGCCTAGTTTACTAGCTCGCTAGTTTTCTAACCGGTCTCAAGAGAGACAGAATCGGGAATGGGCTAGTGACCCCCACCCCTTAAAATCTATCAAGCTACTACAGAAACTCCAAAGCACAAAAAAGTATTAAAACTACAAAATGTATAAAGAAACGAACTTATTCTTCTCTGGAATGGGAGAGGCGAAATGACGCTGAGTGAGGAAAGGCAGTCAGTTAATACATCTACTCTCAATGAAAGCAAGAATAAGAATGGGAGCTTGGAATGTATGTACAGTGTATGAAGCTGGCAAGGTTCACCAGGTTGCCAAAGAAATTAGAAAATATGGCATGGAACTGCTAGAAATCTCCAAGAGCAAGTTGAATAGATATGGACTAATCCAGCTATAAAATAGTGAGTCAGTAATATACTCCAGTCACCCAGACTACAACCACGAGCACACTGAGCCAATGAGTGGCTATAATTGTGTACCCAACAGCAGCCAAGGCCCTAATGCAGCGGGAACCAATTTCATCCAGGATAATGACAGCAAGATACAACTTTAAAGGAAGGAAGGAAAGAAGGTTACAACCATCCAGTGCTACAGACAACTCGGAACAAGAGAAGAAGGAAGATATTATAGAAAACTGCAAACAGTAATGGACAACATATCAGATGGTGACATCAAAATCCTAATGGGGGATATGATTGCCAACCGAGCTGGGATCAGCCAATACAGGAGGAGGATTCATCATGGGTCTAGAGGCTCTGAGAAAAGTGAATGAAAACGGAGAAATCTTCACAGACTTCTGCACTTTCAATGATTTTATGATCAAGGATAGCGTACACAAACACAAGAATAGACACAAAGCAACATGGACTTCGCCTGACGGACACATCACAAACTAGATAAATTTCATATCAATGGTGCTCAAGGAGCTGGAGACACAGCCTCGTGGATACAAAGTCGAGAAGGAGAGCAGATGTGGGCCCACTCAGACCATCATATACTTCTAGAAACTTCAAGGTGAAGCTGATATCCTTCAAAACAACTGGAGATAGATCACAATTCAAGTTCAACTTTCGGAAGCCAAAGGACAAAACTACAACGGAGTCCTTCGCTACAGGTATCAGAGAAAAGTCGGGGACACTACCTGGCATCACTGAAGAAACTTGTGTGGAAGAATACTGGAACTCTCTGAAATTGATGTTCAAAGAAATATGTACCACCGTTTTACGAAGAAAGAAGATATAAGACAAGGAATGACTCTCAACGGATACCTGTCTGGAAGCTAATAGAAAAGAGAAGAGGAGGAGGATGGAAGAGAAGATGACTCAATGCATAGATAGATAGCAGAGGGAGAAGCTAATTTTAATGTACACTGCGATGAATAAAGAAGTGAAGAAGAATGCTTGGAAAGACAAAAGATACACTGGCAACTAAAGCCTACCTTCACTTATCTAGGAAGCAGTGTTTCAACTAAAGACAGTCGGAACGGATGAGGATGTCGAGGCCAGCCAGATTGTGAAAGGTAAGGTACACTTTCATCACTCTGCACACAGCCACCATGGAGAACAACATTCTGATTTTCGACACAAATGTTGCGTTAGTCAGTGAGTGGTTGTATATGTGTCATAAACTTGGCACACTCGTCCTGAGAAGCATTTCCAACACCTAGCTGCACACTGTTACCAGTGGTGGGTTGTCCGAGTGTGTCATGGAGGAGATCGTGTGAGTTGGAGGAAGTGATGAGAGATAATGGGCAATCGTGTTTGCAGCTAAAGAGGACTGGAGAAAATAGAACAAAGTGTAGATGTGATGTTGAAGCCCTATATTCCACTCGGATCCCAAAGAAACAGTGAATGATAAATTATTACTATTATCACACATTCTAGAGTCTACTACTACCACCCAACTAGCTGATAGTGTTACCTATCATACTAAGCTGATGTACAAGAAATTTCCAACATTTATCTAAATGATATTAAGTGACTTGAGGCAATATATTAAATCCCAAAATTGAGGTATTATATTTGAAATAAGTAAGCTAAATCATTCTTATAGCCGTTCCTCTCTACCAGGTTCTGGAAGACACAGATGCCTGCCAAGGTTTTGTGCTCATTGCACTTCTCTATTGCTATCTGTTACGGCAAATGTTAATGGAAAGCGTTTTACTCCTACTTCGTAGGGAGCGGGAAAAGGTAACAACTGTAATCTTTGTCTTACACACTTTTAAAGACAAAGTCTTCACTCAGAAACCTAGTCGAGACTTAAAATACTTAACCTTTTCTTTTCCTCCAAGATATGCTGGTGAATCAAAGGATATTCTCGACAACTCCTAGGCTGAAAATGCATAAAAGGAATAAGGATGTCCACTGGTTGGTGTATTTCCGTCACAGCAACTCTAACATGAAAGCCCCAATATATACGTCACTAAGCATTGCTCGTTAGTGAACTAAGTAATGAAATGTAGCTACGGTGTGGGAGCTGCTCACACTGTATAGTGGAATAGGATTCGAAATAATGAAAACCAAATACTTGAAATTATCAGGCATTACTATGGAAGGTTCTTTTCGGAACTGTCTAACTACTCGGGGCGTAGGTTCGATATATACCTGGTTATCTATTACATATTGAAAGCTATAAAACAATAAGACGAAGGTAACTAGCTAATACCCATTTTCTCGTAAGTAATGCAGGGTCACTGGGGAAAATAATGCTGATTGCACTCCTGTTTATCAGAAAGAAAGCAGTAGACTGTGTGTGAATGTGAATCTTCCTCTGCCTCGCTTAATGAACTCGGTGTCGCTCAAGGTGCTGTTCTCTCTCTTTTTCGTTTTTCTTTCTTTTTACATGACTTGCCTTGTCTATAAAAAATCAACCTTGTTAAATATGCTGACGACCTTACTGTCTCTTTGTCAATTACTTCCCGAGCTGACTGCTCCAAAATGAATAAATAGCTTTCTGTCCGACATTAGCCAGTGGTCTAAGCCCAAGGGTCTTATGTTAAATCCCTCCAGTTGTCAGACAGTGAACTTTACCTTCAGGAATAAACGTGTTCTTAACGAACTCTTTAGCTTACATGACGCTTTTAGCTTAGAGGGTACTAATATAGAGGATGAGTCAAGCATAAAATACTTTGGAATAGTTCTGTCTCCTTACCTTCCTGTCTGTTTCTATGATAATGTTCCCTCTAACCTGCTACATTAGGGAAGTTAAGACAATCTACATTTACTGAACGTCTACTTTTAAAATTTGTTAAGTCTTGCATCTTACCTGTTGTTATTTATTGCTCACTCTTAGTCTTTCTTGGTATGTTGAAAAAGGGCCATGTGATATTGCGAAGGGTATTAAAGGTTGTCAGTGGGGTAAGTTGTGAACCACTTAGTCAGCTTGTTGCTATCAAAGTCGACAGACACCTGAACAACTCATCTGAGAAATGGTCTTTATCCATACTGTCTGATTCTCGACATCTTCTCTGTTCTCAACACTTCCTGCCGTGAATCTCATCAGTCAGGACTATATGTCATTTTATGCTAGCAAGACCAAGTATGGAAACTCAACGATACCCTATTCGGCCCACCCACCCAGGTTCTGTGTGATAAAGATAGTGTTAAACGTGAAACTTACGACTTATTCTGTAATTAGCATAAAACTGACTCAGTTATACTCTTATATTTGTAATTTTATGGCGACAGTAAACCTCGCCTAGATTACTAGCTTGCTAGTTTTCTAGCCGGTCCCAAGCCCGGATAAAGAGGGAGGGTTGGGGCGTGGTGCTAGCAACTCCACCCCGTAAAACAACCAAATCGCTACAGAAACTCCAAGGCATATATATATATTAAAATTTCTAAAAATATAAACAGTAACCTTATTTTTCGCTGGAATCGGGGAAGTGAAATGACGCAGGCTGGCCAAAGCCCTCGGGAAGCCAGTCAGCCGATGTGCCTTCTTTCGATGAAAGCAAAAATAAGGATGGGTATCTGGAATGTTCGTACAATATACGAAAGCTGGGAAGGCTGCCCAGATAGCCACTGAAATGAGAAGGTACAGATTAGAAGTGTTGGGAATCTGCGAAAGTAGATGGAATGGAACTGGAAGGTGCCAACTACCTACTGGAGAGACAATAATCTATTCCGGTCACCCAGAGGACAACCACCAGCACACCGAGGGAGTGGTCATCATGATGTCACCAACAGCACCCAAAGCTCTCATGCAGTGGGAACCAATCTCCTCAAGGATAATGACAGCCAGGTGCAACTCAAAGAGAAGGAGGGTTGCAATCATTCAATGCTATGCGCCTACAAACGTCTCAGAACAAGAGAAGAAGGAGGCGTTCTACAGACAACTACAAACAGTAATGGACAACGTCCCAAATGGTGATATCGAAATCCTGAGGAGTGATATCAATGCGAAGCTGGGAGGAGACAATACAAGAAGACAACTCTCCATGGGTCGTGAGGCCCTCAGTCGAATGAACGACAATGGTGAACTCTTCTCAGACTTCTGCTCCCTCAATGATTTGGTGATTGGTGGCAGTGTGTTCAAACACAAGGATATACACAAGACGACATGGATTTCACCAGATGGAAACACCAGAAACCAAATAGACTTCATCTCAATTTCAAGAAAGTGGAGACGGAGCCTACTGGACACAAGGTCGAGGAGAGGAGCCGATGTGGGTTCAGACCACTATCTAGTACAAGGGACTTTCAAGGTGAAACTAAAAGCCCCGAGGATAGCTGGGGATAGGCCACAATGCAAGTTCAACACTCAAAACTGAAGGACACAACCACAAAGGACACCTTCACTGCAACTGTCAGAGCAAAGCAGGAAACACTACGCGACATCACTGAAGAATCATGCGTGGAAGAACATTGGAAGTCTCTGAAGGCGATTTTCAACGAAACGTGTTCAACGGTTCTAGGAAGAAAGAAAAGGCAAGACAAGGAATGGCTCTCAACGGACACTTGGAAATTAATAGAAGATAAGAGAATGGTGAAAGAGAAAATGATTCAATGCAAGGACGGACAAGAGAAAGAGACACTGAGCTCAACGTACACAGCTGTGCACTGGACAAAGAAGTGAAGAAGATTGCTAGGAAGGACAAAAGACAATTCTATGACAACCCCGCCACTGAAGCTGAGAAGGCAGCAGGCAAAAGGGGCCTGAGGATATTATATCAGATAACCTATAAAAGACGGCCAAGGGAACCTAATTACCAGGGTAGATAAACAGATTAAACGATGGGCGGATCACTTCAAACGACTCTTGAGCCGACCATCACCTGCAACCCGTCCAGAAATACCAACAACAGCGCGCACACAACTGCAAGTTGATATCAGTCCTCCAACGAGAGCTGAAGTCTTGAATGCAATCAAGCTTCTGAAAGCTGGAAAAGCAGCTGGACCAGATGGAATACCCTCTGAAGCACTGAAAGCGGACCCAGAGACTACAGCAGATATGCTGACTCCATTATTGCACAAGGTCTGAAGGAGGGAAAGGCGCCTACTAACTGGAGGAAAGGTTACCTCGTGAAACTACTACCAAAGAAGGGCGACTCAGGCCTCACTCTGCAAGAACTGGCGAGGAATCATGCTCCTGCCGACGCCAAGTAAAATCCTGAGTCGCATCATCCTGGCGGGATTGAAGGACGCACCGGATACAGAACTCCGACCAGAAGAAGCTGGATTCAGGAAAGGCAAATCATGTACTGACCAAATTGCAACTCTACGCATCATCATCATCATCACAGAACTAAGCATGGAATGGCAACCAAACCTCAACTAGATCAACTTTATAGACTTTGAGAATGCCTTCAACAGACAGCGTTGATCGTGAAGTAATTTGGAGATTACTCGAGTACTACGGCGTGCAGCGCCTAAATATTCATCAACCTTATTCAACAGGTGTACGACAACGGAACATCTCAAGTGATCGACAACGGAAAACTCAGCGAGGCGTTTGGAGTAAAGACAGGAGTCAGACAAGGGTGCTCGCTTATTATCACCAATGATATTCGTAATTGTGGTGGACTGGATTATGCGTCAGACAGTGAGTGGGAAACGAGAAGACAGGGAGGGATATCCTGGACTGACCGACGTGAAGAACCTAGAAGACCTGGATTTCGCGCGTGGATGATTTATGTTTAATGTCACACCAAATCGAAGACTTACAAGCAAAAACCGACAAACTGGTCGAAGAAGTATCAAAGACAGGACTCCGAGTGAACATAGACAAGACGGGGGTTATGAAAATAACCAGCCAACAACAACAACATCCAGCGTCAATGACCATCAACGGGAGAGATTTGAAGGAGGTGATTTTATTCACTTACTTATCTAGGGAGCATCGTCTCAACTACAGGAAGTCGGAACGGACGAGGATGTCAAATCGAGCGAGAATCGGGAAGGCGAGAAACACACACATTCATCAACCTGAAATCAATCCGGAAATCTTCGTCACTCAGCATCAACAACAAAATTCGGTAGGATTTTCAATACAAACGTCAAGTCAGTCAATTCTTCTATACGGATCAGAAACTTGGCGGGCGGGCGGGTCACAAAGAATATTTCCAACAGCGTGTTACAGGCATAACCTTTATCAACAACTGTCTTCTCTGGCTCTATACTGAAGATCTGATGGCCTGGCCGGAAAGAATCACCAACAAGAAGCTGTGGGAAGAAACAAAACAAGAACCAATCGCCAAGTGGAGATGGATTGGAAACTCGCTCGTTGAGGAGGTCGGTTGGTGACATCGCGCGCGCGTCAGGTCATTGCTCGATTGGAACCAGGCCGGAAGGGAAGCGGCGAGTGGGACGTCAGTGCAAGGGTGAAATGGAGGAGATCGTGTGAAGAGGAGTTCAAACAGTATGGACTAACATGGATGCAGGTGAAAAGTACAGCAGAAGACAGAAACAAGTGGAGACGTGCAGTTGAAGCCCTATGTTCCACTTGGAACCCAAGGGAGCAATAATAATAATAATAATGGTGACACTATCTTCATTACCTTATAGTATTGTGTTATTGACAGTAATGTTATTATTCGTAACATTTTTGATTTGTACATTTTTACTCTACTGTTTTTGCTAATGTCAAAAGTTGCTGTTGTTAATTGTGGTTAAATGAACCCTGTAGTGTCTTTCTCCTGTCGTTGCTGTTCAGTATTTTTGTACGAAATGCCGAAAACTCCACACTATTTCATGAGCACTGTTTTGGAACAAAGCAAATTATTATTATTATTAAACCAGTGAGTGCTCTGGAAGATGTAACAGTGGTTAGGACTCTTGCCGACCATGCAGATGGTCCGAGGTTCGAGCCCGCACCGACGCACACCTGATATCTATGGTCGGCCTGCAAAATTTGGGCTACCGATATCCATGCTGAAAATTCCATACTTGTACCGAAAATACTGTGTGGAATCAAGCTGTAAATCAAAAATAAATAAAATAAAAAAAAATAAAGTGAAGTGTATTCATCATCGTAAGCCTGTCTATTATTATAACGATAACAAGTGATTTTGTGACTACAAGAATCTGGAAAGAGTACTCCTCATTCAGACAGACTTTTAAGTCATTATATTTGGAGTAGTAGAGGCGTTGGACAATCCATCTAGGGAGTTAAATACAGAAATTTATCTACACAACACCTGTGTGGAATGAAAGATTCTAGTATTCACCAACACTTATTGTTTATTAGGCAATTCAACCTTCTTCACTACTATTGTTTTTGGTCACAAAAGCTTATAATACTACTGAAATTCCCACACGAAAGTATACAGAGTGTAGGTTGTGAACCTGAAACTTATACGCTGAAATGTAATTGAAACTACCAAGAACGTTGTACTGAAGTTAAGGGTGGGTGACTTATTTAATGCTGACTGGTTTCAACTTTGCACAGAAGTGCCGCAGTTCTAGTCGCCACACTCCATAAAGCACACAAAGCAAAACGAAAGATTTGGAGATGTTAGGAAAAAAGAATAGCAACATAGAAAATCAACAACAGGATGCTCTGTGGGGGGATGATAGACCACAGAAAGTGAATGAATCTGCGTCACTGAGGAGGATGATTTTGAGCCAATTGTCTCCAACCACTGGTGTTTAAAAAAAATAAATACCGTCCCGAGGACCCTAACCAGGAACTCTTCACCTTCCCACATGGCTGGCTTAAACTAACTGTTGTGGATTTCATTCACTGATATAGCCATGTTTCGGTTTGACCACCACTGGCTAGCTCTTTTCTAACCTGATCCATCCTATGTCAGCTAACACTGACCATTGTTGAGGAAGGCGATTTATGGCTAGGCAGGTATGCATAACACACGTCCCAACCATCTCACTTAGTCGATGTAATTTCACAGCCTCATCTATTGATTTCCTATCTAGCACTCGACCGATACCTAACCTCAATATTGCTCACCTTATTATACCATTTCACACGAAAGATAGAACGCAACCACCTATGACCAAGGACAGCTAGTCGGCCTTTTCATGTCTTCCACTTTTAATGGCCATACCTCACAGCCATAAAGGAAAAAAGGCACATCTATTGTGTGATACTATCTGGCTACCCAGACTTATGTAGACAGAGCGAGGTTCCAACCCGAGTCACACTGAGATTTGGAAGTCGAGCGCCTAGAGGCTCACTCCAGAAATAACGCATGTCTTGCTATGACCGCCTGTCACACCACTAACTATAGATGTTCATACCAATTAATAGTATGAGTTACAAAATGGTTTAAACTAGTAAGTGTGATATATTGGGACTAATATCAGTAGTATGGGTGTGTTGGCCTTTTCATATTCTCAAAATGATGCATTTCATTTTTCAAATCCTTTTTAATTCATTGTCATTTTTCCAACCTGCTTGATCAGATGCAGAATTGTTTCACAGCTGACAATCAACTTATTTTATTTGTTATCAGAAATTCTTGGTAGTCGTATGCACTCACTCTATGGGCTATTCGAAGTTAATACGATATCTAGACATTCGACTAATAAAGATTAGTGGGATTTTGGACAGATCAGTAAATAGAAAACCCAGGTGGGATTGCCTTTTGAACAACTTTTACAACTGGGTACCCATCAATCGTAAGAGAAACCTGAAAATATCTCTTGCGGTCCTGAATCAGTAGAAGAGATCACTCTGTTGAGAAAGACACTACTTGAGAATGGCTACACTCCTTCCCTCTCAGGCTTTATAGATAAACACGTAAAGCCAAAATAACTAATAAATGACACCCAGCTCTGCACCGAGGAACATACTTTCAATTAATGTAGAGGTCAAAGGGAACGTTCTGGATGAAACACTGAAGCAAAGAATATCTAACAGCCTGAAAGGGAAATTTTTTTCTCTGCTACAATACGACTGGCATTCTCTTGCTAACAAAGGTTCTTCAACAACTCCGAAGGCAAACAATCGCATTTGACCACTTCTATATGTATCTATCAATTTACTTGCTCATGTGAAGCGTGATATATATATATATATATATATATATATATAGGTCAAAGAACATTATCCCACTTGGCTACGAAAAAGGCAACAGTGGATCGATGAGGAGTGCTGTAATTGAACATATACTCAACACTGACCACTCAATATGCAAGGAGAATTCATTCAAAGTTATCTATGAATTCAAAAGAAGCTTTCCAGAAACGATGAGCTATCGCCTACTTTGCATTGTCGAGGCCTTAACAATTCGAATCGAAAACCCTGGCTGATGTACTCAGAAGAAACTTTCCCAACCTTCCATTCTACCTTGGATGTGATTCCAAGTTCAACTATTTTATGAATTTTTCGTTTGACATTTTGGTATCTTAATTTTCTTAAGTAGACTTTTATTTACTCTTTTCACTTATTACGTAATTTTTTGATACTTGTCTCCATGCTTTTTCGTTAACATCTAATTTTTTCCCTGAACGCTTTCATATTACAAAACCCCGGTCTAAAGTTACTGATCTTTACCTCCCCCCTCCTCCTAGTTACAATTTTAATTATTCACCACATTTTTTGGAATATTTTGGTGGCATAAGCAACAACCCAAACTAGTGTTTATCCCTGTTTGACACACACACACCAAAACAATAATATATATATGATTACGACTGTACAGCTAAGTGAATGAATTCGCTGAAAAGAGACTCTTAGCTAAACTGTTTGTTCTTATTTCTAGTACTAGATCGCTCAACATCTACACATCTAAACAACACTGAATCACAATCATTTGAGAGAATAGTAGGCAAAAGCCTCATAAACGTAATTGGCTAAGTTCTCAACATAAAACTTTCCGCTAGTTCAATTCGCCACTCTATACAACCAACAAACGTAGGCGAAAAAAATTCGGAGGAGCTGTCATGAGAGCCGGGATTTAAGGAAGAAAGAAAGAAAGAACAGTAACATGAGATGTGGGAGATCACAAAGAGTGAATGCATCTGAGTCACTGAGAACGACTTTGAGCCAAGTCGCCAAGCATTGGTACTTAGCACACCTGAAGGAACTCAGTCAGGTAGTCCACACCTCCTTGTGTAGCTCAAATAAGCAGTCAAAAACTTGATTGACACTATATCTTTTCCAACCTGATGCTATCTCGGCTAACATTGGTCGATGAGAAAGATGGTGACTCAGTGGGCGCAACACGTATCCTATCCATCGCAACTGATGCAGTTTCACAAAGTGATCGATTGACTTATCCGACTAACTTAACACTACGCCTAAACTCAATATTACATGCTGTCTTATACCACTTAACATGCGAAACAGAACGAAACATCTGTAGTAAAAGACAATTAGCAGCGCCTCTTCCTATCTCTTACTTTCAACGGCCACACCTCATAGCCATAAATAATAACAGAGTGAACTGCTGTAACGTAAATGGGTCCTTTTATGGATAGCTGGATATCTCGCGTATTACAGAGATGATAGTGGATGTGAATTGCTTTCGGTCGTTTTATTTTAATTCTAACTGTTGTAGTCTTTGTAGGAAATAAGAATAACACAGTATGTTCAAGTTTATAGCACAAATATGCTTTATTCGAAGAACGAATGTCACAGAAAGCAAGATAGTAAATATTAACATGATATGGTTTGGCAGGGTGTAGGATAATACAATTAACCTTGTATAAATACAAAAAAAATTAATTTAATACATACATTCCCTTTTCAACCTGATCACATATAGTTTTAATTTGATTCGTAAAAAATTCATAATTGAATGGTTGATTTGGAGCGTAGAATGGATTCTTCAGCACAAAGTCTGTATACGCTTCATATACCCTACGAAGAGCTTCACGCGATGCCATTGGTAATTTGACATCAGTGACCAGTAAGAATTTCACACCTGTATGCGTCTCTAAACAATGCACACGACAGCACTCTGTCTCTAAAGTTTGAATGCCTGAATTCCAAACACGTGGAGTTTTCTTGTCACTAACAGCCGGTCCAACAAAATTACACTTGGTATCTGGGATAGGCGAAAGAAGTCGAGCCATTGAGTGTAATGGATGAAACATGCTGGCAAGATGAATACGATCGTTTGGACGTAGTCGAGGTCTGCCAAGTTTCACAGTCAGTGGGAAGTTGCTTTTATCTGAAAAAATCTTTAAAAATAAACTGCATGTCTTACAATTGTAAAAAATGTAGTAGTAGTAGTAATAGTATTATATAACAATGATGAAAATTGCGCACAAAATTCAGTTATTTACAATTAAATTTATAGTAAATTACTTAAGTATAACCAGCTAGACGATTTATCTGAATCTACAACTGAACCTCTAAAATTCTCTCTGTATTTTCACTAATTCCTTTGCACAAACGTACACCTCTCTCCGAGTCACCCCACTCCATACAGCCCACAAACGTAAAGAAAAGAATTCAAAGAAATTTTAATGAACAGAGATCTACGGAAAAGACACCAAAGAAATGGAGAGTAATGAGAACTTGAAGGATATGATTTTATAAAGAGTGAATGCGTCCGTACTATTGAGAACGCATTTGAGCCGCATCACTACAGCAGTCTTATTCCATTAGTTTGAAACTGTTGATTCAACAACTACTCTGATTTGATGGTTGGGCGTGAATATCGCTTTAATGCAACGAATCATATTAGTTGGAAGGATTGTCCCTACATGTTCTACTATTTCACCAAGGTTGGTTAGAAACAGACAAGACCGAAAGCAGTCTAAGTTATATTCTAAGCCATTTACACTTTGATAAGTATCTGAGGGCTACTCTCGTTTAACTGTAATAAGTCGAAGTTAATCTGTTTGTCACATAGCCTTCTGAGCTTTCATGCAGTCGATTCATCTTATAATTCCGTGCGACCACTGCCTAATTATATTAATAATATTATTACTCCCTGAGATTCCGAGTGAAACATAGGGCTAAAGCAACACACCTCAATTTCACTCTCTTTGTTACTGCCTTTTTTTAACGGGTCCCAGATTCCACATAAGCCTTTCCACAAAATGCTATCGACCAGAGGGCGTGTGTACTCCTCAGCAGTCCACTCCGCCCTCCTTTATGGCTGAGGTATGACCATTAAAAGTGGAAGGTATAAAAAGACTACATAACTTTGATCATAGGTGTCTGCGTTCTGTCTCCCGTGTGAAATGCTTTAACAAGGTGAGCAATATTGAGGTTAGGTATCGGTCGAGTGCTAGATAGGAAATCAATAGATGAGGCTGTGAAATTACATCGACTAAGTGAGATGGTTGGGACGTGTGTTATGCATACCTGCCTAGCCATAAATCGCCTTCCTCAACAATGGTCAGTGTTAGCTGACATAGGATGGATCAGGTTAGAAAAGAGCTAGCCAGTGGTGGTCAAACCGAAACATGGCTATATCAGTGAATGAAATCCACAACAGTTAGTTTAAGCCAGCCATGTGGGAAGGTGAAGAGTTCCTGGTTAGGGTCCTCGGGACGGTAAACACCAGTGGTTGGAGACAATTGGTGATATGGCCAAAAGCCCTTCTGAATGACGCATAGTGAGTTGCAAAGTGAGTCAGTCTTCCATTTCTGTTTATCGAAAAATCGTTTTCCACACAGTAATAATCTCATGTCTAAGTAACGTGAATTGCCTAATACCTAAAAAAGCGCCAGTAAGAAACATATTTAACCTTACGATATAGTCATTATTTTCGCTGTTGAATCTTACTGAAATTTAAAAAATATATTCACGTACACATGCATGTATAAAATACTAATCTAGTAGGATAATACATAATTTTTTTTTGATTTTTTTTTTGATTTACAGCTTGATTCCGCACTGTATTTTCGGTACAAGTATGGAATTTTCAGCATGGATATCGGTAGCCCAAATTTCGCAGGCCGACCATAGATATCAGATGTGCGTCGGTGCGGGCTCGAACCCCGGACCATGTGCATGGTCGGCGAGAGTCCTAACCACTGTGCCACCGACGCACTATATGTTAAGAAATAACATTGAGTAAGTGAAACGAATAACAGATTTAAAAGTAAAAAATGTCAATAAAGTGGAATTTTAATGAATCCATCGGATATGTTCGAACTTCTCAGCTAAATAATTTCTACATAAGTGGCAATGCATAAATCATACCAAGAAAGGTCATATTCAAAGTACTTATATATATATGGGAAATTTCTTCGAATTTTTGAAGGATTGCAACATTGTTGTTCGCAATTTAACTCAACTTAGAGTGCAAATCCTGATTCTGCACTAATCGCGAGCACCAATACCAAAGGATCTTATTTCAGTAATCACACATATTTGCTTAAAAAAGGTATGGACTTTAGATTTATACGTGAAATTCAATTCACTGAAACTTACTTTCAGTATATCCCTGTTGTCCTCCAGTAAGACCCCTTTCGCAGGCATACCATCTACAGATATGACAGTATATCCTATTTTAACATCGTCAGAAGCACCAAAATCCACTATGAGTCTACCATCAACAATCTTAAAATGGAAAGGGAGCGGAAATTCATACTTCTTTTCAACGTCCACACAAACATCTGAATGGTCGTAGTAAAACTGAAGTGAGCCAGACTCGCTTATCACATAAAAGCCATATACACTCATTGTTAACAGCACTCCCAGTCCAGGCGCCAACGAAAGGATAAAAAAGTGAAACTCTGAAATTTAATCTACAAGCCAAAAAACACAGTAACAGTGAAATCATTAAAGGGAAAATCCAACAACCTGCCGGACCCTGACCTTGACCTTAAGACGGCACGCGTCTTAAATCTGCCGGGTTTTCTATCGTTTCTACGAGCTAGTATAAACCAATTTGATTTATTTGTGCTCGCTTCTTGATTGTGAGGTATAGGTTCCTCATCTTCGGTAAATTTCTGCGTAGCTCGTCCCGCCACTCGACTGTCGTAGCTCTGGTTGACTCCAAAAGGAGTAGTGCTGAGATTAATTATGTGGTTTGTAATATGAGGTGTGTTAAGACTGTTACTACTTTGAATGGAGTTGACCCTTTCACCAGTTAGTCGTCGTCAAAAGAAAAGAGGTAATAATAATGGATATAATTAGTGAAGTTATTCAGACTAACAGACAGTAAAAGAGAACGTAACAACAGTCAGCTGATTAAATTTGAAGAATAATATGAATTATATATATAATGATAATAATAATATGTATAGTTAAAGTTGTCAGGAGAGTAAGACGGAAGAGAATGTAAAGAAGTGAAGCGACGAACTTAGTTGTCTACCCCTGAATGGTTTATGGGATTTTAAGGGTATAGGCCACTTGGATACAGTCCTTGTGTCGCTGCATGATTGTCCAGCCTTCGCTTAAAGGCGTCTGCAGACAGTGCCATAGCTACATCTTCCGGTAAGGAATTCCAGGGACGCCAAACCAGCAGTGAAAAGAAGTGGGAGCGCACCCGGGTCCTTGCCCTCTGATGAACTACCCCTCTGGGATTTCCATGAGGGAGCTTATATCTACTGTGCGTCAGTGGCACAGTGGTTAGGACTCTCGCCGACCATGCACATGGTCCGGAGTTCGAGGCCACGCCGGCGGACACCTGATATCTATGATCGGCCTGCAAAATTTGGGCTACCGATATCCATGCTGAAAATTCCATACTTGTACCAAAAATACAGTGTGGAATCAAGCTGTAAATCAAAAAAATAAAATAAAAAATACTCAATGGCGGAACACCTTTGTTTGGGTGATGCTGGTCATTTGTTATTTTATAGGCAGTAATTAAATCCCCCTTAGACGTCGGTAGCTAAGTGTGAACAGTCCCAATTTCTTCAGCCTTTCATTGTATGGTATATTTCAGAGACAAACCACTCCTTTTGTCGCCCGTCGGTGGACTCTTTCCAAGAGATTAGCGTCTATTCTAAGGAGTGGAGGTGCAATAATATTATGCACTCCAAGGTGTAGTCTGACGTATGTTTTTTACAACTTTAGAAAGAGCTCAAGAGTGAGTGCACCTAACTGTCTATGTGTAAAGTGTATGACCGCATATGCCCACGCTACATCCCCGTGTAATTTGCGCTTGTGTCCATTTTTTCCGTTAGAACTAGACCTAAGTCACGTTCTGACGTTGTGCAGGAGAAGCTTTCATTGCACAGGGTGTAACTTGCATTCTGCAGTCTACAGGTGGATAACTTAACTACTTTGCACTTTTTCAGGTTGCAAGTTATGCCACTGGGCACCGCGCAGTCTTCCAGAAGGTTTCGATCTTCCTGCAGCCTATCTGAGTCACCCGGACATTTTATCACCTTCCATATCTTTACGTCGTCAGCGTATAGAAGAGTCGGGCAGCTTAGACAGCATGGCGAAAATGGAGAGCCGACAACAGTCGGAAAATGAAGGTTCATAACAATCCAGAAAACGTAATACACAGTTTTACAAAAAGTTATCCGCAAAAAGTTCACCAAGAGAAGTTTAGGCCAACATACCAAATAAGTCCGGCAATGGACAGCGGCACACACGTTTGTGGCGAGGTTGAGCACTTGAAGGTCGCTTATGTACATAATGATTAGTAGATTTTCCTTCGCGTAAAAGTTGCGGCTAATATGTACTGCGCGTTACTGAGAGGGGCTTTGATCATTATTATTAATATATCCTTTAATTCCTAGAGGAACATAGGGCTTCAGCTGCGCGTCTCCATTGCCTTCGCTTTTCTGCCAACTTTTTCACTCCGCTCCAAATACGCTTTCATTCCCTCTTCACATGACCTCCTCCAAGTCACCCTCACCCTTGCACTGACGACCAACTCGCCACCCGCTTCCCTTTCGGGTTCTACTCGAGCAATGGCTTGTCTAGTGATGTCACTCACTTGATGGTTTCCTCAGCGTATGACCAATCCATTTCTATCCATCTTCCTGCCCATAAGATTCGGATTTGTACACACCCAAGTTATATTGAGGAATTACTTCAAGCTTTATTTTTTCCCAAGTATTTTTAATCCATCCAAAACATACTTGGGTTTTTTTGTTAATGCGAAGACAATATTCCTATATTTCATGATGTGCTCCATTGAATGACTTGTTATATTGTGGAATAACTTCAAGCTTTATTTTTTCCCAAGTATTTTTAATCCATCCAAAACTTACTTGGGTTTTTTTGTTAATGCGAAGACAATATTCCTATATTTCATGACGTGCTCCATTGAATGACTGGTTATCATATTGTTCCCACAGACCTAAGACAAAAACGCCAGCAACCATGTAACCTAACCATAAACCGAATTTATGAAATTTATATAATGCTTATCCATACCTGTATATTTGGTGTGTCCTACACAAGTAGGAAAAAATGTGTATTTTATTAAAACATTATTATTAATTATGACTGCTAATCGTATATGTAATTTATCATATTGATGATGCCTGTAAACTGGCGTCTCTCATGTACAAAATGAGAATATACTATTATTATTATTTGCTTCACAATCGGTTCCTGGTTGGTTCGCTCATTGCCAGAGATCCCTGTTACTGATTTGACGCGCAAGTCAAGTCTCTGATCCGCATAGTGAGTAGCACTGACTGACTTCACATTGGAGTCGAAAATCCGGATCCAATTTTAATGGTGAGTGCTGTTGACCTCCACACAGACTTAGGGGTAATAACAGCCTGTCTTGCTTTTCCGATTCTGGCTTTGATATCCTCGTCAGTTCCATCCTCCCAAAGTTGAAACGATACTTTCCAGGTAGGTAAACGGGGTTGTTTCTTTCAGGTTCCTCCCATTTATGCTGGCTGATTGTTGTCTGTGGTTGTTGTTGCTGTTGGCGCTGGCCAGTAATCTTCATCACCTACCTCTGTTTTCTCTATGTTCACCTGAAGTCCTATCTTCTCTGGATGCTTCTTCTGCCAACTTGTTGCCTTTCACTTGCATATCTTCCAGTTTGTGGGAAATCAGGCATATATCATAGTGGGCGAAGTCCAGATCATCCAAGTTTTTTGTGTGAGTCCATTTCATGCCTGCTTCCCCATTGCCCGTTGTCTGCCGCATTATCCAATCTACCACAATCATGAAGATCATTGGCGATAGTAGACAGCCTTGTCTCACTCCCATCCTCAATTCGAAGGATTCCGTGAGTTTCCCGTTGTGGATTATTTGGTATGCAGCATTATCCTACAACTGCTGGATGAGATGTATAATTGTCGACGGGACCCCGTAGTAGCGAAGTAGTTGCCAAATGACCTCTCGATCGACGCTGTCGAAGGCTTTTTCAAAGTGGATGAAGTTGAGATAGGGAGGTGACTGCCATTCCAAGCTTTTTTCAATGATGATCCGTAGAGTGGCGATTTGATCAATACATGATTTGTTTCTCCTGAATCCAGCTTGTTTCGGTCGAAGCGTTTCATCCAGGGTTGCGTGTTTGATTATCTCCGAGATGAAGCGGCTTGGTATTTTGCTTGGGATGGACAGGAGCGTAATTCCGCGCCAGTTTTTGCATTGACTTGAGTCTCCTTTCTTTGGTAGTTTGAATAAGTATCCTTTCTGCCAATCCTCAGGTACTTTGCCCTCTTTCCACACCTCCTACAGTAGTGGCGTCATCAAGTCCGCCGTTGTCTCTGGGTCTATTTTCAATGCTTCTGCTGGGATTCCATCTGGTCCTGCTGCTTTTCCAGCTTTTAGCATCTTGATTGCATTCAGGACTTCTGATTTCGTCGGGGGGTCAATGTTCACTGGTAGTTCTGCTTCCGCTGTTGGTATCGTTGGGCGTGTTGTAGGTGGTGGACGATTTAGAAGTCGTTTGAAGTGTTCAGCCCAGTGTTTTCTTTTCTCCACCTCTTTGGTGATTGACCCTCCATTTATTTATTTATTTTACTTTTTATTTTCGATTACAGCTTGATTCCACACTGTAATTTTAGTACAAGTATAAAATATTCAGCATGGATATCGGTAGCCGAAATTTATGCAGGCCGACCATAGATTGCCATTCTTTACTAACTCAATCTCTGTCAAGCTATTCCCCGATAGGTGCCTAGTTGTTCGGTAGAGTGTGGCGAGGTCTGCTTTTCCTGCAGCTTGTTCTGCTTCACTTCCCATGGCTTCATAATATTTTCTTTTCTCTTCCCTGGCACTCTTCTTCACTCTTTCGTTCAGCGTGTTGTAGCTTGCGTTCAGCTCCTGTTTTCGTTGCTCGTCGGTGCACTGGATAATCTTTTGTTTCACTGTCCTTCTCTCTTCTATTAGTTTTCAAGTGTCCACGTTGAGCCACTGTACGTCCTGTCTCTTCTTTCTGCCTAGAACTTCCATGCAGGTTTGGCTCCACACCGTTTTCAAGTTGTTCCAGTGCTTTTCAACGCCGACCTCTTCGCTAGTGTTGATTTGTGTCTCGGCTTTGTCCTTTAGGCTTGCAATGAAGATGTACTTTGTAGCCTTGTCCTTCAGCTTTTCAGTGTTGAACTTGGCTTGTGGTCTGTCTGCAGCTGCTGTTTCCCTGAAAGCTTTTAGTTTGATTTGGATTGTCCCTTGTACGAGATAGTGGTCTGAGCCAGCGTCTGCTCCTCTTCTTACTTTTGTGTCCAGTAGGCTGCGTCTCCACTTCCTTGATCAGCATTGAGATGAAGTCAATTTGGTTTTTGGTTTGACCATCTGGTGACACCGATATAGCCTTGTGGATATCTTTGTGTTTGTATACACTGCCACCAATCACTAGTTCGTTGAAGGCGCAGAAGTCGGCGAAGAGTTCTCCATTTTCATTCATTTCTCCGAGAGCTTCTCTACCCGAGATGAGTTCCCTTCCTGTGTTGTCTGGTCCCATTTCGGCTTTCATGTCTCCCATTAGTATTTTAATGTCACCAGCTGGAATATTGTCCATTGCTGCCTGTAGTTGTCTGTAGAATTCTTCTTTCTTTTCGATGTCTGCGTTGTTTGTGGGTGTATAACATTGTATGATTGACACTTTCCTTGCTTTAGAGTTGAAGGAAAGTTGAAACAAAGGAAAGAGGCAGGCTTTGAAGTAGCAATAAAATCAGATAGACATTACATTTTAATAATAATAATATGTTCTCATTTTGTACACGAGGGACACCAGTTTACAGGCATCATCAATATGATAAACTACATATGCGATTATCAATCATACTTAATAATACTGTTTTATTAAAATACACGTTTTACAGCCTAAGGTAACAAGTTCATGTATGTATAAATATCACATATGTGATATACATTGGATCCACCTACAAAAAGAGTATTATTGGCTGACTTAATCAAAGAGGTACAAATTTTGAAGATTTAGTCTCTATCAATTGGTTGTAACGGATGGATAAAGAGGTAGTTGTGTAATATTAGCTTTTTCGCAAAGGAGAAACTATGACATATATATACATTCATTGTGCCTAAGATAAGTAATTGTTCACCTGAGGTAAGATTAATTTAGCTGATAGGCATATCCCCTAAAATATTTCTCAATGTGACCGAGGATGGTCAAAGTAAAACAATATCTATGTTTGCACAAAAAAATCATATATTGTTTCCGCTGGTGGTGGTGATGAAAACTGCAGAAAGCACTGTCACTGCCAAACGAAGGAAACTTATCCACATCTTGTGGTAAAACTATTAGTGAACTTTATGCTGACTATGATACAGCTATAAAAATCTACAACTGTGATTTTTTCACTGAATTGTTTCGTGTAAATGTGTACTGTTTCATACTAAGCTACTTTTGATTTACTTTACTGTTGTTCTTTTCTAAATATATGCATTTATGTCGACTACCTTTGTATCTTTTGCTAATCATATCAAGGGCATTGTACAATTAAAGAGAAAGATAGGCAGTTTGGTAATACTTGTGTAAAATGCGACAGTCATAAACTGTTGTGATTTCCTCAGTGCGTCATCAAGCCTTGCATGAAATGTTTCAGTTACATTTAATCCGGTTACACATAATATGAGTATGCACTAGTGTTAAGAAGAAAATAGCCGTCGAATTTGTGTTTGTATTGTAATAACGAAATATAACCTAGCATACGTAGACTGTATACGTACACGATCTGTATTGTTAGTCTAGGCACTTCAAGCGCTCTATGAAACGCATATTCTATCTATCGCACGCAGTCTATTATTCTTATGTTGCGTTTAACAGCACTGTATTAGAAGAAATCTTTGGGTAGTAAAAAGACGACTACGTCGCTGTTCTTAAAGTTGTGGCAGTAAGGGTGTTAACCTGGAAAATAAACGCAGTGAAGTATGTGTTAAGTAACGTTACTACTAACTGAGTGCTTCGAAACAAAGCACGTCTTAGTTAAAATATTGTCTCTCCGTTGTTATTTTTCCAACCAATCTACTCACATTCCTTCACAGCTGTAAACTCTTGTGAGTAGATGAAGTTTTCACAGTCCTCAATTTCAAAACACTTCTTCACCATCCAGGAAAATATGTTCAACTTACCCAAATTGTTTCAAATTTCTTACACAGTCTAACAATCTACAGGGAATTTTAACACTCCTGATGCACAGTAACAACTCAGCTTCATGATTACTAGGTGTTCAGTCAAAATGTCGAGAACGACTACTTTCCTCCATTTTCCAAGCTTTTTGGTTAAAATATGGTATTTATAATGCATTTCGGACGAGAAAACGCCTGTAAACAACGTAACACAACCCAAACACAACACCACGATAACAGCTGATTTCCCTAGTATCTGCTGATGTGAGCCGCTATCCACCTCAAATAAGTCCAGCCCAAACCGATTCATATTTGTGGTAAGGGATAGATCATCTCGAGTTTATTTTATTGCTCTTTTGTTAATTGACTGTGCTTGTCAACTCCCTTTTTAAAGGAAGTCGGCAAAGTTAAACTTTCGACACCACTAGCAACCAATCAGCAAACGACCTTCAACGGACCAATCACATTAAATAGGCATATATGATGAATGGAAACGCATATTTATAGAAAAAAGCATAAAGAAGGATAAAACGGTTACAAGAAGTATCTTTCTCGAATATGTGAGAGAAACATCCCCCAGTTTAGCATATGACTGTCAATGGCGAAGTCACAGCACATCCTGTACTTATATTCATCTGAACGGCTGTAAATGAGATCCTTTTCAGATCCATTTATAGCCCTTATCTTGATTTTCAAGCGGCCCCAAAAACCTTCAGTGGAATTCGTATGAGTCCTCGCAACGGGTTACACAGAGCAAACAAG
This sequence comes from Trichobilharzia regenti, assembly GCA_944472135.2. Classification (NCBI taxonomy): domain Eukaryota; kingdom Metazoa; phylum Platyhelminthes; class Trematoda; order Strigeidida; family Schistosomatidae; genus Trichobilharzia; species Trichobilharzia regenti. Next base: position 8,611,534 of record OX235270.1, read on the forward strand.
TGATTGTCTCTATTTTACACGAAGCAATATCTCTGCAATGCTGGTACCACTAAACTGTTGAGACAAGACTATTCTCAGTCTCGGTAGCTGCTGCTCTCACCGGCTGTTTCAACACCCAGTAATTGCAGATACACAAAATCTGGGTTAGGGAGAGATGTGACCTAGCGGAAAAATTTCCCACGAAATATTAAAATTATCAGCTTACCCTCTCTAATATTAGCATGCTTCAAACATATAGCACAACGATGAACAAACCCATCAGTTGATTTGGTATAGCTTTTTAAAGTCATGATACCACCACACAATCAAATTCGTTCTTTCCGGAGCAACTCAAATCTAGGAAATACTGGGAAACACTAACCTCAACGAATTGCAACAATAGCCTTGTAAGGTCACGCATTAGAAATGAATCAAGCGCTATACAACATTGAACTGCGTTCGTGAACCTCATTGGATGATTCGACATCGTTCGTGAATCTCATTGGATAATTCGCTGATTGGTAGTTAGTGGTGTCGAAAGTTTAACTTCGCCAGGAAGTCTCCACTAAGGTTTGACCACCCACAACTGAACTAATCAGTAATATAACGCCTCATTATTCTTCAGACAATCTTTCTAAGTTACCCTCGATTTTCCGATCCGGTGAAAAAAAGAGAAGAGATATAATTTCCTGAAATTTTGAAGACCATTGTCAAAGTAGTTGAAGATTGAACGATCAATTCATGGTTGTTTGCTCAAAACCAACTTCCCCAATTTTCGCGGAGGCATCAATACGACAGTCATCGTCCCATCGGTCGCTGTTCAGAAAGAAGGGTAAAAACCGTCAGAAATCTTAGTTGTAACATTGTTTATATGTTGGTGTAACAACAAAGAATCCTCCAGTCACCAATTGGTCTTTTGGATTTTCGCGTCCGCTATTACTAAGCGTTTCTGAAAACCTTCAAGGAACAGCGTGGGCCCGAGCGTAGCAAGAGCTGGGCATTAACGGTTTATGAGACGTGGCTGACAGTTTCTGATGGTGAAGTCAGTTTTCGACGGTTTTGGACCACTGGTGACAGTTTGAATACTCGCCGTTCATCTTTCCTGGTGCCGGTCAAGTCCTCTTTGAGCAAGCAATATCTGGATTGTTTGTGGAATTGGGTCAAGTTCAACAATGCCTGGGTCAAAGAAGGGACAAAGCAACTTGGAAGCAGACAGGAAAGTAAGTCATGGTGACTTGTCTGTCAATTGTAACGATGTGTCTGATGTTAAACATGACATGGTTGATGTTACTGTTTCGCCATTCAGGGATAATAGGAACACCAAACTCCCTAAATTTGAACCACGGTGTTTCGACGGAAACCCGGCTGATTATTTACAGTTTGTAAAGGAGTTTGAGATTATGCTGAGTAGTTTTTATTAAGTGATGAATTGAAGTTAATGTATTTGATGAGATATTGCACTGGAGATGCTGCAAGAGCTATACAGTGCTGTAAGTTTATGAAGTCAAAAGAGGGCTACTACGAGGCTATGAGCATACTACGTCAAAGGTTTGGAAGACCTTCGATGATTGTGGGGAAATTATTCGAGGCTGTTAGGGGTAATGGTGGTCAATTACAGGATGACTCCCAGGCACTCAATGAATTCCTGGATAATCTGTTGACTTACAAGAATGCATTGATTTCGATGAATTGCATGAGTGACCTCAACTCGAGTTTTGTCCTAGAAGTAATAGCAAGACGCCTTCCTACTTTTAGAGGTTGACGGATATCTCGTTCAACAACTTCTAATTAATTTATTCTCGAGTACCAAAGACAAAGCAAAAGCAAATAATTGATCGTCCAAACCAAGCGATATATTTAGGAACCAAAACAAGCCGTTAGACGAACGCTTAGCTAGCTAGTGATCGTGCACGTGACACGACGAGGTACCAGATGGCGGGGATGCTTGACCGGAAGCTTTCAGCTGAACAAGTCGACTTAATTAGTGGTGGTCAGCATCCAATGAGTGATTGCTGTGGTCAATAATTTTGGGGAATTATTTACCGCTACAGCTCGCTCCCCCCCTAGTGGGGTCGTGAGGACCCTAAGACAGAACCAGCCGGAAGCAAAAAAAACTCGATGGTTCCCTTTCGGGTGAAAAAATTCTTCCGAGCGGCTTGGTCTTATGCCTACTGGTTTGTCTGCCTATGCTAGTAGGGTGTTTGTGCATAGCTTCCTGGTGTTGTTCGTTGGATTCCGTGCTTCGTTTGTTTCCTGTCCAGTGCCCGTCGCACCTGGAAAAGAAAACAAGAACGCTAAGAACTATGTCGAGGAAAATGTACGAAATGAGCTTTTTGGTTAAAAAAAATTGTGTGCATTTACTATACAGTAAAATATTGTTAAGTTCAGAACATCGAAAAAAATACATCTAATTAATTTTTTGTGTATGTTACATGAACTGTTGAGAAAAAACAATTTTTTTGTGTTCGGTGGTACTGTATATAAAAAAAATTCATACGTCAAAAAAAATAGTTAGTACCACAAACGAGTGAGTTGCGTGAATCACACGACTTTGTTAAGTCAAATAAGTGTGCAGATATTCTGGAAACCTTACGGTGAGTCCAGAACGGGTTTCCTTGGGAGGCTCGATAGAAGGTTCGTTAGCTGTCGCTGTGCCAGCGACTTCATCGATGTCTACACGATCTGCTGTTACTTATTAATAATAATGTATATTCTCATATAAACATATAAATTTACATGAAAATGCATGCCATTTTTACAGGCACGATCAAGTATGATATAATATCAAATCGTAGATTGTCTACAAGTTAATAATGTTTCAACAGTTAAATATTTGTTATATATATATAAATACACTGATTGTCTGAACCGTATAGTTATTAAATTGTACAATTGTCCTCCAGGTTGATCGGGAAAATCGACTTCGTTTCGTTTTCATCCCGTGGTTGTCGGCATACGATAACCAACCAATATTGAAGTAAGTAAAACGTTTACAAGGGATTGAAAGCTGTTTTAGAAAAGTAAAAGTGCTGAGGTGAATCAATAAATTGTAATGTAATAGGTAAGTGCAAGTATCATTAATAAATGCATTAATAAAGAAAACTCCCTAGGCTGACAACGTTCATTTGCAATGTATAATGCAACACGTATATCTCGTACTATCATGATGTCCAAGTTTGGTTTTAATACATTTATCCTCAGTTGTGCCAGTTGTTTTTGTTTTATACCTTTTTGTGCATTTAATGTACAACCGTACCCTTCAGAGAGTAGGAATATAATAAGTCATAAAGAGCTGTAAAATGTTAGGTTTAATGGGATATAATGAGGATCAAGTAAAGACGTTATTGGAAAATGAATGAGATAAGACATTGTGAAGTGGTATTTAAAGATCCGACAATGGACAGCAAGTTAGTTTATAAGATGCCCCATAAATCTGTGCAGATCCCGCGTGGTCGCGTCTCAACAATAGGCTGAGCGAATGGTATATATTTAAAGGTAGAAGCATGATGTGTCAAGGCGTTCATTATTATCTTTTTCAAGATAAAGATCTAAGCCCTCATAAAAATCAGAAATATCTCGAGCCTTTAATTTGTATATTGCTGTTCCTGCAGAATGGGTCGATTCACCTTAGTGACCACCACCATATCTACTGATCAGCTAACGTCACCCTCCCTCCTTTTTTGATGTTAAGCTCTGAGACTATGATTATTATGGCTACCGCAAATATATTGCTTGGTACCAGACATGTTCGTACCTCATATTCCATCTCCCTAGCTTTCTTAATGAGTGCTTCCAATAGGTCACCACGTACATCTTTATGAACATATTATATGGATTATGGGGTACGTTGAGCTTTATGCTAATAGGATTACCCTCCAAGTAAGCCGGTTTCAGACGGTCAATGCTGACGGTGTCCTCGCGGCCGTTTTTGTCCAAGACAAAGAATTTATCAGAACGTTTAATTACTTTATAAGGTCCGTCATATGGGGGTTCCAGGGGTCTGCGCACAGAGTCGCGACGAACAAATACATGTGAAGAAGTTTTCAAACACGGATGAACGAAAACATCAATGGACTGTGGACGAAGGGGAGCAGGTTTAACTGAACGCATTGCGTTTGTAAGCCTGCTGACGTATGAAGCGTGATCTACCACTGGTGGGAAGCTCGAGGGAGAAACAAATTCACCAGGCAGTCGCAGTGTCGTGCCATATACTAGCTCGGCGCTAGTACAACCAGCATCGGTTTTCAAGGCGTTTCGTATCCCTAGGAGAACTAACGGAAGGGATTCAGTCCAATGGGTGGTGTTTGCAGCTGACAGACCAGCTTTCAGCTGTCTGTGTAGACGTTCTACCATACCATTAGCTTGAGGATGGTAGGCTGTTGTTCGAAATCGCATGCAACCTATGATTTTAGTCAGGGCGAAGAATAAGCCACTTTCGAATTGCCGCCCGCGATCAGTTGTTATGGAAGATGGGCATCCAAAGTTAGCAATCCATCTTTCTACGAAGACGCGTGCGACTGTTTCAGCAGATACATCCTTGATGGGTACTGCTTCCGGCCATCGTGTGAAGCGATCTATGCAAGTTAAAATATAAGTATATCCATGTGATTCAGGAAGGGGACCAACCAAATCTATATGGACGTGTTCGAAACGAGCGTCAGGGAGAAGAAAGGTGCCAAGTGGGCTTTTGGTGTGTCTTATCACCTTGCACTTTTGACAAGCTAAGCACGTGTGTGCCCATTCCCTTACTTCTTTATTAATGCCAGGCCAACAAAACCGACTAGTTACGAGCTTGACAGTAGTTCGAATACCTGGGTGAGATAAGCCATGCAACGTATTGAAGACGTTACGGCGATAACTTTTAGGCACGATGGGGCGAGGAGTACTCGTGGAAATGTCACATAGAATAGTATCTCTTCCCATACCTAAGGGTTTCTCAGCTAATTGTAGAGTTGTTTTCGACAACTCATGTTGAAGCTCGGTGTCTTCTTTTTGAAGACGAGCCAGTTTTACAAGGTCTATGCCGTCGATTTGGGTGAAAGAACAAACGCGCGACAAGGCATCTGCCACAGTGTTGTTTACTCCGGATACATGGCGAATATCTGATGTAAACTGTGAGACGTAATCCAGTTGTCGTGATTCCCTGGGTGAATACTTATCTGAAGGTGAGTTCAGAGAGTACGTCAGAGGTTTGTGATCCGTAAAAATTATAAATTCACGACCCTCTACCGAATGTCTAAAATGTCGTATAGCACAGTACATAGCCAGAAGTTCTCTGCCGAATGTGCTGTACTTCGTTTCAGCTAATTGAAGGCGTCTCGAGAAAAGGCGAGTGGTTGCCACTCATTGTCAACTAGCTGTTGTAGAACTGCGCCGATTGCAGTGTTTGATGCATCAACCGAGATACTTAACGGTGCCGTTGGATCCTGATACATCAGAAGTGTGGCATTCGCAATAGCTTTTTTAATCTGGGTAAAAGCATTTCGAGCAGACGCGTCAAGTTCTATGGACTTGTTATTCCCTCGAAGGAGGTCTGTCAATGGCTGAATCAAAGAGGCACAGTTGGGAATAAAGCGTCGATAATAACTTACTAAGCCGTTAAAAGTGCGGAGACTTTTCACCGTCTGTGGCTCTGGAAAGTTCAGTATAGCCTCGACCTTAGTAGCCAGTGGGCGAATGCCCTTGCAGTCAATAGTGTGACCCAGAAAGTCGAGTGAGTCAACACCGATTTGACACTTTTGAATATTAATGGTAACACCATGTTGGCGTAACCTGTCAAATGCCAAGTCCAAGTGCCTAAGGTGAGTTTCCTTGTCTGGACTGGCAATGAGGCAGTCGTCTAAGTATGCGTATACAAAGTCGAGACCGCGAAATACTTCGTCAATGAAGCGTTGGAATGTTTGGGCTGCATTCCGGAGACCGAATGGCATACGTAGAAATTCAAAAAGTCCGAAAGGCGTAATGATAGCCGTTTTCGGGATATCTTCTGTTGCCATCGGGATTTGGTTATACGCTTTAACCAAGTCGATTTTGGAGAATATAGTCGCGCCGGATAAGGTTGCCGTCAAGTCGTGTATATGAGGCAACGGGTAGCAATCAGGGGTTGTTTTGGCATTCACTCGCCGGTAATCACCGGTGGGTCGCCAATCGTTGCTATCCTTTTTCGGAACCATATGAAGTGGGGATGCCCATGGGCTATTCGAAGGTCGAATGATGCCAAGGCTAAGCATATGGTCAAATTCATTCCTGGCGATTCTCAGTTTGTCAGGAGCTAATCGCCGTGCTTTAGATGTCACAGGTTGTCCTGTGGTAATGATGTGGTGCATAACATTGCTGGTTATGCACGGTAGGTCGTTCGACGGGCAATTAAGTTCCGGATACTTGTCAACAATAGGTTGAAAAGTTGGATCAAGGATTGCCTTTATCTTAACGGGTGACAAGCTAGGGCCTATGTAGCTGATGCCTTTGATTGACAGACTAGTAGTATTGTCAATCAGTCGTTTTCGGCGGACGTCTACGAGTAAATCATGATGATTAAGTAGGTCCGTGCCAATGATGGGCATTGTAACGTCAGCGAGAAGGAAAATCCATCGAATAGGTTTGCGTAAACCTACGTTCAGATAGACGTATTTTCTACCAAAGGTCGCGATTGGTTTTCCATTTGCAGCCTGTAAGTTGAAGGTAGGTTCCTTCTGTCGATCTGCTGCTGTAGCAGGAAGGACACTGACTTCGGCACATGTGTCGACTAAGTATCGAGTCTGGCCTATCACATCATGGATGTAAAGTAGGCGGCTAGTGCCACCGGCGACGGTTGCCGCTAACGCGTGTCGGCGGGATAGTTTCCCACAGACTTTGAGACATTTCCGAAGTTACAAGGCTTATGGCAACACTTCGCTACTTGGCCATAGGTGTTGTGGTACCAGCACCAGTCAGGGTTTTTCAGTTGACGTGGTTTGGACTTAGATCGACCACGCGAGTTCCTGCGTTGAGGAGATTTAGGACGACGGTCGGAGGATTTAGAATGCATGTTCGACCTAAACATCTGCTGGATGGAGTTGCATAACTCTATCATTGCAGGATCCTTACTCGAAGTCTGCTTAGTCATCGAGCATATTTCAGGAACTGGCCGTTTAGTTATTTCTAGAATCCTATCTGCAGAACTACATTTGTTTATATCTAAAATGAATCTTATCTTACTATTCTATTACTATAATCCTGTACGTTCAAATTTTCTAGAACAACATATTATAACTTACCACTGCTTATTTGCTCAATGCTGCACGATTATTCCCTGATTTTCTAAACTACATTTGTTTATATCTAAAATGAAGTCTCAGATAGCCTTTCTTTCTTACATTTTTCGTCTTCAAAATGCTGTAAAAGATGAAACATACATGATGTTCTTCTGAAAGTAGTCATTCATACCATAAGTTTGAGTAAGTCGACGAATAAATAGTTGGACAAACAAAAAGTTTGTGGCATTTTGCAACAGAAATTTAAAAAAAAAATAAATAATTTTAAAAAAAATGAAGCATTCCGACAGGGCCTTGCACAAAAAAGGTGGGAGGGTGGTGACTGCTAGTCAGCGGATATGATGGTGGGGACATATGTGAACCACCCTTATCTGTGGGACAGCACTCTATTGCTATGGCTCCTGAGTTCGGATGGCTTCTTCAAAATGAGAATAAACAAAAACTAAAAAAAAACTAAAAATAAAAAAATAATGAAAAAAGAAATATTAGTTGAAAATTGCCTAGAGCCGAAGTTTAGACGCAAACTCCCGAATGAAAGTAAATGGTATGAGTCCGCTACTTCAGAAGGACACCGAACTGTATACTTCAGAAAAACATACATTACTAGGCCCTCGCTTTTCTTTTACATAGATCACGCACTCTGACTTTTGTGTTTTACTCCTTTTAAACCTCGTAAGTAGGTGAGATTATCACCTGTCTTTCACTTTAAACTAATTGTTCGCAGAAAAGACTGTAAAATATCGGGAAAATAATATTTCCTGAAAAAAAACAATAAAAAACGATGAACCCCATGCCTGTTATATATTTTGAATTATTAACACCTTTTAAATACTGAAGGTGCAGATCTGCACCTGTCTGCTGGTTTTCTTGTGTCTTCTTCTCTTTTCAAACATACTGCTTTCTCTACTTATTCGTGATATTGCTAGCTCATCTGGTGAATAACGGGATCATCGGTATTATAAAATCTGCTGACAAGTTCAAAGTGGGTCTCATAAACAACTGGAAATGTCACAAATATGATGTACTTACGGGTAAATTTAAAGTTTAATAGACTTTAAAACTCTTTCTGAATGATTTACTGATAGTTATTGTTTATTCTGCATCTCTTATGTAATACGTCAGCACCTGTACAGAAATGCCACTTACCTTCCTCAACTAACGCAACCATTTATGGTTCCCGCGTGAAATTGACATGTATTTTTTTTTCAATCACAGTTTAGATTTGACGCTATATCTATTTCCTTATTTGTACACTTCATTTTAAATGTTTCTCTCACATTTACCAGTATTCAACTTATTTATAAATTAACAAATCATATTATATATTCTATAAGTTTTCATAAATGTACATATGTTCATGCCTGTAAAAATGGCTGGTTTCTGTTACAGAAATAAATTATTACAGTATTATTACAGTATTAATAGCTAAGTCCTCTATTACAGTGCCCTGAAGTGTCACAAGTACGGTCTGTACAGACTATGGCAGCTTGGTTAAGAAGAGTTCACTAAACGGTCCTTCGTCGAACTGACTTTGGCCGACGACTTCCTTCATTTTTGTCAGCATGGTCACGGCTGACTGATCTCCTAACTCGATGTTACGAAATAATTCATCTAGACGTTGCCGGTCCGTGAGAACGTTTCTCCCGAGAAGGGATGCTTTGAGCAACTCGTACGAGTTACTTACCTCGGGACTGAACATCTGTGATGTTACGTACTTGCTGAATTCGCGCGGTAGGGCGTGAATAACTGCAAGTAACTGTGAACGTTGATCGGTTATCCCATGCTCACAAAAATCTGCTTCAGCTAGCAGAAACCAAGTTTCAGCATTATCTGGCCAGTATGGCACGAGCTGAATGGTTTTAGGAGTTGAGCGGATACGGATGACCTTGGGACTAAGATCACTCATGACAAAAATTATGTCGAATAATATATGGTACAAGAACAAATACAAAATGGAACGAACTCGCCGGGGTTATCTGCGGATTTAACGTGGATCGAGTTCGCGGTTGGGCTCATCAGTTAAAAGGTTGACGGATATCTCGTTCAACAACTTCTAATTAATTTATTCTCGAGTACCAAAGACAAAGCAAAAGCAAATAATTGATCGTCCAAACCAAGCGATATATTTAGGAACCAAAACAAGCCGTTAGACGAACGCTTAGCTAGCTAGTGATCGTGCACGTGACACGACGAGGTACCAGATGGCGGGGATGCTTGACCGGAAGCTTTCAGCTGAACAAGTCGACTTAATTAGTGGTGGTCAGCATCCAATGAGTGATTGCTGTGGTCAATAATTTTGGGGAATTATTTACCGATACAAACTCAACTGCAAAAGAAGCGGGTGAAGATAAGCTCTCGTATAGAGGATGAGGGTATCGAGCCAAAGTTTGATATTATCCTGAAACTGGTAAATAATAGTGTCAACCAATCTATGAGCAAGTTTGCCAGTATATTGCATCTCACCCCTAGAATGGAGCAGTCTGAGAGCAAAATGCAATCATTGATGACGAGTAGGCCTCAGAGAGGTGGATATCGAGAAAGCTCCATGATGTCTAGTAATGCATATAGACCTAGTGAGTGTAACAGGTTTCGTAGTACATCCTCAACAGATAAGTTGCAAGCTGCAAGAGAAACACGGTTGTGTTTTACACGTTTGCAAGAGGTGCATACAAAGGTGAACTGTGAACCAGTGAGCAAGTTCAGTGATAAGCTAAATGTAAACTCCAGGTCTGACTCCGAATTGTGTGACGATAACGGTGCGGTGAAGAAGTCTGTAGTTGCAACTGGTAAGCCATTGTTGAATAGAGTGTCACAGAAAAGAGTTATTGCTTCAGAGTGCAGTTCTGACTCCACAAGGTTACAAGGTGTTACTAGTCAGAGTGAAGGTATGAAATCTTTAGGGATTTGTGAGGAGGAACCAAAATTGTCTACTTCTGTTATTAAAGAGTTTGAAATTGATGAAGTCGACCAGAAAGATGATGGTAAACTGAATATTTGTGATAATGATCATGATAGTGCAGATTTGTCCTTGGTTGATCATGATAATATGAGGGATATGCATAATACTGCTAAGTGGAACAAAGGTTCTGCACAACTTGAACGTGATATAGAATTAAATGCAGATGCCGTTGCAGAAGGTGCGCATTCTTGTGAGGCCGTCAGTGTAATTGATCAGCGTGTAGCCCACCTATCATCAGATGATAGTGCTAAACCCGAACTAGTAGTGAAAGACAGCAGTGTTGGTAATCTTGCAGCTAGACAAGTTTCTGAAGGCCGAACAACAACAACAGCTTCTGATCCACCGCTAAGTTCATCAACTAGTATCAATCAGTTGTCGTTGGTGTTGTCATCCACAATGAAACAGACGCCCATCAACTCAAGTATCTTGTGCAATGACTATGATAGTATTGGTGCGTTTGAAAAGACGAAAGATATTGCTCAGTTTAGTGAGGATAAGCCAAGTGTAAACGAGAGAGTAATTGTTAAATTGACTTGCACGAATAAAGGCATTTCTAGTTTCAAGTTACCATTTGGATGCTATAATCTTTGGTGTAAATTACTCTGCGCCTACGCCTGGTTGACCAGATACGTTGTGTGTCTGTTCGTCATCTATATTCGACGATACGATGACATGAGCGTGTTACCGTTCAGATTTGAGGATAGAGCTGATAGAAGGAGGTCAGCAAATGAACTCTACGACGATTTTCCAACCCAGGGCGTCAACCTGAGAAGGGTTGTAGGCGTACTACTGTAAGTCCTACAGTTCTTCAAGGGTAGTTCGTCAACTCAGAATCCACCACTTTGATGTGTTGATTGTAAATATCTTCGTGTTAAGTAGTTGTGTGAGTTCGAATTATTGTAATTGTTGGTTAATCTTGTTTGTGTCCGGACATTCCACAACTTACAATCGTCAACCTGAGAAGGAATGTAGGCGTACTGCTGTAAGTCCTGCAATTCTTCAACGAATTCCACCACCACATGATCCGCGAGGTTATTTTTACTTTTTGTGTATACGTGTGGTGTGTCTTCTCAATTTGTGATTTTGGATTCATTGTGTTTACTCGTTGTTTTCGTACCTTGTTGTTATCGCATAATTTTGTTGAAATTTTCGTCGTGATTACTTCTGAAGTTGTTTCGAGTCTTCTACATTCGTGAATGAATTGATTGATGTTAGAGACAGCAGATGGGTCGTATACGCCGGGGAGGCTATTGCTGAGAATGAAATGCATACGGAGATAATTGTTAGGTGTGGTCCCCCACGCCGGGGAGAAAGAGTGTAAACGACTGAGGCTCGCATACGTCACCGTTACTAGAATTGAGGCAGAATGAGTGACAAGCGATTGCAGTGGTAATTGGTAGTGAGTAGATAAGAGGATTTGCGTAGAGTATCGTGAGGTGGTGCTATGGTCACGTTGCATTCTGCAAGAGTCATTCTAGCAAGTGGCGATTGTGTTACAAGAGGATGTGTCAAGAGGATGCCTTTAACTGGAGGCGCAGGTCGTTATTGATGTGTGAATATGCTTGTGGTGTGTTGGCTTTTCTGTTTGTTTTCCATTTCAGCTCTGTCCGTGTGACCCAGGTTCTCGCGATGGCATCCAAGTCAACGTGTATTGGTCGTGAAGTAAAAAAGTGTTGGATCCCTTTTTTGCCGGGGAGTGTCAATGTAGTTGCGGATTGAACGATCAATTCATGGTTGTTTGCTCAAAACCAACCTCCCCAATTTTCGCGGAGGCATCAATACACCAGTCGTCGTCTCATCGGTCACTGTACAGGAGGAAGTCTGGAGACAATTGTCAGAAATCTTAGTTGTAATCTTGTTCATATGCTGGTGTTACAATAAAGAATTCTGGAGTCTGCAATCGGTGTTTTGGTTTTTTCGTCCGTTATTACTAAGCGTTTCTGAGAACTTCAAGTAACAGCGCGAGACCGAGCGTAGCAAGAGCTGGGCATTAACGGCTTACGTGACGTGGCTGGCAACCACCCTTAGATCATATTTGAGTGTGATATTAGAAACGATTTGAAATCGTTATATGACACGTCAGTCACACCTGCTAATATACATCAATGGTTCTAGGAGGAAGTTGGTTGCCTAGAGATGGATTTAAAGTGATGGGCTTTTCACTGGTATTTTACTGAACACATTAGGAATCACTCATAGAGTTTCAAAGTATGACGCAATTTTATGCCTCGACCTACCATGACTCGTTGATGGGTGTGAGTCTGAACCGATGGCACTTAAATCCTGATGAACGCAGTTAGCTCACCTCCATACGTTGACGGGGAGAATCCATGGTTTGCAAAGAGTTTTCAATACCTTACTCAACTTGCGTGTACAGTCCTACATGCAGACGCAAATGGCGCCAACTGAGAATTCCGGAATCGACTACGGCCCCATTTGATGCAGTAAAACAACTCAACATGACCTTACCTAGTTTTCGCATCCACTATCAAATCTCTGTCCCGTTATAAAACTATGATAAGACTGCTGAAAAAATGGAATAAATATATCACTGATCTCAACATAATACATCAATAAACTTTAATCCATTGGTGCTGTTCACAACAAAGTTATATAGGAGAATTTTGTTTATGCGAAGACAATATTTCCCTATCTCTTCATGCGTTACACAAACAGACTTTATCGCAGACTGTTATGACTGACTCTAATGTCAGAAAGAACAACCAAATTGTAAATTCACCATACACTAAAATATGTAATTCGTATAACAACTTATCCATGCTTGTATAATTGGTGTGTTCTTGCATAAACACGAATAAATATGTATTAAAATCCATTCATGAACTTACTTAAATGTGATGTTCGATTGCAGTTAGCCGTCCTGTTTCTGTAAGGATGTGTGGAGTGCAGGAATATGTTTTTGTACAGATATTTGATGGACCTAGTCTTAGGGTGAATGGAAAAAACTGAACACAGTGCCTTGCAGCATATCGCTGCAGTGTGAAGGTGATCCTTACTGTTTCACCTACGGAAGAAGAGATCTGGATGACTAGGCAGTCTGTGATTTCGAAACTTCCAATTCCACGAGACGCTTAACATGAGGTAGTCTGTTGAAAGCCCGTAAATTTCGTGAAGACAGCCTTCTTATTAGCCCTAGGCTGGTTGCATGAGTTCCACCATGAGATCCGTTGGGCATTTGAGGTTTCCCTGAGAACCACACCATGCTTTGGGTGACAGTTCTGTGTGTTACAGACAATTCTATTACATATTGCTTGATAATTCTTTCCGGCATCTTAAGTAAGTTGCTGTTGGGTACCTGTTTCTAGGTACCTGAAGTCAACACACACTACTTTTTGCAGTAGAGAAAGCCCAAGGACAATTGGATATGTGTCGGCTGTTTAGATCACAAGCGTTGGCCGCAGTTCATCGAAAACTAAAGATTTCCTTTTGTCTTGATTGCATAAATATCATATGGTGACATTTTGGCGAATATCGACGAAACATGCGAAGTTTTCCATTATCACGAACAACAACGATGCGATGTAAAATGTCCGGTCTTGTCTGAATATTCTGGTGAAAAAATCTGAAATAACTTCTGCTTTGTCTTGATTATCCTCAACTGTCTATGTCAGCAGTCAGGTTGTGGACTCCATACTGAGTCTCGTACCTGAGGTTCATGACCAGGAGTAATTTACTGGGTTTTTCCACCCACTTTTGAGCTAAATCCACCTCGAATTCTATCGGTTGTAAAGGAATTGTCATGGCAGCCTCGTCTCAAGCTTAAGCTGCATACTCTCTAAGTTCCTGAAGTTAAAAAACACTTTCTGCCCGTAAAGTTTAACTTAAGCAGACCACAAATTTCTGGGTATGTTCATAAAGGACTATGGTTTTGTCCCCTTGGAGGTGCAGGTTGTTGTCAGTCTAGTGTGATTCTACCTGTAATGATCCAAAGGTAGCGATCATAGTGCGCGTGTTCATCGACGTGCTGGAGGAGGGCCAATGATATTGAACATTCTATCAGCTACTGATTGAAAGTGTTGTCTGATAATCTTGTTCCTAGGTTTTTTTCAAATGACTAATGGAACAGCACAGTATTTAGGTATTCCGATGTCTGATTTCTACATTAAGGTGGTCGTCTGCTGTACAGCTGTAGCTACAATATTCAGCAATCTTATAAATGTCTCGTTTTTGCATTTTCGTCAGCAGTGTCGAAGTTCGAACATTTACTTCCGTCCCCACATGTGTTCCATGTAATTAGGTTCCTCTTAAACCAAATGAAAACTGTGCCAAAATTGTAGACGAGTCTATCCAAGCAAGGAAGATTTATGTATTTTTATTTGGTTGGCCCCCATCCCGAACGTCAATCAGGATTCTGAAATATCGACAACTCTCTGGTTTTCTGGACCAGCTAAACAGATCATGCGGGTTCAAAGACACCTTGTTATCTTGGCTCAACTCTTTCTTAGAAGAACGTGCCCACGTTATGAAATTCTCAAATAATTACACGTCACCCAAACCCATACGACGTGGAGTGATTCAGGGTCACTGCCTATCTGCACCATGTACCCCATGCATCTTTGCTGACGACCAACACATTGTCTGCGTCTTCTGCTATTCGACCCTGAATGAGGGATTTGCATATATTCAAGGAGGGAGGGTGGCGTTAGCTGATCAGTAGATATGGTGGGGGTCACTAAGGTGAATCGCCCCATTCTGCAGGAACAGCAATACACAAATTAAAGGCTCGAGATATTTCTGATTTTTATGAGGGCTTAGATCTTTATCTTGAAAAAGATAATAATGAACGCCTTGACACATCATGCTTCTACCTCTAAATATATACTATTCGCCCAGCCTATTGTTGAGATGCGACCATGTGGAATGTGCACAGTTTTATGGGGCATCTTATAAACTAAATTGCTGTCCATTGACTGATCTTTAAATACCACTTCACAATGTCTTATCTCATTCATTTTCCAATAACGTCTTTACTTGATCCTCATTATATCCCATTAAACCTAACATTTTACAGCTCTTTATGACTTATTATATTCCTACTCTCTGAAGGGTACGGTTGTACATTAAATGCACAAAAAGGTATAAAACAAAAACAACTGGCACAACTGAGGATAAATGTATTAAAACCAAACTTGGACATCATGATAGTACGAGGTATATGTGTTGCATTATACATTGCAAATGAACGTTGTCAGCCTAGGGAGTTTTCTTTTTTTAATGCATTTAATAATGACACTTGCACTTACCTATTTCATTACAATTTAATGATTCACCTCAGCACTTTTACTTTTCTAAAACAGCTTTCAATCCCTTGTAAACGTTGTACTTACCTCAATATTGGTTGGTTATCGTATGCCGACAACCACGGGATGAAAACGAAACGAAGTCGATTTTCCCGCTCAACCTGGAGGACAATTGTACAATTTAATAACTATACAGCCTAGTTCAGACAATCAGTGTATTTATATATATATCAAATATTTAACTGTTGAAACATTATTAACTTGTAGACAATCTACGATTTGATATTATATCATACTTGATCGTGCCTGTAAAAATGGCATGCATTTTCATGTAAATTTATATGTTTATATGAGAATATACATTATTATTATTATTATTATTAAGACGATCTGAACAGGCTATATAACTGGTGCAACGACTAACAACACTCATTCAATTCTGATAAATGTGGTATTCTATAATTCAATAACTCTCGCCTTAATTTCAGCTTACACCTAGGTAACTCCTTTCTCCAAACCAATATTTCAATAAAGGAATTAGGCGTTAGCTACTCCCATAACTTAACGTTTAGTCAGCATGAAAAATCAGTTGTTTCCTAATGCCGAAGTCTCACAGGCTCTGCATCGAAAATTTACACAACTGAGGCATAAGAGTTCGCAAGTGTGACGAGTAATTAGTTGAGATTTTCATAACGTAGGAACGTACTTCAAAGAAAGAGTTGGGCCAAAATAACAGGGTGTCGTTGAACCCGCATGACCTGTTTAGCAGGTCCAGAAAACCAGAGAGTAGTCGATATTTCAGAATCCTGATTGACGTACGGGATAAAGGCCAAACAAATAAAAAAAATAACTGTGTCACCCACGTCCCGTCAAATGTCAATGACCAGCTCTAGATTCAATCAGCTGACGCTGTTCCTTGAAGTTTCTCAGAAACGCATAGTAATAACGGATGCAACAACCAAAACACAGATTGCAGAATTCAGAATTCTCTATTGTAAAACCAACAAAAAGCCAAATTTAAAAATAAACTTCAAAACAAAGTTCAATAAACAAATATTACAAAAATAAATCACAACATTTCTTCTGATGGTTGTCTCCTGACTTCCGCCTGTACAGTGACCGATGAGACGACGACTGGTGTATTGATGCCTCCGCGAAAATTGGGGAGGTTGGTTTTGAGCAAACAACCATGAATTGATCGTTCAATCCGCAACTACATTGACACTCCCCGGCAAAAAAGGGATCCAACACTTTTTTACTTCACGACCAATACACGTTGACTTGGATGCCATCGCGAGAACCTGGGTCACACGGACAGAGCTGAAATGGAAAACAAACAGAAAAGCCAACACACCACAAGCATATTCACACATCAATAACGACCTGCGCCTCCAGTTAAAGGCATCCTCTTGACACATCCTCTTGTAACACAATCGCCACTTGCTAGAATGACTCTTGCAGAATGCAACGTGACCATAGCACCACCTCACGATACTCTACGCAAATCCTCTTATCTACTCACTACCAATTACCACTGCAATCGCTTGTCACTCATTCTGCCTCAATTCTAGTAACGGTGACGTATGCGAGCCTCAGTCGTGTACACTCTTTCTCCCCGGTGTGGGGGACCACACCTAACAATTATCTCCGTATGCATTTCATTCTCAGCAATAGCCTCCCCGGCGTATACGACCCATCTGCTGTCTCTAACATCAATCAATTCATTCACGAATGTAGAAGACTCGAAACAACTTCAGAAGTAATCACGACGAAAATTTCAACAAAATTATGCAATAACAACAAGGTACGAAAACAACGAGTAAACACAATGAATCCAAAATCACAAATTGAGAAGACACACCACACGTATACACAAAAAGTAAAAATAACCTCGCGGATCATGTGGTGGTGGAATTCGTTGAAGAATTGCAGGACTTACAGCAGTACGCCTACAACCCTTCTCAGGTTGACGATTGTAAGTTGTGGAATGTCCGGACACAAACAGAATTACCAACAGCTAGATGACAGATGATATCAATTGAGTACATACAATATGAACATATGTACAAAATCACACACCAAGCACATTGGACTGCTCATTGATGCGCTACCCTTTGAAGAATTGTAGGACTTACAGTAGTACGCCTACAACCCTTCTCAGGTTGACGCCCTGGGTTGGAAAATCGTCGTAGAGTTCATTTGCTGACCTCCTTCTATCAGCTCTATCCTCAAATCTGAACGGTAACACGCTCATGTCATCGTATCGTCGAATATAGATGACGAACAGACACACAACGTATCTGGTCAACCAGGCGTAGGCGCAGAGTAATTTACACCAAAGATTATAGCATCCAAATGGTAACTTGAAACTAGAAATGCCTTTATTCGTGCAAGTCAATTTAACAATTACTCTCTCGTTTACACTTGGCTTATCCTCACTAAACTGACGAGTATCTTTCGTAGTTCGATTTCTATTAAGTGATGAATTGAAGTTAATTTATTTGACGAGGCATTGCACTGGAGATGCTTCAAGAGCTATACACTGCTGTAAGTTTATGATGTCAAAAGTGGGCTACTACGAGGCTATGAGCATACTACGTCAAAGGTTTGGAAGACCTTCAATGATTGTAGGGAAATTATTCGAGGCTGTTAGGGGTAATGGTGGTCAATTACAGGATGACTCCCAGGCACTCAATGAGTTCCTGGATAATCTGTTGACTTACAAGAATGCATTGATTTCGATGAATTGCATGAATGACCTCAACTCGAGTTTTGTCCTAGAAGTAATAGCAAGACGCCTACCTACTCAACTGCAAAGGAAGCGGGTGAAGATAAGCTCTCGTATAGAGGATGAGGGTATCGAGCCAAAGTTTGATATTATCCTGAAACTGGTAAATAATAGTGTCAATCAATCTATGAGCAAGTTTGCCAGTATATTGCATCTCACCCCTAGAATGGAGCAGTCTGAGAGCAAAATGCAATCATTGATGACGAGTAGGCCTCAGAGAGGTGGATATCGAGAAGGCTCCATGATGTCTAGTAATGCATATAGACCTAGTGAGTGTAACAGGTTTCGTAGTACATCCTCAACAGATAAGTTGCAAGCTGCAAGAGAAACACGGTTGTGTTTTACACGTTTGCAAGAGGTGCATACAAAGGTGAACTGTGAACCAGTGAGCAAGTTCAGTGATAAGCTAAATGTAAACTCCAGGTCTGACTCCGAATTGTGTGACGATAACGGTGTGGTGAAGAAGTCTGTAGTTGCAACTGGTAAGCCATTGTTGAATAGAGTGTCACAGAATAGAGTTATTGCTTCAGAGTGCAGTTCTGACTCCACAAGGTTACAAGGTGTTACTAGTCAGAGTGAAGGTATGAAATCTTTAGGGATTTGTGAGGAGGAACCAAAATTGTCTACTTCTGTTATTAAAGAGTTTGAAATTGATGAAGTCGACCAGAAAGATGATGGTAAACTGAATATTTGTGATAATGATCATGATAGTGCAGATTTGTCCTTGGTTGATCATGATAATATGAGGGATATGCATAATACTGCTAAGTGGAACAAAGGTTCTGCACAACTTGAACGTGATATAGAATTAAATGCAGATGCCGTTGCAGAAGGTGCGCATTCTTGTGAGGCCGTCAGTGTAATTGATCAGCGTGTAGCCCACCTATCATCAGATGATAGTGCTAAACCCGAACTAGTAGTGAAAGACAGCAGTGTTGGTAATCTTGCAGCTAGACAAGTTTCTGAAGGCCGAACAACAACAACAGCTTCTGATCCACCGCTAAGTTCATCAACTAGTATCAATCAGTTGTCGTTGGTGTTGTCATCCACAATGAAACAGACGCCCATCAACTCAAGTATCTTGTGCAATGACTATGATAGTATTGGTGCGTTTGAAAAGACGAAAGATATTGCTCAGTTTAGTGAGGATAAGCCAAGTGTAAACGAGAGAGTAATTGTTAAATTGACTTGCACGAATAAAGGCATTTCTAGTTTCAAGTTACTATTTGGATGCTATAATCTTTGGTGTAAATTACTCTGCGCCTACGCCTGGTTGACCAGATACGTTGTGTGTCTGTTCGTCATCTATATTCGACGATACGATGACATGAGCGTGTTACCGTTCAGATTTGAGGATAGAGCTGATAGAAGGAGGTCAGCAAATGAACTCTACGACGATTTTCCAACCCAGGGCGTCAACCTGAGAAGGGTTGTAGGCGTACTACTGTAAGTCCTACAATTCTTCAAAGGGTAGCGCATCAATGAGCAGTCCAATGTGCTTGGTGTGTGATTTTGTACATATGTTCATATTGTATGTACTCAATTGATATCATCTGTCATCTAGCTGTTGGTAATTCTGTTTGTGTCCGGACATTCCACAACTTACAATCGTCAACCTGAGAAGGGTTGTAGGCGTACTGCTGTAAGTCCTGCAATTCTTCAACGAATTCCACCACCACATGATCCGCGAGGTTATTTTTACTTTTTGTGTATACGTGTGGTGTGTCTTCTCAATTTGTGATTTTGGATTCATTGTGTTTACTCGTTGTTTTCGTACCTTGTTGTTATTGCATAATTTTGTTGAAATTTTCGTCGTGATTACTTCTGAAGTTGTTTCGAGTCTTCTACATTCGTGAATGAATTGATTGATGTTAGAGACAGCAGATGGGTCGTATACGCCGGGGAGGCTATTGCTGAGAATGAAATGCATACGGAGATAATTGTTAGGTGTGGTCCCCCACACCGGGGAGAAAGAGTGTACACGACTGAGGCTCGCATACGTCACCGTTACTAGAATTGAGGCAGAATGAGTGACAAGCGATTGCAGTGGTAATTGGTAGTGAGTAGATAAGAGGATGTGCGTAGAGTATCGTGAGGTGGTGCTATGGTCACGTTGCATTCTGCAAGAGTCATTCTAGCAAGTGGCGATTGTGTTGCAAGATGTCAAGAGGAGGTCTCTCTCTGGACACGCAGGTCGTCATTGATGTGTGAGATTGTGCTGTGGGTATGCTTGTGGTGTGTTGGCTTTTCTGTTTGTTTTCAATTTCAGCTCTGTCCGTGTGACCCAGGTTCTCGCAATGGCATCCAAGTCGACGTGCATTGATCGTGAAGGAAAAAAGGGGTGGATCCCTTTATTGCCGGGGAGTGTCAATGGAGTTGAAGTTTGAACGATCACTTCTTGGTTGTTTGCTCAAAATCAACTTCCCCGATTTTCGCGGAGGCATCAATACACCAGTCATCGTCTCATCGGTCGCTGTTCAGAAAGAAGAGTAAAATATCGTCAGAAGTAACAATAATTTATTATTGTAATATTAGTTTTCAGACCTTAGTTTGCTTAGTTCGCTTATTCCTTTTATATGTTGGTGTAACAATACAGAAATATCAAACGGCAGATCGGTGTTTTGATTTTGCGTCCGTTATAACTAAGCGTTTCTGAGAAATCTTCTAAGAACAGCGTGGGCCCGAGCGTAGCGAGAGCTGGGCATTAACGGTTTATGAGGCGTGGCTGACACATGTTCTTTGTAACACTAGTAATTTAGAAAACAGCTTAAGCTTACCTAGTAACGCTTTATCACCCTTTAAATCAGCTGCAATTAATAGTTCACCCAATACAAACGGTTCCAGCATAATGCTAACCCCTGTAATATAGGTGGAAGACATCCAGCCAGAGAAGGCAGAGATTACTAACTTAGTCTGCATCATAAACGACATACAGATAATTGAACTCAGGACGAAACTAAATCTACTTGACCTGGTACCAGGAACAATCCTCCATCTTAAAAGGGAACTGGGGGATCTCACTTTCCTAAAACTCTTTAAGCTCAGGACTAAACCAACCGATGCTGAATTGGAACATGCTAAGGAGCTGGAAAACGCTATGGACTATTTGTCGAGCGAAGTTGTTAAGAGACTTGATTCTAAACAGAATGCCATAGTGTACAACATACCTAACAACGAGTCCATAAAATCGGTTCGGCACTCCTTCTTAAAAGCTGCCAACCTTCTAAGTACACCCTGTCAGTGTTTTAGACTAAATAAAAAAGAGACAAATCGCACATGTCCCATACTTTTTATGTTTGACAGCTGTATTATAGCCGAACAATTCAGGAAATCTGAGGATATTTTGGCTTCCACTAAAAAATTCAAAAATCTTAAAATAGTCCCGGATAAAACCCCCAACCAACGACAAGTAGCTAAGAACACCATAGGTACGAACACGATTACACCACAAATCATGAATAGCGTGAGTGCCAAAGTGTCGAAGGACACTGTAGCACAAAGTGACACTTGCATTGTACTAGGTGAACAAACGACACGCGAAGGTGAAGGGAAACCCAGAAGGAGCAGTAACACTGTAACGGGTCTCGAAGTTCGTGAGAACACTCCTAGTAAATCTACTGAACACACACATGAAGTAGATGTCGATGCTCCTACTACCGATAACCTACAAATATCGGCAGATAACACTGCACCCAGGGCCAAATAAGATAATCCCACTTTAAAAGCCGTAAAGAAATTCCCTAAAGCCAAGGTTTCTCCTCATGCATCCATATACCTCCCTTGTGAAAAGCTCAACAAGCAGCATATAAGCCTAAAAAGGAACCATGCAAGCATTGGGGCAGGTCCCATAAAGGAGACGGAAGACGTGAGTGGAAGTAATCTTCGTCGAACTAAGAGTAGTAGACGGATTGAGGACGACAGACTACACGGGGTGAGAACTAACAGCGAAAATTGCTCTATCCACACAAAATCACACGCCAGCAGATATGCAAGGGGCGCCGAGCTGATTAAACAGCAGAGTGATACCCACGATTTCCGCAATAGCCGAGGTTATATTATGCCTATAGGCACATATTACCTGAGGACGGGACCAATAATTAATAATGAAAACACATGGGTTACTAAACGGGACACCACTAGGTACCATATCAACGGAAATGTATGCTCAAACCCTCGTAGTAGTTACGCAAAACCCCATCGGCATAACGGGTATAGATTGGCCCATGGTCCTTCTAGGTACACACACGAAATGAGTCAGCAAATGTACAACTACGTAAAACTTAGCACGCACTATCCTCAAAACAACCTAAAAACAGGGTACTATGACCCTGTAAATTGCAACGTGAACAGTGAAACAGACTATCTTATGCAGAGAAATGATCCTAGATACCCACGCAATGAGGCCAGAAACCATTATATGCAACAGGATTATTTTCGGTTGCAGCAAACAATAGCCCCTCTCACAGCACAGTTTGTTCAGGGAATAGTAGCCACTCTGACAATGTCTCATCTGAGAATCCCTCCGAACATAATGTAGGCAACCAGGAGTTAGGGATAGTAACAAGAAAACCTACTAACTATCCCAACAGCCCTGATTTTCTGAAAATCATACTTCTAAATGCTCGATCTCTCCTTAACAAAATAACTTCCCTTCGCAGCTTGGTATACATGGAGTGGCCAACACTGATTCTGGTAACTGAAACTTGGCTAACTACTGATATACCTGATTATTGATAAATATAACATCCACAGGAATGACAGAGTGGACAAGAGAAGAGGCGGCTGTCTAATATATGCCTCTAAATCCACCGACTCCTATACTTATACAAACCTAACTATCGACAAACTCCCAGAATCCAAGTGGATAAGCATCCACGCGAATGAAAATAAAATTCTTGTGGGATGTATATACAGAGCCCTTAACAGCCTTATAACGACTGACACGGTTATCGGAGAAATACTAGAGGTTGTACCTAAGCTGGGATTCGACTACAAACTAGTTTGTGGCGATTTCAACCTCCCTGGAGTGAACTGGGATACCTGCACTGGACTGAGAACCTATGAGGTGACCCTAGAAGCCATAGATGTAGGAGGATGTAAGCAGTGCGCACGCCTCCCAACACGACACAACAATATTCTCGACTTAATCCTCTGCCACAAAATAGAGCCGATCTCGATAGAGGTGGGGGATAAGCTCAACAACAGTGATCACAGAATACTGTACTGCACTCTACCTCTTCAACAAACTACTAGACACACATCCAAAATTTCCCCGGTTTACTATCAATATAAGGACTATAGAAATGCCGACTGGGAATTCCTACCAACGCTCTTGAGGAGATCGGACTGGGGTGAATACTTCACCAATAATAACTTAGAAGTAACACTTAATACCTTCTACAAGACAACCAGTTCAGGGAAAAACACAATCGCACCCCTGAAATCTGCAAAAAAGACACCAACTGAACTCATACACGGCATGTAAGAAACGTCTCAAAAATCTTTAAGGCTCAGACCTTGCTGAACTCGGGCTCACGCTGTTCCTTGAAGTTTCTCAGAAACGCATAGTAATAACGGATGCACAATCCAAAACAGCAATCGGAGACTCGAGGATTCTTTATTGTAACACCAACATATAAACAGTGTTACGACTAAGTTTTCTGACAGTTGTCTCCTGACCTCTTTCTGAACAGCGACCGATGAGACGACGACTGGTGTATTGATGCCTCCGCGAAAATTGGGGAAGTTGGTTTTGAGCAAACAACCATGAATTGATCGTTCAATCTTCAGCTACATTGACACTCCCCGGCAAAAAAGGGATCCATCCCTTTTTCCATCACGACCAATACGCGTTTACTTGGATGCCATTGCGAGAACCTGGGTCACACGGACAGAAAAGCCAACACACCACAAGCATATTCACACATCAATAACGACCTGCGCCTCCAGTTAAAGGCATCCTCTTGACACATCCTCTTGTAACACAATCGCCACTTGCTAGAATGACTCTTGCAGAACGCAACGTGACCATAGCACCACCTCACGATACTCTACGCACATCCTCTTATCTACTCACTACCAATTACCACTGCAATCGCTTGTCACTCATTCTGCCTCAATTCTAGTAACGGTGACGTATGCGAGCCTCAGTCGTGTACACTCTTTCTCCCCGGTGTGGGGGACCACACCTAACAATTATCTCCGTATGCATTTCATTCTCAGCAATAGCCTCCCCGGCGTATACGACCCATCTGCTGTCTCTAACATCAATCAATTCATTCACGAATGTAGAAGACTCGAAACAACTTCAGAAGTAATCACGACGAAAATTTCAACAAAATTATGCAATAACAACAAGGTACGAAAACAACGAGTAAACACAATGAATCCAAAATCACAAATTGAGAAGACACACCACACGTATACACAAAAAGTAAAAATAACCTCGCGGATCATGTGGTGGTGGAATTCGTTGAAGAATTGCAGGACTTACAGCAGTACGCCTACAACCCTTCTCAGGTTGACGATTGTAAGTTGTGGAATGTCCGGACACAAACAAGATTAACCAACAATTACATCAATTGGAACTCACACAACTATTTAACACGAAGATATTTACAATCAACACATCAAAGTGGTGGGTTCTGCGTTGACGAACTACCCTTGAAGAACTGTAGGACTTACAGCAGTACGCCTACATTCCTTCTCAGGTTGATGAGCCAAGTGGATGTCGTCCGGACACAAACAGAATTACCAACAGCTAGATGACAGATGATATCAATTGAGTACATACAATATGAACATATGTACAAAATCACACACCAAGCACATTGGACTGCTCATTGATGCGCTACCCTTTGAAGAATTGTAGGACTTACAGTAGTACGCCTACAACCCTTCTCAGGTTGACGCCCTGGGTTGGAAAATCGTCGTAGAGTTCATTTGCTGACCTCCTTCTATCAGCTCTATCCTCAAATCTGAACGGTAACACGCTCATGTCATCGTATCGTCGAATATAGATGACGAACAGACACACAACGTATCTGGTCAACCAGGCGTAGGCGCAGAGTAATTTACACCAAAGATTATAGCATCCAAATAGTAACTTGAAACTAGAAATGCCTTTATTCGTGCAAGTCAATTTAACAATTACTCTCTCGTTTACACTTGGCTTATCCTCACTAAACTGAGCAATATCTTTCGTCTTTTCAAACGCACCAATACTATCATAGTCATTGCACAAGATACTTGAGTTGATGGGCGTCTGTTTCATTGTGGATGACAACACCAACGACAACTGATTGATACTAGTTGATGAACTTAGCGGTGGATCAGAAGCTGTTGTTGTTGTTCGGCCTTCAGAAATTTGTCTAGCTGCAAGATTACCAACACTGCTGTCTTTCACTACTAGTTCGGGTTTAGTACTATCATCTGATGATAGGTGGGCTACACGCTGATCAATTACACTGACGGCCTCACAAGAATGCGCACCTTCTAATAATAATAATAATAATAGTATATTCTCATTTTGTACATGAGAGACGCCAGTTTACAGGCATCATCAATATGATAAATTACATATACGATTAGCAATCATAATTAATAATAATGTTTTAATAAAGTACACATTTTTTCCTACTTGTGTAGGACACACCAAATATACAGGCATGGATAAGCATTAATTAAATTTCATAAATTCGGTTTATGGTTAAGTTACATGGTTGCTGGCGTTTTTGTTTTAATAATAATTATAATAATGTATATTCTCATATAAACATATAAATTTACATGAAAATGCATGCCATTTTTTTAGGTCTGTGGGAACAATATGATAACCAGTCATTCAATGGAGCACATCATGAAATATAGGAATATTGACTTCGCATTAACAAAAAAACCCAAGTAAGTTTTGGATGGATTAAAAATACTTGGGAAAAAATAAAGCTTGAAGTTATTCCACAATATAACAAGTCATTCAATGGAGCACATCATGAAATATAGGAATATTGTCTTCGCATTAACAAAAAAACCCAAGTAAGTTTTGGATGGATTAAAAATACTTGGGAAAAAATAAAGCTTGAAGTAATTCCTCAATATAACCTGGGTGTGTACAAATCCGAATCTCATTTTTGATTTGATTTATATCCAAATTGGGTAATAAGGAAGCTATTTTTACAGATACGATCAGTTATGTTATAAGTTTTCCATTGGTATAAGAGTATATTCCACAAATATATTCCACAAATGTAATCCAGGTTGCGTCGTGGAGAAAGTTAATTCGTTATTAACCAGGCAACTGAAAGATACGGGACCAATAATGTTTGCAGATCATTTGTCATTGTAAATGGTCAAATATCCACATTATTCATTCTCATTCAAAAAGTCAAATGGAAGCTGAAATGGTGAGAGAAAAAAGAAGACAAACAACAGCAACGCAAAAGAAAGCAACGGGAGTCCTTAAGGAGTGATTAATAAATATATACATATATATTCTGTTTAGTAACTGTGGTTATTTTGGTACACAAACTAACTAGTCCCGTTATGCTAACTTTTATATTATGTGTGAACTAATATTACTGTCCTGTGTAGAAATGTTAATCATCTAGTTCCAATAATATTAAAATTTATAATTGTAGTTTGCTGTAACTACACGTTTAAACAACTTAAAATATCTATGTAGGGTGAAAAAGAGGGTGTAAGAGTCAGACGTATAAGTGCATTGTCATCTTTGAGCAGTCTGGTGACTGAGGAGATGAACACTGGAAGTGTGTTTGCATCGCGCACATTAGCTGGTAGTCTATTCCAAATGACTGAAAACTTATTTAAGAAGAAGTTGTACCGCACGTAAGTCTGACAGTGCTCTATAGCAGCTAGGTTGTGATGATTTCTAAGATTGTAACTGACGACAGCGGTAGGTTTAGTTATTGGCTCGGAGGAATGCAAGAGAAGATTAGTTAGCTTATAGTAAAAGATTAGGTTTAGCTTAAGGCGTCTTTTCCAGAGGGGTTCTAATCTTAGTCTTACGCATCTCTCATGGTATTCCAGACTACTTTCTAAACCAAGAGTTCTTGAGGTAAACTGCCGTTGCACTCCCTCTAATTTAAGCTTGTCATTTTGTCTTAGTCCGCTAAGAATAAACGGGCAGTATTCTAAGATAGGTCGGACACATACTTTGTATAATAAAACCCTAGTTTCACAACAAAAGAAATTGCGTGTTATGCATCCTATCAGCCTACGCGTTTTACGTCTGGCATAATCAGTCTGTTCAGCGAACGTTAGGTTACTAGAGTATCTAATACCGAGATCTACGACTGAATTGAGCTTAGCTAGTTTTCGCCCATTTATTTCAAGGTTTAGATCAAGCTTACTGTTGCCGATACAAATCCAGCCGCATTTGTCAATGTTAAAATTTAGGCAGGATTCAGCACACCACGTTGCAAGGCTACTTAGTTCAAGATGTATTTTATCTACCATATCGCTTAATTCATGAGTGTAGCAGGAGTAGACGACTTTGAGGTCGTCAGCATATAGGAATGGTTTACCTGAGGTGAAGCACTTGCAAATGCTGTTAATGTAAACTGTGAATAAAAGTGGACCTAGGACACTACCTTGCACGACCCCACTTGAGATCTGCCTAGGGTGAGACAATACAGATCCAACTTTGGTTATTTGTACCCTGTTGCTTAGAAATGATTTTAACCAGTTCAGTAATGGGTTGCGAATTCCACAAGAGTACAGCTTCTCAAAGAGAATACTGTGAGATACCATGTCAAATGCCCTAGATATATCGAAGTATAGAACAACGACTAGCTTACGTGCTTCGCGATTACTAGTGATGCAGTTGAAAAAGTCGAAGTGGCAAGTAACGCAGGATCTATTTTTGAGAAATCCGTGTTGAGACCTTGTAACAAGATCCTCCCTAATTAGGTAGTCTGACAATTGATCCTTTACAACTTTCTCCATGATTCGTGAGATAACTGGGGTTATATTTATGGGTCTGTAATTGCGGACGTTTGCCCTATCACCAGATTTGTAATGTGGAATTATGAAGCTAGTTTTCCACTCACTAGGGTAAGTGCCAGTGTCCATAGATATTGAGAAGAATTTAAGAAGTAACAGGGTATATCACACCCACTGTTTTTGAAAATTATCGAAGCGAGGCCATCCGGTCCCGTACTAGTGGAAGGTTTAAGGCTTTTAATTGCTTGTACTATTAACTGATTAGTGAACACAATGCTTTCAAGGGAAGAGATAGTAAGGGGAGCGGTTTCACCAGGCATATGTGTTTCTAAACTAAAGTTTGCAAACCAATCACTGAAAGTTCACAGATAGTGGCAGGTTCATTGTAGATTACTTTGTCGTGAAGTAAGTATGGGATTTCCCTCGCTGACTGCATTCGTTTTTTAAGAAGTGCCGTTAAGTTATAAACTTTGGAGGTACTTTCAAGTGCCGTTAACTCTTCGTCGAGGTCCTTTTGAGAACGTAGGCGCTTGATAGATTCAAGAGACTCGTGGATTGAGAGCAATAGTGATATGTCCTTAGTGGAATAGTACTGTTTCTTCAGTTTCCTTAACTTATTACGGTGTGCCCTTGGAATATATTCAGTTCGGTGTCTACTTAATTTCACTATTTTATTTGGGGCAACTGTATCTAGACAAAGGGTAACATTCCTGTAAAACAGGGTTACTAAGGCCTCCAGGGAGTCAGTGGTAAAATAGTCATCCCATTGACAGAGTCGAATAAGTTCTTGGACTAATCCCCAGTCTGTATATTTGTAACTACGACATATTGTGCTTCCTGAGTCTTGTTTGTTTCCTGTATTTAGTGGTGAGAAAGGCAGAGAGCAGAGTACCATTCTATGGTCACTACTGGAAAATCTATTACCAACATAAGTGGATACTGGGATTGTGTCATGACAAAAAACAAGGTCCAAATGTTGTCCCCACGAGTAGGTGTCTGGACGTGTTGTTGCCATCCATAACAGTCTATAGTGGCAAGTAATTCGTCGAAGCGTTGGGGGCCGGAACTAGTTAGCCAATTGACTTCTGGAAGATTGAAGTCCCCTGCAATTATTTTGTAATTAGCACTAAACGAGGATGCATGTGCAAACGATTTAGCTAATAACGCATCAGTTTCTTTTGTTGCGCTTGGTGCTCGATAAACACAGCCTATGAGAAGTTTGTACTTATCTCCATGTAAGACAACCCAGAGTGAGTCAGGTACATTATTCATTGTTTCATCTTCCACCTTACTGACTACAAATGAGTTATGTATATATATGAGACATCCTCCACCACGCTTGCAATCTCTGTTTGCACGGTGTACAGTGTAATCATCGATACCTATATGCACATCAAGTACTGAGGATGAGCACCATGACTCAGTAATCAGAGCTACAGTAGGCTTGGCGACTAATAATAATGTCCTTAGTTCAGATATCTTATTGATTAAGGAGCGTGCATTAATTAGCAATATCGTGAATAAGTCACGGGATACTACAAACTGGCTTAAAATGTCACCATAACCTAAATCTATTTGTGCGTCAGCACCGCAAGAATTTATGAATGAAAAGGAGGTCGGACTGGGTGTCTGCACATCGGAGTTGGTGTGCAATGAGGTGGTCCTAGGTGCCATGGGTCGTACCAGTGATTCAGGACACCTGGAAAATTTACCATGTGTTCCTGGATATAAGGGTAGTACAGGTTGGGCCTAGGTTGGCGGTTAAAAGGCATAGCATCAGAAGGTCTACCCATCCAACTGCTATTCGTCATACCGGTATACACCTTCGGGTTGTTTTTATAACTTAAAGGGAATTGTGAAGGAAGGTGCTTTGGCTGCAAGACTTTAGGAGTCTTGGAGCCTGACTTTCTATAAGGTGGAGCATGCGGAACACCTCCAGATGTACTTATGTTTCGAGAGGAGTTTTTCGTAACAAGTGATGGTTTGTTGGCATTCTTACTCTCAGCAGGCTTATTGAATACAAAGTATTCTTCCCCATCATTAGTCTCAACCCTGCGAAATTTGTTCATCGTGGTGAGGTTACTACGTTTGGGGGGAAATTTCTTAGAACAACTTGCAGAAGTTCTAGTCATTTTAACATCTTTCGATGAGGCTTTGTTTACAGGGGTACTGGTATCTAAATCAGTTCCTAGTTCCATTGGCAGGTGTGGTTGTTGTGTAGTTTGCTGAATGCTAGTTTCAGCACTAGGTGTCTGTTGCTGTGCACGATCCTTATTTGGTAAATCAAAGCTAAGCTAGAGGAGGTGACCAGGTTATTACTACGCATTATTCTGCGCTGACACGGTGTTTTATCCTGAGCTACGGTTATAGACTTATAACTGCTATTCAGTCTTAAGTGATCCTGACATTTAGTAAACTTACTAGCATCAAGGGAATTACTGAATTTAAAAATGATTGGGCAATTAGCCTGGTTAGACTTTTTACGAAGTCGTTTGCATTCACATGGAACACTAGCCATGCCGCAACAAATCAGGATTTTGTGTCTTACAGTTTTCAGGGGCAGAGAATCTGGGACGTTGTAAACTATAGCTTGGTGAGAAGAGGTTATACGCTTCATCACCTCCGTAGCCAAGCAGTCAATCAGATTTTCAGCTTTATTTAGGTTGTCTGGAGATATTTTAGGATGCCTTTCTAAAAGACAGGCTATTGGGTCTAAATTCAAAAGCTTATTTTGAGTTACATCCAGTAAACACTTAACCTGGCCAATATCAGAACGGCTCTCCGTGGTATTTGAGATTGGCAGTGACATACTATCAAACTGATCTAATTTTTTCTGAATTTCACTTACTTGCCTCTGCATATCTTTCAAAAGGAGGTTTAGTTTACAGAACTCAGAGTTCTCTAACAGAACATCTTTCACCTGTATCACAGGAGTGAGATCTGCACTCAAACCATTTTGAGAGCTAGTAGTTGATACTGTATTACGAGGCGGTAATGCAGTTATAACCGAATTTAAGCCACTATCTAAAACAATTGTGTTTCTACGAACACGTTTTTTAGAGATTTGGACCATAATTTCAAGAATTATATGACAATAAGCAGTAAATAAATTTCAGAGCAAACACGTGCAAAAATGTCACCAATTTCGAACGTATCCCAACAGCCCTGATTTTCTGAAAATCATACTTCTAAATGCTCGATCTCTCCTTAACAAAATAACTTCCCTTCGCAGCTTGGTATACATGGAGTGGCCAACACTGATTCTGGTAACTGAAACTTGGCTAACTACTGATATACCTGATTATTGATAAATATAACATCCACAGGAATGACAGAGTGGACAAGAGAAGAGGCGGCTGTCTAATATATGCCTCTAAATCCACCGACTCCTATACTTATACAAACCTAACTATCGACAAACTCCCAGAATCCAAGTGGATAAGCATCCACGCGAATGAAAATAAAATTCTTGTGGGATGTATATACAGAGCCCTTAACAGCCTTATAACGACTGACACGGTTATCGGAGAAATACTAGAGGTTGTACCTAAGCTGGGATTCGACTACAAACTAGTTTGTGGCGATTTCAACCTCCCTGGAGTGAACTGGGATACCTGCACTGGACTGAGAACCTATGAGGTGACCCTAGAAGCCATAGATGTAGGAGGATGTAAGCAGTGCGCACGCCTCCCAACACGACACAACAATATTCTCGACTTAATCCTCTGCCACAAAATAGAGCCGATCTCGATAGAGGTGGGGGATAAGCTCAACAACAGTGATCACAGAATACTGTACTGCACTCTACCTCTTCAACAAACTACTAGACACACATCCAAAATTTCCCCGGTTTACTATCAATATAAGGACTATAGAAATGCCGACTGGGAATTCCTACCAACGCTCTTGAGGAGATCGGACTGGGGTGAATACTTCACCAATAATAACTTAGAAGTAACACTTAATACCTTCTACAAGACAACCAGTTCAGGGAAAAACA
Organism: Trichobilharzia regenti; assembly: GCA_944472135.2. Lineage (NCBI taxonomy): Eukaryota > Metazoa > Platyhelminthes > Trematoda > Strigeidida > Schistosomatidae > Trichobilharzia > Trichobilharzia regenti. Next base: position 8,643,734 of record OX235270.1, read on the forward strand.
CAATCGCACCCCTGAAATCTGCAAAAAAGACACCAACTGAACTCATACACGGCATGTAAGAAACGTCTCAAAAATCTTTAAGGCTCAGACCTTGCTGAACTCGGGCTCACGCTGTTCCTTGAAGTTTCTCAGAAACGCATAGTAATAACGGACGGAAAAACCAAAACACCGATTGCAGACTCCAGAATTCTTTATTGTAACATCAACATATAAACACTGTTACAACTAGGGTTTCTGACAGTTGTCTCCTGACCTCTTTCTGAACAGCGACCGATGAGACGACGACTGGTGTATTGATGCCTCCGCGAAAATTGGGGAAGTTGGTTTTGAGCAAACAACCATGAATTGATCGTTCAATCTGCAACTACATTGACACTCCCCGGCAAAAAAGGGATCCATCCCTTTTTCCATCACGACCAATACGCGTTTACTTGGATGCCATTGCGAGAACCTGGGTCACACGGACAGAAAAGCCAACACACCACAAGCATATTCACACATCAATAACGACCTGCGCCTCCAGTTAAAGGCATCCTCTTGACACATCCTCTTGTAACACAATCGCCACTTGCTAGAATGACTCTTGCAGAACGCAACGTGACCATAGCACCACCTCACGATACTCTACGCACATCCTCTTATCTACTCACTACCAATTACCACTGCAATCGCTTGTCACTCATTCTGCCTCAATTCTAGTAACGGTGACGTATGCGAGCCTCAGTCGTTTACACTCTTTCTCCCCGGTGTGGGGGACCACACCTAACAATTATCTCCGTATGCATTTCATTCTCAGCAATAGCCTCCCCGGCGTATACGACCCATCTGCTGTCTCTAACATCAATCAATTCATTCACGAATGTAGAAGACTCGAAACAACTTCAGAAGTAATCACGACGAAAATTTCAACAAAATTATGCAATAACAACAAGGTACGAAAACAACGAGTAAACACAATGAATCCAAAATCACAAATTGAGAAGACACACCACACGTATACACAAAAAGTAAAAATAACCTCGCGGATCATGTGGTGGTGGAATTCGTTGAAGAATTGCAGGACTTACAGCAGTACGCCTACAACCCTTCTCAGGTTGACGATTGTAAGTTGTGGAATGTCCGGACACAAACAAGATTAACCAACAATTACATCAATTGGAACTCACACAACTATTTAACACGAAGATATTTACAATCAACACATCAAAGTGGTGGGTTCTGCGTTGACGAACTACCCTTGAAGAACTGTAGGACTTACAGCAGTACGCCTACATTCCTTCTCAGGTTGATGAGCCAAGTGGATGTCGTCCGGACACAAACAGAATTACCAACAGCTAGATGACAGATGATATCAATTGAGTACATACAATATGAACATATGTACAAAATCACACACCAAGCACATTGGACTGCTCATTGATGCGCTACCCTTTGAAGAATTGTAGGACTTACAGTAGTACGCCTACAACCCTTCTCAGGTTGACGCCCTGGGTTGGAAAATCGTCGTAGAGTTCATTTGCTGACCTCCTTCTATCAGCTCTATCCTCAAATCTGAACGGTAACACGCTCATGTCATCGTATCGTCGAATATAGATGACGAACAGACACACAACGTATCTGGTCAACCAGGCGTAGGCGCAGAGTAATTTACACCAAAGATTATAGCATCCAAATAGTAACTTGAAACTAGAAATGCCTTTATTCGTGCAAGTCAATTTAACAATTACTCTCTCGTTTACACTTGGCTTATCCTCACTAAACTGAGCAATATCTTTCGTCTTTTCAAACGCACCAATACTATCATAGTCATTGCACAAGATACTTGAGTTGATGGGCGTCTGTTTCATTGTGGATGACAACACCAACGACAACTGATTGATACTAGTTGATGAACTTAGCGGTGGATCAGAAGCTGTTGTTGTTGTTCGGCCTTCAGAAATTTGTCTAGCTGCAAGATTACCAACACTGCTGTCTTTCACTACTAGTTCGGGTTTAGTACTATCATCTGATGATAGGTGGGCTACACGCTGATCAATTACACTGACGGCCTCACAAGAATGCGCACCTTCTGCAACGGCATCTGCATTTAATTCTATATCACGTTCAAGTTGTGCAGAACCTTTGTTCCACTTAGCAGTATTATGCATATCCCTCATATTATCATGATCAACCAAGGACAAATCTGCACTATCATGATCATTATCACAAATATTCAGTTTACCATCATCTTTCTGGTCGACTTCATCAATTTCAAACTCTTTAATAACAGAAGTAGACAATTTTGGTTCCTCCTCACAAATCCCTAAAGATTTCATACCTTCACTCTGACTAGTAACACCTTGTAACCTTGTGGAGTCAGAACTGCACTCTGAAGCAATAACTCTATTCTGTGACACTCTATTCAACAATGGCTTACCAGTTGCAACTACAGACTTCTTCACCGCACCGTTATCGTCACACAATTCGGAGTCAGACCTGGAGTTTACATTTAGCTTATCACTGAACTTGCTCACTGGTTCACAGTTCACCTTTGTATGCACCTCTTGCAAACGTGTAAAACACAACCGTGTTTCTCTTGCAGCTTGCAACTTATCCGTTGAGGATGTACTACGAAACCTGTTATACTCACTAGGTCTATATGCATTACTAGACATCATGGAGCTTTCTCGATATCCACCTCTCTGAGGCCTACTCGTCATCAATGATTGCATTTTGCTCTCAGACTGCTCCATTCTAGGGGTGAGATGCAATATACTGGCAAACTTGCTCATAGATTGATTGACACTATTATTTACCAGTTTCAGGATAATATCAAACTTTGGCTCGATACCCTCATCCTCTATACGAGAGCTTATCTTCACCCGCTTCCTTTGCAGTTGAGTAGGTAGGCGTCTTGCTATTACTTCTAGGACAAAACTCGAGTTGAGGTCACTCATGCAATTCATCGAAATCAATGCATTCTTGTAAGTCAACAGATTATCCAGGAACTCATTGAGTGCCTGGGAGTCATCCTGTAATTGACCACCATTACCCCTAACAGCCTCGAATAATTTCCCTACAATCATCGAAGGTCTTCCAAACCTTTGACGTAGTATGCTCATAGCCTCGTAGTAGCCCTCTTTTGACTTCATAAACTTACAGCACTGTATAGCTCTTGCAGCATCTCCAGTGCAATATCTCATCAAATACATTAACTTCAATTCATCACTTAATAAACAACTACTCAGCATAATCTCAAACTCCTTTACAAACTGTAAATAATCAGCCGGGTTTCCGTCGAAACACCGTGGTTCAAATTTAGGGAGTTTGGTGTTCCTATTATCCCTGAATGGCGAAACAGTAACATCAACCATGTCATGTTTAACATCAGACACATCGTTACAATTGACAGACAAGTCACCATGACTTACTTTCCTGTCTGCTTCCAAGTTGCTTTGTCCCTTCTTTGACCCAGGCATTGTTGAACTTGACCCAATTCCACAAACAATCCAGATATTGCTTGCTCAAAGAGGACTTGACCGGCACCAGGAAAGATGAATCGTGACTATTCATGCTGTCACCATCTATCTGAATCCACCAGAAATTGTTTCCGCCGTCATAAACTCACTTCGCTCTCAGAGACTGTCATCCACATATCGTAAACCGTTATTGGCCAGCTGTTGATGCACTCGGGCTCACGCTGTTCCTTGAAGTTTCTCAGAAACGCATAGTAATAACGGATGCACAATCCAAAACAGCAATCGGAGACTCGAGGATTCTTTATTGTAACACCAACATATAAACAGTGTTACGACTAAGTTTTCTGACAGTTGTCTCCTGACCTCTTTCGGAACAGCGACCGATGAGACGACGACTGGTGTATTGATGCCTCCGCGAAAATTGGGGAAGTTGGTTTTGAGCAAACAACCATGAATTGATCGTTCAATCTTCAGCTACATTGACACCGCAAAACGCGATTAAATCTAAGGAAACTGAAAAGGAAATTATATTTATACAGTGAATTTAGTGCATCACACGAGATACATGAAACATTTAAAAATCTTGAGGAGAGACACAAAACACGAGGAAAATTAACCCCTAAGGGGTACCTCTTAAACTCAGGAACTCTGGAAGATCTTGCAGAAACGACTGAAGAATTATGAAGACAACAATATTAGCCACTTGGAACGTGGAGGTGTAATTTATGATGATCCCCAGATCATTAGTGATCTGTTGAGTCGGTGATTCTCCAATAACACCAAACCGCATCCGTCCCAATTCTCAACATAACCTACAAAAATAACTACAAGTTAGGTGAAATCGACTTTAATATACAAAATATAGCATAGGCGGTAAGGACATTAAAAGCTCACGGTAGTTGTGGGATAGATGACATACCATCCATCATACAAAATCGGTGGTGCGGGTATGACAGCATTATTGCTTAGAATATTTAATATCTCAATAGTGACTGGGACCTACCCTGAAACTTGGAAAAGATTGAACGATCAATTCATGGTTGTTTGCCCAAACCCAACTTCCCCATAATTTTCGCGCGTGATCAACCTGCCAGTCATCGTCTCATTGGTCGCTGTTCAAAAAGCACGTAAAAAACCGTCAGAGGTAATATCGTGATTTATTATTGTAATATTTGTTCATAGACCTCAGTTATTATGCTGGTTATATGTTGGTGTTAGAATAAAGAATTCTCGAGTCGCCAATCGGTGTTTTGGTTTTTGCGTCCATTAGTACTAAGTGTTTCTGAAAGGCTTCGACGGACAGCGAGAGGCCCGGGAAAGCAAGAGCTGGGCATTAACTGTTTTGAGGAGAGATTAAGACATTCTGACGTTTGGATAGACTCCGTCCGTCTTTCCTGGTGATGGCAAAGTCTTCTGCGAACAAGCAATATCTCGAACTTTCTGGAATTTTCGATATCTTCAATGATGCTGTGTCAAAGAAGGGAAAAAGCAGCTTGGAAGCAGACAGGAAAGTAAGTCATGGTGACTTGTCTGTCAATTGTAACGATGTGTCTGATGTTAAACATGACATGGTTGATGTTACTGTTTCGCCATTCAGGATAATAGGAACACCAAACTCCCTAAATTTGAACCACGGTGTTTCGACGGAAACCCGGCTGATTATTTACAGTTTGTAAAGGAGTTTGAGATTATGCTGAGTAGTTGTTTATTAAGTGATGAATTGAAGTTAATGTATTTGATGAGATATTGCACTGGAGATGCTGCAAGAGCTATACAGTGCTGTAAGTTTATGAAGTCAAAAGAGGGCTACTACGAGGCTATGAGCATACTACGTCAAAGGTTTGGAAGACCTTCGATGATTGTAGGGAAATTATTCGAGGCTGTTAGGGTAATGGTGGTCAATTACAGGATGACTCCCAGGCACTCAATGAGTTCCTGGATAATCTGTTGACTTACAAGAATGCATTGATTTCGATGAATTGCATGAGTGACCTCAACTCGAGTTTTGTCCTAGAAGTAATAGCAAGACGCCTACCTACTCAACTGCAAAGGAAGCGGGTGAAGATAAGCTCTCGTATAGAGGATGAGGGTATCGAGCCAAAGTTTGATATTATCCTGAAACTGGTAAATAATAGTGTCAATCAATCTATGAGCAAGTTTGCCAGTATATTGCATCTCACCCCTAGAATGGAGCAGTCTGAGAGCAAAATGCAATCATTGATGACGAGTAGGCCTCAGAGAGGTGGATATCGAGAAAGCTCCATGATGTCTAGTAATGCATATAGACCTAGTGAGTGTAACAGGTTTCGTAGTACATCCTCAACAGATAAGTTGCAAGCTGCAAGAGAAACACGGTTGTGTTTTACACGTTTGCAAGAGGTGCATACAAAGGTGAACTGTGAACCAGTGAGCAAGTTCAGTGATAAGCTAAATGTAAACTCCAGGTCTGACTCCGAATTGTGTGACGATAACGGTGCGGTGAAGAAGTCTGTAGTTGCAACTGGTAAGCCATTGTTGAATAGAGTGTCACAGAAAAGAGTTATTGCTTCAGAGTGCAGTTCTGACTCCACAAGGTTACAAGGTGTTACTAGTCAGAGTGAAGGTATGAAATCTTTAGGGATTTGTGAGGAGGAACCAAAATTGTCTACTTCTGTTATTAAACAGTTTGAAATTGATGAAGTCGACCAGAAAGATGATGGTAAACTTATTATTAAACCTTACATTTTATAGCTCTTTATGAATTTGATTCGACTTGTTCTACTCCTATTCTCTGTAGGGTACGATTGTGCACCAAATAGATAAAAAGACATGAAATAAAAACATCTGGCTTGAAAAATAATTGTATTAAAGCGAAAGGTGGACATCATGATAATACAAAATATATTGGTTTTATTATACATTGCAAATGAACGTTGTCGGCCTAAGGATTAATTACTTCCCCATTCTGTTTTCTATATAAATGTGTTTATTAATGATATATTTCAATCACTTAATCTATTACACTTGAATGATTCACCTTAGCACTTTAACTTTTCTGAAACAGCTTTCAATCCCCTGTAAACGTTGTACTTACCTCAATATTGGTTGGTTATCGTATGCCTACAACCACGGGATGAAAACGAAACGAAGTCGATTTTCCCGCTCAACCTGGAGGACAACTGTACAATTCAATAACTATACGGCCTGGTTCAGACAATCAGTGTAATTATATATATGTATCAAATATTTAACTGTTGAAACATTATTAACTTGTAGACAATTTGAGATTTGTCATTATAATATAATTGATCGTGCCTATAAAAATGGCATGCAATTTCATGTAAATTTATGTTTATATATATTTCTTCCTGTTTATGCAGGAGCATACCAATTTTACAGGCATGGATAAGTTATTATGTAAATTACACAAAATTTGATGTATAATGGATTTACAGTTTGGTTGTTCTTTCTGACATCAAAGTCAGTCGGAACAGTCTGCTATAAGGTTTTTTTGTGTAGCACATAAAGAGATATAGAAATATTGTCTTCGCATTAACAAAAAACCCAGACATCAGATGAATGTAATACAAATATCTGGGAAAAATAAAGCTTGAAGTCAATTCTCTTATATAACTTTGTTGTGAACAGCACCCTTGGCTTAAAGATTATTGATGTATTATGTTGAGATCAGTGATATATTTATTCCATTTCTCAGCAGTCTTATCGTGGTTTTATAACAGGAAAGAAATTTGATCGTGGAGGCGAAAACTAGATAAGGTCATGTTGGGTTGTTTTACTGCATCAAATGGTGCCGAGGTCGATTCCAGAATTCTCCATTTGCTCCATTTGTGTCTGCATGGCGGACTGTATTCGTAAGTTCAGTAAAATGTTGAAAACTGTTTGAAAACCAGTTGCTTCTTCATTTCAGATCATGAATACTCATTTACAGCATGTTCGCCAGCGTCTTCAAATGGTAGAATTGGATCGTTCATGGAATTTGAGTGGTTATGAGATAGACGGTTTGGAATTAATCCTCATTTCAGTTTAGATGCAGGGTTGTTCGACATCGACCAGAAGATGAATAGGAGCAGCAAAATACCAGAAAGAGAAAGTATGTGAACATGAAAAGGACATTAATATATGATTCATTTATAAATGTTTATATTAATTATACTTAAGTAAACATTTTTCTATATTGTATTTGCGTTTTCACGTATTTATGCGAAGTCTTAGAGTTTATTTAATGTCATAATGTGTATTAATGAGTCTGAGCGTTTTTATTGTTCTAATGACTGATGCGTTTTAGAAATAAGTGATGGGTTCTGGTAGGGATAGTCATTTGGACAAAACAGTTTATATAGCAAACGTTTGAAGCTTACAATCAGGGATAGGTCTTGTTTCTAAGGGTAAACTAATCCTGTATGTTCCGTACTATGTCTCTATGCATCCATGCTGCTAGTTCATTTATAGATTAAAGATTGCTAAGGGTGATGAAGTGCGTCTTTTAGGTGCTGTAGTAGATTAGTGCTTGAAAATAAATTATAATTATTTGTGATAATGATCATGATAGTGCAGATTTGTCCTTGGTTGATCATGATAATATGAGGGATATGCATAATACTGCTAAGTGGAACAAAGGTTCTGCACAACTTGAACGTGATATAGAATTAAATGCAGATGCCGTTGCAGAAGGTGCGCATTCTTGTGAGGCCGTCAGTGTAATTGATCAGCGTGTAGCCCACCTATCATCAGATGATAGTACTAAACCCGAACTAGTAGTGAAAGACAGCAGTGTTGGTAATCTTGCAGCTAGACAAATTTCTGAAGGCCGAACAACAACAACAGCTTCTGATCCACCGCTAAGTTCATCAACTAGTATCAATCAGTTGTCGTTGGTGTTGTCATCCACAATGAAACAGACGCCCATCAACTCAAGTATCTTGTGCAATGACTATGATAGTATTGGTGCGTTTGAAAAGACGAAAGATATTGCTCAGTTTAGTGAGGATAAGCCAAGTGTAAACGAGAGAGTAATTGTTAAATTGACTTGCACGAATAAAGGCATTTCTAGTTTCAAGTTACTATTTGGATGCTATAATCTTTGGTGTAAATTACTCTGCGCCTACGCCTGGTTGACCAGATACGTTGTGTGTCTGTTCGTCATCTATATTCGACGATACGATGACATGAGCGTGTTACCGTTCAGATTTGAGGATAGAGCTGATAGAAGGAGGTCAGCAAATGAACTCTACGACGATTTTCCAACCCAGGGCGTCAACCTGAGAAGGGTTGTAGGCGTACTACTGTAAGTCCTACAATTCTTCAAAGGGTAGCGCATCAATGAGCAGTCCAATGTGCTTGGTGTGTGATTTTGTACATATGTTCATATTGTATGTACTGAATTGATATCATCTGTCATCTAGCTGTTGGTGATTCTGTTTGTGTCCGGACATTCCACAACTTACAATCGTCAACCTGAGAAGGAATGTAGGCGTACTGCTGTAAGTCCTGCAATTCTTCAACGAATTCCACCACCACATGATCCGCGAGGTTATTTTTACTTTTTGTGTATACGTGTGGTGTGTCTTCTCAATTTGTGATTTTGGATTCATTGTGTTTACTCGGTGTTTTCGTACCTTGTTGTTATTGCATAATTTTGTTGAAATTTTCGTCGTGATTACTTCTGAAGTTGTTTCGAGTCTTCTACATTCGTGAATGAATTGATTGATGTTAGAGACAGCAGATGGGTCGTATACGCCGGGGAGGCTATTGCTGAGAATGAAATGCATACGGAGATAATTGTTAGGTGTGGTCCCCCACACCGGGGAGAAAGAGTGTAAACGACTGAGGCTCGCATACGTCACCGTTACTAGAATTGAGGCAGAATGAGTGACAAGCGATTGCAGTGGTAATTGGTAGTGAGTAGATAAGAGGATGTGCGTAGAGTATCGTGAGGTGGTGCTATGGTCACGTTGCGTTCTGCAAGAGTCATTCTAGCAAGTGGCGATTGTGTTACAAGAGGATGTGTCAAGAGGATGCCTTTAACTGGAGGCGCAGGTCGTTATTGATGTGTGAATATGCTTGTGGTGTGTTGGCTTTTCTGTTTGTTTTCCATTTCAGCTCTGTCCGTGTGACCCAGGTTCTCGCAATGGCTTCCAAGTAAACGCGTATTGGTCGTGATGGAAAAAGGGATGGATCCCTTTTTTGCCGGGGAGTGTCAATGTAGTTGCAGATTGAACGATCAATTCATGGTTGTTTGCTCAAAACCAACTTCCCCAATTTTCGCGGAGGCATCAATACACCAGTCGTCGTCTCATCGGTCGCTGTTCAGAAAGAGGTCAGGAGACAACTGTCAGAAACCCTAGTTGTAACAGTGTTTATATGTTGATGTTACAATAAAGAATTCTGGAGTCTGCAATCGGTGTTTTGGTTTTTCCGTCCGTTATTACTATGCGTTTCTGAGAAACTTCAAGGAACAGCGTGAGCCCGAGTTCAGCAAGGTCTGAGCCTTAAAGATTTTTGAGACGTTTCTTACATGCCGTGTATGAGTTCAGTTGGTGTCTTTTTTGCAGATTTCAGGGGTGCGATTGTGTTTTTCCCTGAACTGGTTGTCTTGTAGAAGGTATTAAGTGTTACTTCTAAGTTATTATTGGTGAAGTATTCACCCCAGTCCGATCTCCTCAAGAGCGTTGGTAGGAATTCCCAGTCGGCATTTCTATAGTCCTTATATTGATAGTAAACCGGGGAAATTTTGGATGTGTGTCTAGTAGTTTGTTGAAGAGGTAGAGTGCAGTACAGTATTCTGTGATCACTGTTGTTGAGCTTATCCCCCACCTCTATCGAGATCGGCTCTATTTTGTGGCAGAGGATTAAGTCGAGAATATTGTTGTGTCGTGTTGGGAGGCGTGCGCACTGCTTACATCCTCCTACATCTATGGCTTCTAGGGTCACCTCATAGGTTCTCAGTCCAGTGCAGGTATCCCAGTTCACTCCAGGGAGGTTGAAATCGCCACAAACTAGTTTGTAGTCGAATCCCAGCTTAGGTACAACCTCTAGTATTTCTCCGATAACCGTGTCAGTCGTTATAAGGCTGTTAAGGGCTCTGTATATACATCCCACAAGAATTTTATTTTCATTCGCGTGGATGCTTATCCACTTGGATTCTGGGAGTTTGTCGATAGTTAGGTTTGTATAAGTATAGGAGTCGGTGGATTTAGAGGCATATATTAGACAGCCGCCTCTTCTCTTGTCCACTCTGTCATTCCTGTGGATGTTATATTTATCAATAATCAGGTATATCAGTAGTTAGCCAAGTTTCAGTTACCAGAATCAGTGTTGGCCACTCCATGTATACCAAGCTGCGAAGGGAAGTTATTTTGTTAAGGAGAGATCGAGCATTTAGAAGTATGATTTTCAGAAAATCAGGGCTGTTGGGATAGTTAGTAGGTTTTCTTGTTACTATCCCTAACTCCTGGTTGCCTACATTATGTTCGGAGGGATTCTCAGATGAGACATTGTCAGAGTGGCTACTATTCCCTGAACAAACTGTGCTGTGAGAGGGGCTATTGTTTGCTGCAACCGAAAATAATCCTGTTGCATATAATGGTTTCTGGCCTCATTGCGTGGGTATCTAGGATCATTTCTCTGCATAAGATAGTCTGTTTCACTGTTCACGTTGCAATTTACAGGGTCATAGTACCCTGTTTTTAGGTTGTTTTGAGGATAGTGCGTGCTAAGTTTTACGTAGTTGTACATTTGCTGACTCATTTCGTGTGTGTACCTAGAAGGACCATGGGCCAATCTATACCCGTTATGCCGATGGGGTTTTGCGTAACTACTACGAGGGTTTGAGCATACATTTCTGTTGATATGGTACCTAGTGGTGTCCCGTTTAGTAACCCATGTGTTTTCATTATTAATTATTGGTCCCGTCCTCAGGTAATATGTGCCTATAGGCATAATATAACCTCGGCTATTGCGGAAATCGTGGGTATCACTCTGCTGTTTAATCAGCTCGGCGCCCCTTGCATATCTGCTGGCGTGTGATTTTGTGTGGATAGAGCAATTTTCGCTGTTAGTTCTCACCCCGTGTAGTCTGTCGTCCTCAATCCGTCTACTACTCTTAGTTCGACGAAGATTACTTCCACTCACGTCTTCCGTCTCCTTTATGGGACCTGCCCCAATGCTTGCATGGTTCCTTTTTAGGCTTATATGCTGCTTGTTGAGCTTTTCACAAGGGAGGTATATGGATGCATGAGGAGAAACCTTGGCTTTAGGGAATTTCTTTACGGCTTTTAAAGTGGGATTATCTTATTTGGCCCTGGGTGCAGTGTTATCTGCCGATATTTGTAGGTTATCGGTAGTAGGAGCATCGACATCTACTTCATGTGTGTGTTCAGTAGATTTACTAGGAGTGTTCTCACGAACTTCGAGACCCGTTACAGTGTTACTGCTCCTTCTGGGTTTCCCTTCACCTTCGCGTGTCGTTTGTTCACCTAGTACAATGCAAGTGTCACTTTGTGCTACAGTGTCCTTCGACACTTTGGCACTCACGCTATTCATGATTTGTGGTGTAATCGTGTTCGTACCTATGGTGTTCTTAGCTACTTGTCGTTGGTTGGGGGTTTTATCCGGGACTATTTTAAGATTTTTGAATTTTTTAGTGGAAGCCAAAATATCCTCAGATTTCCTGAATTGTTCGGCTATAATACAGCTGTCAAACATAAAAAGTATGGGACATGTGCGATTTGTCTCTTTTTTATTTAGTCTAAAACACTGACAGGGTGTACTTAGAAGGTTGGCAGCTTTTAAGAAGGAGTGCCGAACCGATTTTATGGACTCGTTGTTAGGTATGTTGTACACTATGGCATTCTGTTTAGAATCAAGTCTCTTAACAACTTCGCTCGACAAATAGTCCATAGCGTTTTCCAGCTCCTTAGCATGTTCCAATTCAGCATCGGTTGGTTTAGTCCTGAGCTTAAAGAGTTTTAGGAAAGTGAGATCCCCCAGTTCCCTTTTAAGATGGAGGATTGTTCCTGGTACCAGGTCAAGTAGATTTAGTTTCGTCCTGAGTTCAATTATCTGTATGTCGTTTATGATGCAGACTAAGTTAGTAATCTCTGCCTTCTCTGGCTGGATGTCTTCCACCTATATTACAGGGGTTAGCATTATGCTGGAACCGTTTGTATTGGGTGAACTATTAATTGCAGCTGATTTAAAGGGTGATAAAGCGTTACTAGGTAAGCTTAAGCTGTTTTCTAAATTACTAGTGTTACAAAGAACATGTGTCAGCCACGCCTCATAAACCGTTAATGCCCAGCTCTTGCTACGCTCGGGCCCACGCTGTTCCTTGCAGTTTTTCAGAAACGCTTAGTAATAATAATAATAGTATGTTCTCATTTTGTACATGAGAGACGCCAGTTTACAGGCATCATCAATATGATAAATTACATATACGATTAGCAATCATAATTAATAATAATGTTTTAATAAAATACACATTTTTTCCTACTTGTGTAGGACACACCAAATATACAGGCATGGATAAGCATTATATAAATTTCATAAATTTGGTTTATGGTTAAGTTACATGGTTGCTGGCGTTTTTGTCTTAGGTCTGTGGGAACAATATGATAACCAGTCATTCAATGGAGCACGTCATGAAATATAGGAATATTAACTTCGCATTAACAAAAAAACCCAAGTAAGTTTTGGATGGATTAAAAATACTTGGGAAAAAATAAAGCTTGAAGTAATTCCTCAATATAACTTGGGTGTGTACAAATCCGAATCTTATTTTTGATTTGATTTATATCCAAATTGGGTAATAAGGAAGCTATTTTACAGATACGATCAGTTATGTTATAAGCTACAATCGTGACGTTGTATTACAAATAGATACTTTTCCATTGGTATAAGAGTATATTCCACAAATGTAATCCAGGTTGCGTCGTGGAGAAAGTTAATTCGTTATTAACCAGGCAACTGAAAGATACGGGACCAATAATGTTTGCAGATCATTTGTCATTGTAAATGGTCAAATATCCACATTATTCATTCTCATTCAAAAAGTCAAATGGAAGCTGAAATGGTGAGAGAAAAAAGAAGACAAACAACAGCAACGCAAAAGAAAGCAACGGGAGTCCTTAAGGAGTGATTAATAAATATATACATATATATTCTGTTTAGTAACTGTGGTTATTTTGGTACACAAACTAACTAGTCCCGTTATGCTAACTTTTATATTATGTGTAAACTAATATTATTACTGTCCTGTGTAGAAATGTTAATCATCTAGTTCCAATAATATTAAAATTTATAATTGTAGTTTGTTGTAACTACACGTTTAAAGAACTTAAAATATCTATGTAGGGTGAAAAAGAAGGTGTAAGAGTCAGGCGCAAAAGTGCATTGTCATCTTTGAGTAGTCTGGTGACTGAGGAGATGAACACTGGAAGTGTGTTTGCATCGCGCACATTAGCTGGTAGTCTATTCCAAATGACTGAAAACTTATTTAAGAAGAAGTTGTACCGCACGTAAGTCTGACAGTGCTCCATAGCAGCTAGGTTGTGATGATTTCTAAGATTGTAACTGATGACAGCGGTAGGTTTAGTTATTGGCTCGGAGGAATGCAAGAGAAGATTAGTTAGCTTGTAGTAAAAGATAAGGTTTAGCTTAAGGCGTCTTTTCCAGAGGGGTTCTAATCTTAGTCTTACGCATCGCTCATGGTATTCCAGACCACTTTCTAAACCAAGAGTTCTTGAGGTAAACTGCCGTTGCACTCCCTCTAATTTAAGCTTGTCATTTTGTCTGAGTCCGCTAAGAATAAACGGGCAGTATTCTAAGATAGGTCGGACACATACTTTGTATAATAAAACCCTAGTTTCACAACAAAAGAAATTGCGTGTTATGCATCCTATCAGCCTTCGCGTTTTACGTCTGGCATAATCAGTCTGTTCAGCGAACGTTAGGTTACTAGAGTATCTAATACCGAGATCTACGGACGCGATAGCGGACGCGAAAACCAAAAGACCGATTGGTGACTAGAGGATTCTTTATTGTTACACCAACATATAAATCACGTATGACTAAGGTCTGTGAACAAATATTACAATAATAAATCACAATATTACTTCTGACGGTTGTCTCCTGACTTCTTTCTGAACAGCGACCGATGAGACGACGACTGTCGTATTGATGCCTCAGCGAAAATTGGGGAAGTTGGTTTTGAGCAAACAACCATGAATTGATCGTTCAATCTTCAACTCCATTGGCAACATGCTTTTTATAGCTTTTGTCCATTATTATTGGTGATAATACAGGAGAACGGAAAAATGAATATCAGCGAAAACACGTTCAAAAGTTTCACCAGATTCGAACGTACCGCGGTTTTCAGTCTAAAAGTGTAATGTAGTCGAAATAATCTAAGTGGCAGGTAATGCACAACCTTTTACTTAAGAAAACGTAATGGGATGGGGATAGAAGGTCATTTGACAGCAAGTGCTGAATGACTTGAGTCTTTACTATCTTTTCCACTACACGTGAAACTACAGACATGATGTTGATGGAGCGGTAGTTGTTGATATCAGCTATAGGCCGGTATTTATGGATACGTACAATATAAGTCTTCTTTCAGCAGGCTGGGTATGCTCCACCACCCAATGAAATTGAATATAACTTGAGTAAGAGTAAATTCATGTCATTACCACCGATTTTCAGCAGAACGGAAGATATACCGTCTGGACCAATAGTGTTACTAAGCTTAAGATTTATGACACCTTTAACGATCTTGTGTGTAGTGGAAATCATGTCACTTAAACATTCGTCCTCATCGTTCTCTGAGGTGTATAATCTGGCAAAGTGCCTGCTAAACAGTTCACATATCGCCTAACTATTTTCGTAAGCAATGCTGTGTAAGTTATTTTTGGAGAGGCTGTTATGGAGTTTGTTAACCTACTCCTGAAAAGTATGACTATTTCTCATAGGTTATGCGTTTGCTGAATTACCTGCATTTCTCTGTTTCTGGGACTTATCTTTTTTAACTCTTGAATTCCGGTGAGAAGGGCGTAATGGGTATTAATGACCATAAGTCGTGATATCTGTAGTATTTCAATGAGTGCTTTTGTAGATTTCGCCTTAACGATTTCAGAATATAATCGCTTTGGGGATATGAAGCTAAGAATCTTTTAATAATACTTTTATTTTCATATAAACATAAATTTACATGAAAATGCATGCCATTTTTACAGGCACGATCAAGTATGATATAATATCAAATCGTAGATTGTCGACAAGTTAATAATGTTTCAACAGTTAAATATTTGATACATATATATAATTACACTGATTGTCTGAACCAGGCCGTATAGTTATTGAATTGTACAGTTGTCCTCCAGGTTGAGCGGGAAAATCGACTTCGTTTCGTTTTCATCCCGTGGTTGTAGGCATACGATAACCAACCAATATTGAGGTAAGTACAACGTTTACAGGGGATTGAAAGCTGTTTCAGAAAAGTTAAAGTGCTAAGGTGAATCATTCAAGTGTAATAGATTAAGTGATTGAAATATATCATTAATAAACACATTTATATAGAAAACAGAATGGGGAAGTAATTAATCCTTAGGCCGACAACGTTCATTTGCAATGTATAATAAAACCAATATATTTTGTATTATCATGATGTCCACCTTTCGCTTTAATACAATTATTTTTCAAGCCAGATGTTTTTATTTCATGTCTTTTTATCTATTTGGTGCACAATCGTACCCTACAGAGAATAGGAGTAGAACAAGTCGAATCAAATTCATAAAGAGCTATAAAATGTTAGGTTTAATGGAATATAATGAGGGTCAAGTAAAGACGTTATCAGAAAATAAGTGAGACAAGACATTGTGAAGTGGTATTTAAAGATCTGACAATGGATAGCAAGTTGATTTATAAGATGCCCCATAAATCTGTGCAGATTCCGCGTGGTCGCATCTCAACAATAGGCTGAGCGAATGGTATATATTTAAAGGTAGAAGCATGATCTGTCAAGGCGTTCATTATTATCCTTTTCAAGATAAGCTTCAGACGCATTAATTAATGGATTTCTACTGCTTGTGGGTATTTTCTTCTCGTGAGGAAGGTTTTTGAATTTCAGTTGTTCCGACAGGAGTTGTGAATATTAACTGCTCAGCAACATTATGGATATAACTTCACCACATTATCTTAGGAAAGTTGGGTGAGGCATATATGATGCCCGACGAGCGTACGACTGTCCAAGTGGTGTTGCGTTGAGTTATACTTTTTTCATGTTGTCGGTTTATGCCCATTTTATTCCACTTATTGTGTTGGGTGGTAGTTTTACAAACGAAATGTTTTGTCTGTTTGAGGGTAAGTATCTTCATCGTTAATTTTTTATCTAAACTTATAAATATAGGCAAAAACAACAGGTGTACTAATTAAGCTTATACATTAAATTGACCTTTAATTTCGGAGGCTCTCAGATAGGAACTAGAACTACTATTGTCAGTGTAGTTCAAGATTGAACGATCAATTCATGGTTGTTTGCTCAAAACCAACTTCCCCAATTTTCGCGGAGGCATCAATAAACCAGTCATCGTCTCATCGGTCGCTGTTCAGAAAGAAGAGTAAAACATCGTCAGAAAACTTAGTCATACTTGATTTATATGTTGGTGTAACAATACAGAATACTAAAGTCAACAATTGGTGTTTTGGGTTTTTCGTCCGTTATTACTAAGCGATTCTGAAAACTTCAAGGAACAGCGTGGGCCCGAGCGTAGCAAGAGCTGGGCATTAACGGTTTATGAGACGTGGCTGACAGTTTCTGACGATAGAAACAGATCTGCCGGATTCAAACAGTTGGGGAAAGTTCGGATAACACCGTTCATTTTTCCTGGTGCCGGTCAAGTCCTCTTTGAGCAAGCAATATCTGGATTGTTTGTGGAATTGGGTCAAGTTCAACAATGCCTGGGTCAAAGAAGGGACAGAGCGTCTTGGATACAAACAGGAAAGTAAGTCATGGTGACTTGTCTGTTAATTGTAACGATGTGTCTGATGTTAAGCATGACATGGTTGATGTTACTGTTTCGCCGTTCAGGGATAATAGGAACACCAAACTCCCTAAATTTGAACCACGTGTTTCGACGGAAACCCGGCTGATTATTTACAGTTTGTAAAGGAGTTTGAGATTATGCTGAGTAGTTGTTTATTAAGTGATGAATTGAAGTTAATGTATTTGATGAGATATTGCACTGGAGATGCTGCAAGAGCTATACAGTCCGGTAAGTTCATGCCCCCTAATGAGGGATACACTGCGGCTATGAGCATATTACGTCAAAGGTTTGGAAGACCTTCAATGATTGTAAGGCACGTATTCGCAGCTGTCAATGGTAACTGCAGTCAGCTTCAAGATGACTCCAAGGGAATTACTGAGTTTTTAGATAATCCTATGACTTATAAGAATACATTGATTTCGATGAATTGCATGAATGACCTCAACTCGAGTTTTGTCCTAGAAGTAATAGCAAGACGCCTACCTACTCAACTGCAAAGGAAGTGGGTGAAGATAAGCTCCCGTATGGAGGATGAGGGTATCGAGCCAAAATTTGATATTATCCTGAAACTAGTAAAAGATGGTGTCAATCAATCGATGAGCAAGTTTGCCAGTATATTGCATCTCACCCCTAGAATGGAGCAGTCTGAGAGCAAAATGCAATCATTGATGACGAGTAGGCCTCAGAGAGGTGGATATCGAGAAGGCTCCATGATGTCTAGTGATGCACATAGACCTAGTGAGTGTAACAGGTTTCGTAGTACATCCTCAACGGATAAGTTGCAAGCTGCAAGAGAAACACGGTTGTGTTTTACACGTTTGCAAGAGGTGCATACAAAGGTGAACTGTGAACCAGTGAGCAAGTTCAGTGATAAGCTAAATGTAAACTCCAGGTCTGACTCCGAATTGTGTGACGATAACGGTGCGGTGAAGAAGTCTGTAGTTGCAACTGGTAAGCCATTGTTGAATAGAGTGTCACAGAAAAGAGTTATTGCTTCAGAGTGCAGTTCTGACTCCACAAGGTTACAAGGTGTTACTAGTCAGAGTGAAGGTATGAAATCTTTAGGGATTTGTGAGGAGGAACCAAAATTGTCTACTTCTGTTATTAAAGAGTTTGAAATTGATGAAGTCGACCAGAAAGATGATGGTAAACTGAATATTTGTGATAATGATCATGATAGTGCAGATTTGTCCTTGGTTGATCATGATAATATGAGGGATATGCATAATACTGCTAAGTGGAACAAAGGTTCTGCACAACTTGAACGTGATATAGAATTAAATGCAGATGCCGTTGCAGAAGGTGCGCATTCTTGTGAGGCCGTCAGTGTAATTGATCAGCGTGTAGCCCACCTATCATCAGATGATAGTGCTAAACCCGAACTAGTAGTGAAAGACAGCAGTGGTGGTAATCTTGCAGCTAGACAAATTTCTGAAGGCCGAACAACAACAACAGCTTCTGATCCACCGCTAAGTTCATCAACTGGTATCAATCAGTTGTCGTTGGTGTTGTCATCCACAATGAAACAGACGCCCATCAACTCAAGTATCTTGTGCAATGACCATGATAGTATTGGTGCGTTTGAAAAGACGAAAGATATTCGTCAGTTTAGTGAGGATAAGCCAAGTGTAAACGAGAGAGTAATTGTTAAATTGACTTGCACGAATAAAGGCATTTCTAGTTTCAAGTTACTATTTGGATGCTATAATCTTTGGTGTAAATTACTCTGCGCCTACGCCTGGTTGACCAGATACGTTGTGTGTCTGTTCGTCATCTATATTCGACGATACGATGACATGAGCGTGTTACCGTTCAGATTTGAGGATAGAGCTGATAGAAGGAGGTCAGCAAATGAACTCTACGACGATTTTCCAACCCAGGGCGTCAACCTGAGAAGGGTTGTAGGCGTACTACTGTAAGTCCTACAGTTCTTCAAGGGTAGTTCGTCAACTCAGAATCCACCACTTTGATGTGTTGATTGTAAATATCTTCGTGTTAAGTAGTTGTGTGAGTTCGAATTATTGTAATTGTTGGTTAATCTTGTTTGTGTCCGGACATTCCACAACTTACAATCGTCAACCTGAGAAGGAATGTAGGCGTACTGCTGTAAGTCCTGCAATTCTTCAACGAATTCCACCACCACATGATCCGCGAGGTTATTTTTACTTTTTGTGTATACGTGTGGTGTGTCTTCTCAATTTGTGATTTTGGATTCATTGTGTTTACTCGTTGTTTTCGTACCTTGTTGTTATTGCATAATTTTGTTGAAATTTTCGTCGTGATTACTTCTGAAGTTGTTTCGAGTCTTCTACATTCGTGAATGAATTGACTGATGTTAGAGACAGCAGATGGGTCGTATACGCCGGGGAGGCTATTGCTGAGAATGAAATGCATACGGAGATAATTGTTAGGTGTGGTCCCCCACGCCGGGGAGAAAGAGTGTAAACGACTGAGGCTCGCATACGTCACCGTTACTAGAATTGAGGCAGAATGAGTGACAAGCGATTGCAGTGGTAATTGGTAGTGAGTAGATAAGAGGATGTGCGTAGAGTATCGTGAGGTGGTGCTATGGTCACGTTGCGTTCTGCAAGAGTCATTCTAGCAAGTGGCGATTGTGTTGCAAAATGTCAAGATGAGGTCTCTGTCTGGAGGAGCAGGCCGTCATTGATGTGTGAGATTGTGCTGTGGGTATGCTTGTGGTGTGTTGGCTTTTCTGTTTGTTTTCCATTTCAGCTCTGTCCGAGTGACCCAGGTTCTCGCAATGGCATCCATGTCAACGTGTATTGGTCGTGAAGGTAAAAGGGATGGACCCTATTTCTTGCCTGGGAGTGTCAATGGAGTTGAAGATTGAACGATCAATTCTTGGTTGTTTGCTCAAAACCAACTTCCCCAATTTTCGCGGAGGCATCAATACACCAGTCATCGTCTCATCGGTCGCTGTTCAGAAAGAAGTCAGGAGACAACCGTCGGATGTAATATTGTGATTTATTATTGTAATATTTGTTCACAGACCTTAGTCATACGTGATTTATATGTTGGTGTAACAATACAGAATACTCAAGTCAACAATTGGTGTTTTGGTTTTTTCATCCGTTATTACTAAGCGTTTCTGAGAAACTTCTAGCGTCAGCGTGAGCCCGAGCGTAGCAAGAGCTGGGCATTAACGGTTTACGAGACGTGACTGACAATCATGGTTTGCAAACTCTTGTAGTTTGTCGTTAAGCCTTTTTTTGAAGGAGGCCAATGTACCTGCTTGACGCATTTCCATTGGTAGTTTATTCCATATCTGTACATACCTAATCAAGTAAAACTTTTGCCTGGCGGCTGTTTTACATTGTTTGATAGCTACTGTACCCTTTGTGTGTCTTGGTTTGTAGCCATTGTCATCTGAAAGTCTAGTGCCATTAGTGGAGTTAAAAACTAAGTGGTTCAGAAGCTTATGGTAAAGTGCTAAGTTTAGTCTCAGGCGTCTTAGCCATAGTGTTTCTAATCCTAGGGTATCATATCTAGTGGAGTAGTTCGTACCTTTTTATATTCCGAGTAATTTTAACGTGAAGTACCTCTGCACTCCCTCGACTTCCAATTTGTCCTCTATGCGTATACTACTATACATGAATGAACAGTAATCAAATAAAGGGCGCACACAAACGTTGTACAACAGATTTCTGGACTAATTTCTGTAGAAGTTCTGGGTGTGGCTGGTGTGAAAAGTGTAAAATCGTCAACGGGGTTGAGGCCTTCAGATGGCTGACTATTATGAGATCTCAGTCTCTTAACGGTACTTACACGTTTGATAGACTTAACCATCACAGAAAAAAGAAATTTCACAACTTCCTGAAAAAATTCTTGAGGATATAAAAATGAGATAGCTGTATTATCGAAGTATCAAAACAACAACGATAAACAGATATATATTGCAAAATAAGAAATCAGACTTTCCTTTACACTGCTCGCTGTAGATAAAATCCTGAGTCCCACGTGGTTAGAGATAGTATCCGAAGATTGCTGTTGCAGATTTCACTAGTGAATTCTATATGCTGTTCCAGTTGACACAGTACAATTGTTGTTGACTATGGATATCCGGATAATGTGAGGAAAGCGGCCAATTTCTAAAATATTAAGGGAAGATGATTCACGCAGAAACTGAACACCTGTAGCGCAACAGTGGTCTATCTTTAGCCACTCTGAGGGAATCGAACCTCTGTCTGGGTTATATCACGATAATGTACATAAGAATGACGGCTGATTTCCGACTTTTAAGTGGGGGGTTATAAAAATAGTTATTGTTACTATTAAAAGGATTGCACTATAATTAGGCATCAAGCTGTGCAGACTGAATGACTTTGCGAAGAAAAACAACATCAGCATGCTATACATTCATCGCTGGTTTAAGAAGAGCGAAACACAAACCAAAGGCTGGTCTTAAATCTGGAATCTGAGAAGTTCGAAAAATACAGAATTGACGGTGGCTATGTTGTGTTGACAGTAATTTGCCTCAAGTGTCAGATTGATGAACAAAGTTCGTGACGAAGATTTCTTAGTCGCTAACAAGAATGCATGCTCCTTATTAAAAGATAATAATAGTGTATATTTTCATATAAACATACAAATTTACATGTAGAACTGTAATTTGTGCGAATTTGACACCACGATCGAGTAATACAAATGTGGGATAAATCGTTAACGCTCCAGCATTGTGATGCGGCTAAACAGCTTTGAGAAGGGAAAAAGAGGTCAGGGTAAGACTTCAGCAAGAACGCAGGCGTAGCTAATATTCAAAGGATTTAATGTAAATAAAACCTAGTGATGTTTTACACGGGGACCTTCATAATAACTGCAGTTTTCTTACACCGTAATTTTGAGTTATAGTTAAGGGATATTGTTGTGTTGGCGCTAACGAATAGTTTGTGCATCTATCATTAGTGAATATTTGGCAGCTTTTAATGGCTAAAAATTTGAAAATATCGTGAGAAAATGTTAACTCTGAATGCTGGAGATGAAGAATTACTTAACATAGCAGGCAGAGTTAATGTTGGATACACAATCACCCTGAAATATACAGCTACGTGTCTCTCTGAAATAATGGGCTCATTTAATGTAATTTTACACTTCGAACTACTCAGGTTATTTATATATGATACCACACAAGCCTGAAGACGGACAGGCGAAGACCAGCAATTCAGCAGAAGAAGCGTGGAGAAACGACTACAGTGGAGCAGAGAAGACTGAAGTGCTGAAGATGTATAGTCAGCCATATTAACAGCAAGTGCTAATCAGTATCAACGGGAAAAATCCGAAGGAGTTCACTTCTTTCACCCATCTCTTCATCATCATTTTAATAAAAGAGGCCAAAACCAATTCAGGAGAGACTAGAAAGACCCTCAGTAATCCAGGATCACTATGGAAATTCGCCACATTCAGCATAAACAACAAGATTCGAATTTCCCATATTGGTGTTTGTCCGCTGCTTTTATGTTGTTCGGAGACTTGGCAAGCCCATCGTGTAAAGCATTTTGAACAGGCTGTAGAATTATATCAGCAGCTGCCTCCTTTCTTTACTGAAGCTAAACTGGCCGATTGGAAAGAATAAGCTACAAAGAATTCCAGCAGCGAAACCGCCAAGAACACAGCCCAGCAAAAACACCTACGAAAGCGACGACGGAATGACACAAGCTAAGGAAACTGATGATTGACGTTGCATGTCACCCCTTGAAGTAGAACCGGAGTGGCTAAAGTGGAGATATGGGTCCGGTGGCGATATGGAGGAGGTTGTACAAAGAAAGGACGAGAGCTAGCAGTTAACAAGGTGCGAACTTGTGATCAATTTCTGGGGTTTCACTGTCAGGGCCTACATTACGGTGTGATTACCATTATTGTCCCCTTTGGTTCTGAGCGGAATATAGGACATCAGCGGTACATCCTAAGTTTTTCCTATTTTCTGTAGCCCTCTTCATCTGGCTCTATGATTACCTATAGTCCATTATATCCTCCTCACCCGATTTCTTCCATGTCACCCTCCAGCAGACGCCAAATAATCGTTTCACATTCGGGTTACACTCGAAGGCCTGGCACGCGATGTCATTCGGCGGTTTCCTCTGAGTGTGTCCGGTCCACCTCCATTTTCTCCTCCTTATTAACTGAGAAATGAATTCTTGAATGATTTACCCCCAGAGTTTCTTACTGCTAGTCCTTTCTGGCAATTTGATCTTCAATAAGGAACCAGAGAAGGCGGCTACTGATATAAAGTCTGAGGCCTACTGGAAATGTTTTCCGTATTCCCTCAAGATTCTAATCTTTATAGCGGCACTAAATGACCCAAAATTTGTGTCAAAAATCCAGATTTTGCTCTTTATGCTGTCTAGTTCAGGAGATTTCTAAACTGATTTCAGGTTGATGAAGGTGTATCTTGCCCCTCCGATTTTGGCTTTGACATCTTCATCCGTTGCACCTGTAAATGAAACGACGCTCCTCAAATAACTGAATTAAGTGAATTCCCTCAGATTTCTCCTGTTGACAGTGATTAGGGCTGGTTGTTGTTGCAGGATGTTTATCTTCATCGCCTCCGTC
Organism: Trichobilharzia regenti; assembly: GCA_944472135.2. Lineage (NCBI taxonomy): Eukaryota > Metazoa > Platyhelminthes > Trematoda > Strigeidida > Schistosomatidae > Trichobilharzia > Trichobilharzia regenti. The sequence continues at coordinate 8,667,795 of OX235270.1, forward strand.
CTCTCAGTCTTCAGCTGAAGTCTTGTGTTTGCTGCTTTTCCTGACAGGCTATTGGTTTTCGCTTGTAAGCCTTCAAGTTCGCGTGATATTAGACATAAATCATCCTGAAGTGAGGATTTATATTTGGCCGAAAATATTCCTGACTTCTCGCTCTCCTTAGTCCCCCACATAATCCAATCCACAGCAGTTAGAGATGGCACCTTCGATAATAAGCAGGCTTTTCTTACCCCTGAACTTCTAGGAAACCAGATACTTAGGCTGCTTAGGACATTTTGAACTCGTTGCTGGTCGGTCTTGAATAGATGTAACGCTCACGATTTGCGTGTGGCCGTCTATCCCGCTAGACCCAATGGCTAGCCACACTGTCTGCTGACTCTTTACCATTGCCCACTAACCTGGTTTCCAGGCTGTTCTTGACACAGCCCCAACTAGCGGAGGGAGAATATAATACTTACGGCCGCCGAAAGATATATTTATTGGCAATGATTTGTAGGGAGTGTACCAGTAGATAATCACATCACAACGAAGCTGCCGAGCTCTTGTCCCTTGAAAACTGTCCTCACTATTTGTTCCAATTTGCATGGATAAACAGATTGAATGCTGACGGTGAAACACTCGAGGTCCACCAGCGCTGACATAATTTTTCGTCTCTTACACGCTCTGTTAACCACAACAGACAGACCTTATTTCAGTAAAACAACCAATAAGACCTTACTTCGTTGTTAATGTTGACAGACAGACATGTGACCCCTTATCAGTCAGTATGGTCCGACCTGTCTGTCGCGGTTATTGTTTAATTTCATGTAAACGCCCACCACTTATGGATCAATGTTGTATGCTGTCTTTCTTATGTGCTGCCAATGTAGGTGAAGATTGAACGATCAATTCACGGTTGTTTGCTCAAACCCAACTCTACATTTTGGCGGGAGTCATCGATACTGCAGTCATCGTTTTATCGTTCGCTGTTCGTGGAAGACAGGGAAAAACTATCACAATTATTATTGTGATAATAATTTGCTTTATTCCAGAAACAGTACTAGTGGTACAGTGTGGAAATTTTGGCACATATCTACAATACTGCACCTAATTTCATTGCACATTTAAAAGGAGTATTAAAAAAAATAAATATGTAAAAAAACAGCAAAAAAACACAAAACACAAAAGTAACAGAAAAGATGCAAAAAATACCAAGTAGAAAGGAAGATAAACAAAAATAATAACTAGTATTTCAATATTGGTTGGTGGAAGCTATGATATGTGTGTGCCTGGTGAACAGTAACAGCTGTAATCATACAAGAAATTACGAAACGTAATTAAGAATGTTTGTAGCCAAGATGATCAGTTAATTTGATTGAACTACACTAAAAAATCATAAAATAAACATTTCAGGGTTTTCATTGTCAGCACTAATGTGGTGTTTGTAGTATTAGTATGAGTAACCATGCATAATACAAAAATTTCAGGATGATGATAACGGCGTGCACAACCGAGATTTTCGGTTTAATATTGCCGAACAAAAAATACTATAATAATATATTTCACAAAAGTTAAGCATTTGCATGATATACATACCGTTTGTACAGGCATGATCGTATTTGACAAGTGCAATTTGAAAATGAACAGTGTTTTGTGACATTAAAAATTGGAAAAATGGAAAAAGACCTTTAGAAACTTTGAGAATAGAATACAAGATTTTGGTTTAAGCCAAATTTATAATATTTGATATACTTATAGTGAGTCAAATTCATGCCGGAATTACTAAATTTTGCGTTAATGAAAGGTAAGAAGAGAGGTGATATACAGGCGCTAGAGTAAGACACACAGGATGCAGACCTTGTTATTATTATCAATTTATCAATCAATAAGGGTTCAAAAGTTTATAAAACTCCGCATTAGATGGTAAGTACAGCATTATTTTGGTGTTAGCAGATACAGGGGAACAACTTTGCGATGTTAAATCGAATTCAGAATGGAATTTGTTCCGTTGTTCATCGTAAGTGCTAACAGTAATCTGAACACCGCTCAAGTAATACAAATGTAGAAAGCAGCATTACTGTTCATTTTCAGTGCTTCAATTCAATACCTTCGGGAGGAGAAGAAAAAAGAAGGAGAGGTGCAGAGGCAGCCAGCAGATAATAATAATTTAAGCAAACAATATGCGATAACCGCAGGGTTCATTCTCCTTTTTCATTACTAGGAATTTGTAGTCACTGAGTTTTATAGTGTTACATACTAACGGTTAGCTCAAGTTTATAGTAGTGGTATAGGATAACAATTAAAAATTACGGCGAAACGAATGATGGCTTTCACTCTTATATAGGGTGATGTTGGGAACAGAAACCGAAGAAGTGATATGCAAACGCCGAAGTACATAAGTTATTTAGAAGAAAAGAGGAAGTATAGTAATACCGATTTATGCTTTTGTCCTGATCTATACGGTCAGATGTCCTCCTGAAGTAAAGAAATAGTACCATGAGCCAGTTTTCCAAGAGGTTGTACACAAGCTGTGGCATACAGGCAGCTTTTACATTTCTTTATATTTTTTTGAAGTAATTCATCCTCAAGGGGCTTGGGAACAGAGTGCATTCCCACAGATAAGGGTGGTTGTCTTAAGTCCCCACCATCATATCCGCTAGATAGCAGTCACCACCCTCCCACCTTTTAATCCGCTAGGCCCTGGCAAAATACTCCTAAAGCATTAACTTGCTATCCATTGTCAGATCTTTAAATACCACTTCACAATGTCTTGTCTCACTTATTTTCTGATAACGTCTTTACTTGACCCTCATTATATTCCATTAAACCTAACATTTTATAGCTCTTTATGAATTTGATTCGACTTATTCTACTCCTATTCTCTGTAGGGTACGATTGTGCACCAAATAGATAAAAAGACATGAAATAAAAACATCTGGCTTGAAAAATAATTGTATTAAAGCGAAAGGTGGACATCATGATAATACAAAATATATTGGTTTTATTATACATTGCAAATGAACGTTGTCGGCCTAAGGATTAATTACTTCCCCATTCTGTTTTCTATATAAATGTGTTTATTAATGATATATTTCAATCACTTAATCTATTACACTTGAATGATTCACCTTAGCACTTTAACTTTTCTGAAACAGCTTTCAATCCCCTGTAAACGTTGTACTTACCTCAATATTGGTTGGTTATCGTATGCCTACAACCACGGGATGAAAACGAAACGAAGTCGATTTTCCCGCTCAACCTGGAGGACAACTGTACAATTCAATAACTATACGGCCTGGTTCAGACAATCAGTGTAATTATATATATGTATCAAATATTTAACTGTTGAAACATTATTAACTTGTCGACAATCTACGATTTGATATTATATCATACTTGATCGTGCCTGTAAAAATGGCATGCAATTTCATGTAAATTTATGTTTATATATATTTCTTCCTGTTTATGCAGGAGCATACCAATTGTACAGGCATGGATAAGTTATTATGTAAATTACACAAAATTTGATGTATAATGGATTTACAGTTTGGTTGTTCTTTCTGACATCAAAGTCAGTCGGAACAGTCTGCTATAAGGTTTTTTTGTGTAGCACATAAAGAGATATAGAAATATTGTCTTCGCATTAACAAAAAACCCAGACATCAGATGAATGTAATACAAATATCTGGGAAAAATAAAGCTTGAAGTCAATTCTCTTATATAACTTTGTTGTGAACAGCACCCTTGGCTTAAAGATTATTGATGTATTATGTTGAGATCAGTGATATATTTATTCCATTTCTCAGCAGTCTTATCGTGGTTTTATAACAGGAAAGAAATTTGATCGTGGAGGCGAAAACTAGATAAGGTCATGTTGGGTTGTTTTACTGCATCAAATGGTGCCGAGGTCGATTCCAGAATTCTCCATTTGCTCCATTTGTGTCTGCATGGCGGACTGTATTCGTAAGTTCAGTAAAATGTTGAAAACTGTTTGAAAACCAGTTGCTTCTTCATTTCAGATCATGAATACTCTGTTTTCGCGCGTGATCTATCTGCCAGTCATCGTCTCATTGGTCGCTGTTCAAAAAGCACGTAAAAAACCGTCAGAGGTAATATCGTGATTTATTATTGTAATATTTGTTCATAGACCTCAGTTATTATGCTGGTTATATGTTGGTGTTAGAATAAAGAATTCTCGAGTCGCCAATCGGTGTTTTGGTTTTTGCGTCCATTAGTACTAAGCGTTTCTGAAAGGCTTCGACGGACAGCGAGAGGCCCGGGAAAGCAAGAGCTGGGAATTAACTGTTTTTGAGAGGTGATTGACACTGCTTCTGTCAGTGAGCAACCCAAATCATCAACTTCTACAGCGTGGAATTTTCCGCTAACAAATATAAGACAACCACCACCACGTCCTTCTTCTCCACCATATCTAAAGTGTGTGTATTGTAGTGATTCTAGCAGTCTGTCACTGAAGTCAGATGGTAACCAGGTCTCGGCAACTAACAGTACTGAGGGCACACAAAGTGAAAGTAAGGAGTGAAGGTACGGAATTTTATCGCAGATAGAACGAGCGTTTATAAAGTAAAGAGTAAATGATCTTGGATTAGTGGTAAGGGCTGAGGCAAAATGAAGGGGATGATGATGTGATTCAACTGAGGTTAAATGAAAGTTAGATGATAATCTGACCGGTATATGGAGTGTTCGGTGCATAGAGCCTTCATCGTTTTCGTTAAGATTCCGCGAAAATGAAGAGGATTTCCATGGTTGATAGCTCAGCTCATGGTCGCATGAAGATAGGCACACGGAAACTGAGGTATGCTTGGTGTCTGAAGAGAGCACATTTGAGGGCAAGGAAACAGACTGTTTGACATTAGGTTGATTGGTGGTATTACTGTTGGGTGTAGAAAAGAGAAAAATGGTGAGGGGATTGATTAGTTGGATAGTTGTAAAGACGGTTTTGGTGTCGGGGTAGTGTGTTTGTGGGATAGTACCACTGTCTCTAGGATCTACAAGCAGACTATGCTGAAAGTTTAGGCGAGTCCATGTGGCTGTGCACCAGGGATATAGGCATAGTTGAATTTAGCATTACGCAACCTCATAGTAGAAGTTGGGCATCTATAAGTGGTTGTATTAAAATGGTGAGGAAAGTGAATGATGAGGGTTGACTAGTGTCTGTTAGATTTGATACCGTAGATGTCCTTTTAGGAGACCGAAGCGTATGAGTAATAGAGGATGATGAAACAGGCTTAACAGAGTGTATGCCAGGCATAGGAATTCTGTTCTTTACATTTTTACTCAGAATCTGAGAGCTAGACGTGAAGGTGATACAAGGGTTTTCGATATATTTAGCATGGAGGGTAGGATTTTCATTGGTACCTTTTGCAGCAAGTGAGTGCTTTACAGGTTGTTTAACAGCTGGAGAAGTATTGGATTTGGTATTGGTAACCATATCAGGCTTCATTTTAGGGTAACTAGGTGGAGGGCTTCTTTTTTTATTAACATCAGTGGGACCGGTGGTATCCTTTTGGTGACTTATTTCACCTGCTGGGACACTTTGATTAGCACGATGCTGGATTGGTGTCCTGTCGTGAATAATACGTATATTCTTAAAGCTGCTTACTCTCCTAAAAAGATGTTGGTTGTTCACAAAGAGACTAGCATCCACAATGTTATTAAATTCGAACATTACCGGACAGGATGTATTAGCTGAAGATTTACGTAATCGTTTGCACGTACAGTGGGGGTCTGGTATTTTGCATGTCTTCAAAAGTGCGTTTTTCAATGTTTTAATGTTGGTACTGTCGGGCACATTAAAAACAATTGCATTATACACGCACTGAACACGCCTAATCAATTCCGTGGAAATGTGATCTACAATTCTCTCACAAGACTGTCATGTATCATAGTCAGGATAATCGGCAGGCTTCATCAGATACCTAAGGGGTAAGAGATCATGGACTAATGGAAGAATGTCTCCACTTTCCAGGTTATTGGTTTGAGTAGTTGTGCTCCGCGTAGATAATGAGCAGTTGGCTTTTTCAAATTTGGCATTAGGTTGACGTCCACGGGCCGCTGATGACCGATGGAAATTTTCGCGTTGAGGGGCTTTGTCAGTAATAGGAGCGGTGGTGCTACAATCTAACTTCTGAACTGGCACATTTGTAGCCTGCTTAAAGGCATCCAATTGAATGGAACTAGGTGATAGCGGATCTGCCTGTGTGTTGCAGGGATTATTGAGGTCGACGTCCAAGGTTGCTAAGCACTTGGGGGAGTCAACACTTCTTTTGACGCAGCCAAAAGAATTGATATTAGCAGGTGCAGAGGATAATGAGGCCGTATGTATTTTCGGACCTTCTGACTGACAGTTCTGAGCAGGGCATATGGGTGGTGTGGATTTAACCACATCAGAAGAGCCTGTGTCGGATTTTCAACTAAGAGCCAGTTTGGCTAGGTAAGAATCCATACTACTTGTCTCACAACCTGTACTACTGTAAATATCCCTAATAAAATCACTTATTACACAAGAAGGTGAAGAAATAATGATTTCTGATCTTACCTTATTTAGCATCTGTGTCAGATCAGGGGAAAGTGCGTTACCATGCTGTTTAGACTTGCTAGATTTATGTTTTTTGCTGATTTTTTCGGCTGATAATGAAGCACGACGCTTTGATAGCTTACCTGGCATTTTGTGTGTAGCTAATACATAACTGCAGAGGTATATGATTCTTAGGTTGTTTGACGTTATGTCGAAACAAAAAAGCGTAATATGGGCACCGGAAGTCAGATGCTCAAAGCGGCAGTACCTTAATCAATAGCCTGAAGCAGGAAAACCAGCAAGGATAATATCCAGTGACTACAAAGGTAGGTTTAGATATGAAAAAAATATTGCCATTTGTATTAGTAGTCAGTGACACTAAGGATATATCCTGAAAAGTGGGAATACGAGAAAGAATAATAAAAACGAAAACCACGAAACTAATATTACATGATGGTTAATGACAGGGCGATTTTGTAATACTCATAGTGATAATATAGTCGGGACCAGTGGATACACAAAAAGAAGGAATAGAATTAAGAATAAAAAGGTAAACCAATGATAATAATTTTAGGTAGCCAAGTCTGTTTAAGAAGGTTGTTTACTATAGAATGAAAACAAGAGAGAATAAGGGAGAAATAAAAGGGCCAAAATTATGTTAATAATAACAAAGCAAGTCATAGGTTTCGCGCTTAACATCGTCTCTGTCACTTAGAACACGGGCCAAATATGGTATCGTTGAGTTCCTATACTTGGTTGTAGGAGCATATATTATTTTGCACTGATTTCCGGTTCTACCTGATGAGATACAAGGTTTATTGTTATGAAATTTACTCTTAAACTTTGTGTACAATAACCTAATGGTTGGCTGTGTATTGGTGCAATAATAAACGGTTCTCGAGTCACCACTTTGTGTTCGGGTTATTTGCGTTGGTTATTGAGCATAGTTTCTGAAAGTCTTCCAAGTACAGTGTGAAGTCCAGTGTCAGCCACGTCTCGTAAACCGTTAATGCCCAGCTCTTTCTACGCTTGGGCTCACGCTGTTCCTTGAAGTTTCTCAGAAACGCTTAGTAATAACGGACGAAAAAACCAAAACACCAATTGTTGACTTGAGTATTCTGTATTGTTACACCAACATATAAATCACGTATGACTAAGGTCTGTGAACAAATATTACAATAAAAAATCACAATATTACATCCGACGGTTGTCTCCTGACTTCTTTCTGAACAGCGACCGATGAGACGATGACTGGTGTATTGATGCCTCCGCGAAAATTGGGGAAGTTGGTTTTGAGCAAACAACCATGAATTGATCGTTCAATCTTCAACTACATTGACATCCAGCATAGTTAGACCCGGTCATTGACATGTGTGTAAAGTAATTTGCTAGTCGTTTTGTTCCGCACGTCATTACTGTTAGGTACGTTTTTGTCTTCCTTTGATCGACGATTGCCCTTGTGTTGTTACATTTGGGTAATAGTAATATTTACCCCACACTGTAGAAACAGATAATGTTTATGTTAAGTCAACTGAGTTTTGGCAAGGCCAAACTCTGTATCGTCAGTATTGACAGTAAGGACAAAATCTGTGGTCTAAATTAATCCTACGCACTCAACTCATATGCCTTGCTAAGTTTTGCATTGTGGAGCACCTGTCATGTGCCATGGTCATAAAACTGTTGAATGAGATTGGCAAAAATTTATAGCACTGCACGCTACGGTGTTGAAGTAGTTGCCGGATTACTTCTCAGATAACGCTTTCGAAGGCGTTTTCAAAGGCGATGAAGTTGATGTAGAAATTTGATCACCATTCTTTGCTCTGTTCGATGATAATGAATAGAGTTACAATTTGGTTCACACACAACTTGCATCTTTAGAATCCGGCTTGTTCAGGGTGTAGTTTTGTGTGCAGGTCATCTCTCATTCTCTCCGAGATGGCGCAACTTAGTGTTTTACTTGGTGTGAACAAAAAAGTGATTTAGCGCCAGCCCTTGAAGAGGCATAAGTCGTTTGACAAGGTAGCCTTTCTTCCAAACGGTAGGTACCTCTCTTTCCTTCCAAACCATTCGCAGTAGTGGTGCGACTATCAGCTGTAGTCTCTGGGTCTGTCTTTATTGCTGCGGAGGGGATTCCGTGTGATCCTACTGCCTCCCTTGCCTTCGCTAGCCTGATCGCACGCAAGATTCCTGCTTTCGTGTCCACCGGCAGTTCCGTGCGTGCTGTTGGCGGTATTTCTGCACGAATTGAAGGTGATGGTCGATTAAAAAACCCTTCGAAGTGATCACCCCATTACCTCATTTGTCTATCTTCCTTGAATGTTTCTAATAGGTTTCATCCCCTGGGTTGATCTCTTACCCATAGGGACCTGGTTATCTGATATAATATTCTTAGGCGTCTCTTACATGCGGACTGCTTGATCTGCTCCAGTTGCCAGTGTGTTGTAAAATTGTATTTTGTCTTTTCTAGCACTCTTCTTCACTTCTTCATCCAATGAGATGTACACTGAGCTCAGACTTTACTGCCGTTTTCCATCTATTCGCTTAGTCGTCTCCTCCCTCAACATCCTCCCCTCTTCTGTTCGCCTCCTGGTACTTGTAGGGAGGCACTTCTTATCTTTACTCTTCTTCCTTCCTAGAACGGTCGTACACGTTTTCTTTGAACATCACATTCGGAGAGTTCCAATGCTCTTCCAAACAAGTTTGCCTCGGTGGCTCCATGTAGCGCTTTTGATTTTGCTATGATGACTGCAGTAAATTTGTAGGGGATCGAAGAAGATTGTCAAATCAATTGAACCTCAGCCGTTTCACCCTCAACGGTTAATTTGTTTTCTGTGTGGAAAACGACACGTTGTGGACAGTTAAACTTTCAAGGGATAAGGGCTCGGTTACTCCGTTGTGGTGAGATTATGTATGTGTACTGTCTTCGTATCATCGTTTATGGACACACCTTTCAACAGCTGCAAGTGTTAAATTCTCCATTCACTGGTTGGGGCGGTGTTAAGAACAGCCTGGCAACCAGGTTAGGTGTGTCAGGCGAAGGAGTCAGAAGACAGTTCAGTCAAAGCCCAAATGGCCCTCAGCTTTATCTTGTGGTTCCTTGAACCAGATAATGGTCCTTGCCCACATCTGCTCCCCTTCGCAACGTTATGTCCAACAGGCTTCATATCCGCTCTCTTGATGCCGGGATGAAGTGTATCTGGTTTTTGGTGTGTTCATGAAGTGAAATGCTTGTTACCTTACGCATATCCTGGCGTTAGTAGGCGCTGATTGCAGTCCCAGAATCACCGAAAGCACCAAGAGCTCAAACTCAAATTCCCATATTTTCGCGGAGTCATCAATCCGAAAGTCATCGTCTAATCGTTCGCTGTTCAGTGGAAGACAAAAAACTACCAGAAGTATTATCGCGATTTATTATAATAACATTTATTCTTAGAACTTGTGTAATAACCTTATTGTTGGTTACATATTGGCGGAAGAATAAAGGATTATTGAGTAGCCAAACAGTGTTTTGGTTTTTGCGTCAGTTAATACTAAGCGTTTCTGAAAATCTTCGACGGACAGCGTGAGGCTCAGCGTTGCAAGAGCTGGACATTAACGATTTATGGGACTTGACTGACAGCATGTGACATTGGATCGAAGTAACTTTCCTTTCATTTGAGTTTAATCTTGGTGTTGCCATTCCGGAGGAAACTGATTTGTATTGCATAGGAGCTTCGACTGCTGTTGGTAACATCATAATAGTTACTGCCACAGTGTGGGTGTCTGGAAAAGATTGCTGGCCCTCGAGTTGAAAACTCGAACAGGCCACATCGATGATGCCTGTTCTCACAGATTTTCAACTACTTCACGCCGTAGCTCTCCATTTCTAAGGCTACATGGAAAGCCCTCCTCCCTCCATACATTGTGTGAATATTCCATGCCCCCATGCTCATTTCTGATTTCAGCGAGAAATGACATGATGGCTAACATACTAGCTTCTCGAAGGCTTTCAAGAATCAACAGTGTCATTGCATCCCTCCAGAGAGGAATAAATCTGCTGTTTAGGTTTTTCTTGTGCTTTGAAGTTTCTGTATCAGTTTGATTGATTTTCCGGTATGGAGTGGCTGGCTCCATTCCCAACCAATCCCCCTTTCCCGGGCTTGGGATAGGATAGATAACTAGCTAACCAGTAGACCAGACAAGGTTATCCATTCACAACTTTCAGCCTTCAGTATTTGCAAGAGGGTTTGGAAATGAGATGGCTCATCAAAGTCCTCCCATGAAATCTCGGCTATTTTGGATCCGCCACCCACCGGCGTGCAGAAGTTCTGAGAAGTGAGACGAGGAAATGCACCTTTCTGATATCGATTTTGATGAGGTGTGGGTCTGTGTAGCTGCATTGTGGTGATTAGACGCGCCATGTGGAATGCCGTGCCATCGACCTTCATCAAAAATGAGGTGAGCAAGACATCAGTAGATTATAAATCCTAGTAAAGCTAGAACTAATCAATCAGCAGCTAAAGTATGAGAAATTTCAATACGGACGTGACAATATCTTAGTGTGAATTTGGCGACTGAGTAAATGCAGGGCAATAAGACCGGTGCTCCTAGCATTTATGGGCGTCCACCAACTTCAGCGATTCCATATGAAATTATTGGAAATAATCTGTTCAACCGTGCTCTGAAATTTGAGAAGTTGATACTAACCTCATTGGCGATTTCACCAACAGGAAATTAGTTAGCCTGCCTGAATTAATTCGAATCAACTCCTATTTGGTTCCAACTAGAAATAACGCTAATGACTGATATGTGACCATCTGTCCTGCTAGACCTGAGCTCCAGCAGCACTGCCCGCTAACTCTTCACCCTGGCCTACCTAACCTGGTTTCCAGGATGTTCTTAACACACCCCAACCAGCGAAAGGAAAATCTGAATCTCTCGACTTATCGAAGGTGTATTTGCTGGCAATGGTGTGAATAGATTATAGAGATACACAACCACACCACAGCACTGCTGCTGAACTCTTGTCCCTTGAAAATTATCTTACACAACTCGTATTAACCCGCACAGACAAACAAACTTATCATTGGTGGTTAAACGGCTAGAATTCAACTGACTCGACAGACTTTTGTGATCTTAGGCAGAACCAATGATATAAATTGGAGAAAATCATTCTTGAATATGTGTTCCTTATTTATATATTACAGCATATACAGGATTGAATATATATTATTCCTACATATGCGCATCCATTAGCATGTGCTTAAAAGGAATTAGCTTTAAGAGAACATATAGCCATCCAGACTGACCTTAATCACCACATCTCACACATCATGTCTCGTGTAGAAGGGATATTTAGAAGTGTTCCTGGTTTACTTAGCCCTCTTCGCGATTATCAGGTGTGTAAAGTGTAATAACGCTTCTTTCTCGCCGCAGATGTTAATGAACTTCTCTGGCAACGAAAGTGAGTAAATAGGCCACAGGCGATAATGAGATCTCAGAATCATTTAAGATATTTCTTAGGTCCCTCAGTGGCCTTTTAAAGTTTCCCTTGTATTTTTTTCTCCTCTGTGCAGAGTGTGTTAATTTTCTCCACGTTAGGGGTTTCCTCTTTTAAGATAAAATTCGCACGGCTGTATGGTGCTGGCATGGCATCCGCCTTTTTCTCTATGTTCAAAATTCTTTTAGGGTTTGCCAAGATCTTTGTCTTGTTTTTAAAAGTACTGTTACATGTCTTCAGCGCTGAGGTTTTATGAGGGGATCCGAATGGTTTGAGGGTGGAATCAGTGAGGGATAGGAGTACTGTTTCTGGAGGATGAATTAGTAGCTGACGGTCTCAGTTTTTTCCAGAGGTCATGGAAATAACAGATATCGTTCGATTACCCTGATACACAGACAATATTAAGTGGTCCCGTTAGGACAAGAAAAAGTCAGGAAGCCCTCAGAACAGTTTATAAAATCTGTAAGAAGATAATATGGGGTCAGTCTGCAATATGTAACCTGGCGCTCAGCAATGTAAATCTATCTAGTATATGACTTAATCATCAAAACGAACACAAAATCAGGCACCAAAGAAACATATATCTGGATTATTAGTGGAATTATATTTATACATATATTGACAATGTAGTTGAAGATTGAACGATCAATTCATGGTTGTTTGCTCAAAACCAACTTCCCCAATTTTCGCGGAGGCATCAATACACCAGTCATCGTCTCATCGGTCGCTGTTCAGAAAGAATTCAGGAGACAACCGTCGGAAGTAATATTGTTATTTATTATTGTAATATTTGTTCATAGACCTTAGTTGTAAAGCTTAGTTTTAAAGTTGGCTATATGTTGCTGTTACAATAAAGAATTCTCGAGTGGCCAATCGGTGTTTTGGTTTTCGCGTCCGCTATTACTAAGCGTTTCTGAGAAACGTTAAGGAACAGAGTGAGTCCCAGCGTAGCAGGGGCTAAGCATTAACGGTTGTCGAGACGTGGCTGACAGTATAATTATATTTTATAATAGTTTGGACACAATGATAAATTTTGTTATTGGTAATATTTCAAAGAAAATTACTGGCCGTGTTCACAACACTGTTGGAATTGTTTTACTCACACATCACACTCATCAATTTCAATTCATCACTTAATTATTAATTACTCAGAATAATGTGAAACTCCTTTACAAACTGTAAATAATCAGCCGGGTTTCCATCGAAACACCGTGGTTCAAATTTAAGGAGTTTGATGTTCCTATTATCCCTGAACGGCGAAACAGTAACATCAACCATGTCATGCTTAACATCAGACACATCGTTACAATTAACAGACAAGTCACCATGACTTACTTTCCTGTTTGTATCCAAGACGCTCTGTCCCTTCTTTGACCCAGGCATTGTTGAACTTGACCCAATTCCACAAACAATCCAGATATTGCTTGCTCAAAGAGGACTTGACCAGCACCAGGAAAGATGAACGGTGACTATCCAAAGTCGTGCCATCTGTCCAAAACCATTTAAAAACTGATATTGTACTGTCAGCAACTGTCAGCCACGTCTCGAAAACCGTTAATGCCTAGCCCCTGCTACGCTGGGACTCACTCTGTTCCTTAACGTTTCTCAGAAACGCTTAGTAATAGCGGACGCGAAAACCAAAACACCGATTGGCCACTCGAGAATTCTTTATTGTAACAGCAACATATAGCCAACTTTAAAACTAAGCTTTACAACTAAGGTCTATGAACAAATATTACAATAATAAATCACAATATTACTTCCGACGGTTGTCTCCTGACTTCTTTCTGAACAGCGACCGATGAGACGATGACTGGTGTATTGATGCCTCCGCGAAAATTGGGGAAGTTGGTTTTGAGCAAACAACCATGAATTGATCGTTCAATCTTCAGCTACATTGACATATACTTATTTGAACTTGATGTTTTTGATGAGGTACTGCACTGGAGTTGCTTCAAGATCTACACAGTGCTGTAAGCTCATTCCCCCTAATGAGGGATACACTGCGGCTATGAGCATATTACGTCAAAGGTTTGGAAGACCTTCAATGATTGTAAGGAACGTATTCGCAGCTGTCAATGGCAACTGCAGTCAACTACAAGATGACTCCCAGGCACTCAATGAGTTCCTGGATAATCTGTTGACTTACAAGAATGCATTGATTTCGATGAATTGCATGAGTGACCTCAACTCGAGTTTTGTCCTAGAAGTAATAGCAAGACGCCTACCTACTCAACTGCAAAGGAAGTGGGTGAAGATAAGCTCCCGTATGGAGGATGAGGGTATCGAGCCAAAATTTGATATTATCCTGAAACTAGTAAAAGATGGTGTCAATCAATCGATGAGCAAGTTTGCCAGTATATTGCATCTCACCCCTAGAATGGAGCAGTCTGAGAGCAAAATGCAATCATTGATGACGAGTAGGCCTCAGAGAGGTGGATATCGAGAAGGCTCCATGATGTCTAGTGATGCACATAGACCTAGTGAGTGTAACAGGTTTCGTAGTACATCCTCAACGGATAAGTTGCAAGCTGCAAGAGAAACACGGTTGTGTTTTACACGTTTGCAAGAGGTGCATACAAAGGTGAACTGTGAACCAGTGAGCAAGTTCAGTGATAAGCTAAATGTAAACTCCAGGTCTGACTCCGAATTGTGTGACGATAACGGTGCGGTGAAGAAGTCTGTAGTTGCAACTGGTAAGCCATTGTTGAATAGAGTGTCACAGAAAAGAGTTATTGCTTCAGAGTGCAGTTCTGACTCCACAAGGTTACAAGGTGTTACTAGTCAGAGTGAAGGTATGAAATCTTTAGGGATTTGTGAGGAGGAACCAAAATTGTCTACTTCTGTTATTAAAGAGTTTGAAATTGATGAAGTCGACCAGAAAGATGATGGTAAACTGAATATTTGTGATAATGATCATGATAGTGCAGATTTGTCCTTGGTTGATCATGATAATATGAGGGATATGCATAATACTGCTAAGTGGAACAAAGGTTCTGCACAACTTGAACGTGATATAGAATTAAATGCAGATGCCGTTGCAGAAGGTGCGCATTCTTGTGAGGCCGTCAGTGTAATTGATCAGCGTGTAGCCCACCTATCATCAGATGATAGTGCTAAACCCGAACTAGTAGTGAAAGACAGCAGTGGTGGTAATCTTGCAGCTAGACAAATTTCTGAAGGCCGAACAACAACAACAGCTTCTGATCCACCGCTAAGTTCATCAACTGGTATCAATCAGTTGTCGTTGGTGTTGTCATCCACAATGAAACAGACGCCCATCAACTCAAGTATCTTGTGCAATGACCATGATAGTATTGGTGCGTTTGAAAAGACGAAAGATATTCGTCAGTTTAGTGAGGATAAGCCAAGTGTAAACGAGAGAGTAATTGTTAAATTGACTTGCACGAATAAAGGCATTTCTAGTTTCAAGTTACTATTTGGATGCTATAATCTTTGGTGTAAATTACTCTGCGCCTACGCCTGGTTGACCAGATACGTTGTGTGTCTGTTCGTCATCTATATTCGACGATACGATGACATGAGCGTGTTACCGTTCAGATTTGAGGATAGAGCTGATAGAAGGAGGTCAGCAAATGAACTCTACGACGATTTTCCAACCCAGGGCGTCAACCTGAGAAGGGTTGTAGGCGTACTACTGTAAGTCCTACAGTTCTTCAAAGGGTAGCGCATCAATGAGCAGTCCAATGTGCTTGGTGTGTGATTTTGTACATATGTTCATATTGTATGTACTGAATTGATATCATCTGTCATCTAGCTGTTGGTAATTCTGTTTGTGTCCGGACGACTTCCACTTGGCTCATCAACCTGAGAAGGAATGTAGGCGTACTGCTGTAAGTCCTACAGTTCTTCAAGGGTAGTTCGTCAACGCAGAATCCACCACTTTGATGTGTTGATTGTAAATATCTTCGTGTTAAGTAGTTGTATGAGTTCGAATTATTGTAATTGTTGGTTAATCTTGTTTGTGTCCGGACATTCCACAACTTACAATCGTCAACCTGAGAAGGGTTTTAGGCGTACTGCTGTAAGTCCTGCAATTCTTCAACGAATTCCACCACCACATGATCCGCGAGGTTATTTTTACTTTTTGTGTATACGTGTGGTGTGTCTTCTCAATTTGTGATTTTGGATTCATTGTGTTTACTCGTTGTTTTCGTACCTTGTTGTTATTGCATAATTTTGTTGAAATTTTCGTCGTGATTACTTCTGAAGTTGTTTCGAGTCTTCTACATTCGTGAATGAATTGATTGATGTTAGAGACAGCAGATGGGTCGTATACGCCGGGGAGGCTATTGCTGAGAATGAAATGCATACGGAGATAATTGTTAGGTGTGGTCCCCCACACCGGGGAGAAAGAGTGTAAACGACTGAGGCTCGCATACGTCACCGTTACTAGAATTGAGGCAGAATGAGTGACAAGCGATTGCAGTGGTAATTGGTAGTGAGTAGATAAGAGGATGTGCGTAGAGTATCGTGAGGTGGTGCTATGGTCACGTTGCATTCTGCAAGAGTCATTCTAGCAAGTGGCGATTGTGTTGCAAAATGTCAAGATGAGGTCTCTGTCTGGAGGAGCAGGCCGTCATTGATGTGTGAGATTGTGCTGTGGGTATACTTGTGGTGTGTTGGCTTTTCTGTTTGTTTTCCATTTCAGCTCTGTCCGAGTGACCCAGGTTCTCGCAATGGAATCCTAGTCAACGTGTATTGGTCGTGAAGGAAAAAGGTGTTGGATCCCTTTTTTGCCAGGGAGTGTCAATGTAGTTGCAGATTGAACGATCAATTCATGGTTGTTTGCTCAAATCTAACTTCCCCAATTTTCGCGGAGGCATCAATACACCAGTCATCGTCTCATCGGTCGCTGTTCAGAAAGAAGTCAGGAGACAACCGTCGGAAGTAATATTGTTATTTATTATTGTAATATTTGTTCACAGACATTAATGATAACATTTTTTTATGTTGGTTTTACAATAAAGTATTCTCGAGTGGCCAATCGGTGTTTTGGTTTTCGCGTCCGCTATTACTAAGCGTTTCTGAGAAACTTCAAGGAACAGAGTGAGTCCCAGCGTAGCAAGAGCTGGGCATTGACGTCTTACGAGACGTCACTGACAATATCGCTGACTTCTTGTACCTCTAACAGAGTATTTTTTGACATTTCGTTACTTTTTAATACTAACATATCTATAATTGTATATATTGTTGGATTTTGATGTTCAAGTTGTCCCAATTCAGTGAGTCTGTCGTTTTGATGCAATGGGCGATCTCGTCCAGGATAATGACCGCCAGATTCAACTCCAATGAAGGAAAGTGTCAATCATACAATGTTATGCACCCACAAATCACGCAGACATCGAAAAGTAAGAAGAATTCTACAGACAACTACAGGCAGCAATGGACAATATTCCAGCTGGTGACATTAAAATACTAATGGGAGACATGAAAGCCGAAATGGGACCAGACAACACAGGAAGGGAACTCATCTCGGGTAGAGAAGCTCTCGGAGAAATGAATGAAAATGGAGAACTCTTCGCCGACTTCTGCGCCTTCAACGAACTAGTGATTGGTGGCAGTGTATACAAACACAAAGATATCCACAAGGCTATATCGGTGTCACCAGATGGTCAAACCAAAAACCAAATTGACTTCATCTCAATGCTGATCAAGGAAGTGGAGACGCAGCCTACTGGACACAAAAGTAAGAAGAGGAGCAGACGCTGGCTCAGACCACTATCTCGTACAAGGGACAATCCAAATCAAACTAAAAGCTTTCAGGGAAACAGCAGCTGCAGACAGACCACAAGCCAAGTTCAACACTGAAAAGCTGAAGGACAAGGCTACAAAGTACATCTTCATTGCAAGCCTAAAGGACAAAGCCGAGACACAAATCAACACTAGCGAAGAGGTCGGCGTTGAAAAGCACTGGAACAACTTGAAAACGGTGTGGAGCCAAACCTGCATGGAAGTTCTAGGCAGAAAGAAGAGACAGGACGTACAGTGGCTCAACGTGGACACTTGAAAACTAATAGAAGAGAGAAGGACAGTGAAACAAAAGATTATCCAGTGCACCGACGAGCAACGAAAACAGGAGCTGAACGCAAGCTACAACACGCTGAACGAAAGAGTGAAGAAGAGTGCCAGGGAAGAGAAAAGAAAATATTATGAAGCCATGGGAAGTGAAGCAGAACAAGCTACAGGAAAAGCAGACCTCGCCACACTCTACCGAACAACTAGGCACCTATCGGGGAATAGCTTGACAGAGATTGAGTTAGTAAAGAATGGCAATCTATGGTCGGCCTGCATAAATTTCGGCTACCGATATCCATGCTGAATATTTTATACTTGTACTAAAATTACAGTGTGGAATCAAGCTGTAATCGAAAATAAAAAGTAAAATAAATAAATAAATGGAGGGTCAATCACCAAAGAGGTGGAGAAAAGAAAACACTGGGCTGAACACTTCAAACGACTTCTAAATCGTCCACCACCTACAACACGCCCAACGATACCAACAGCGGAAGCAGAACTACCAGTGAACATTGACCCCCCGACGAAATCAGAAGTCCTGAATGCAATCAAGATGCTAAAAGCTGGAAAAGCAGCAGGACCAGATGGAATCCCAGCAGAAGCATTGAAAATAGACCCAGAGACAACGGCGGACTTGATGACGCCACTACTGTAGGAGGTGTGGAAAGAGGGCAAAGTACCTGAGGATTGGCAGAAAGGATACTTATTCAAACTACCAAAGAAAGGAGACTCAAGTCAATGCAAAAACTGGCGCGGAATTACGCTCCTGTCCATCCCAAGCAAAATACCAAGCCGCTTCATCTCGGAGATAATCAAACACGCAACCCTGGATGAAACGCTTCGACCGAAACAAGCTGGATTCAGGAGAAACAAATCATGTATTGATCAAATCGCCACTCTACGGATCATCATTGAAAAAAGCTTGGAATGGCAGTCACCTCCCTATCTCAACTTCATCCACTTTGAAAAAGCCTTCGACAGCGTCGATCGAGAGGTCATTTGGCAACTACTTCGCTACTACGGGGTCCCGTCGACAATTATACATCTCATCCAGCAGTTGTAGGATAATGCTGCATACCAAATAATCCACAACGGGAAACTCACGGAATCCTTCGAAGTGAGGATGGGAGTGAGACAAGGCTGTCTACTATCGCCAATGATCTTCATGATTGTGGTAGATTGGATAATGCGGCAGACAACGGGCAATGGGGAAGCAGGCATGAAATGGACTCACACAAAAAACTTGGATGATCTGGACTTCGCCCACTATGATATATGTCTGATTTCCCACAAACTGGAAGATATGCAAGTGAAATGCAACAAGTTGGGAGAAGAAACATTCACAGAAGATAGGACTTCCTTCAGGTGAACATAGTTAAAACAGAGGTGATGAAGATTCCGGGCCAACACCAACAGCCACAGCAACAACAACAGACAACAATCACTCAGCATAAAAGTGGACATCATGATAGTGCACACTGTACAGGAAGCATTATACATTGCAAATGAACGTTGTCAGCCTAGGGAGTTTCCTTTATTAATGCATTTATTAGTGATACTTGGACTTACGCATTTCATTACACTTTATTGATTCACCTTAGCACTTTTACCTTTCTAAACCAGCTTTCGATCCCTTGTAAACGTTGTACTTACCTCAATATTGGTTGGTTATCGTATGCCTACAACCACGGGATGAAAACGAAACGAAGTCGATTTTCCCGATCAACCTGGAGGACAATTGTACAGTTCAATAACTATACAGCCTAGTTCAGACAATGAGTGTATTTATATATATATCAAATATTTAACTGTTGAAACATTATTAACTTGTAGACAATCTACGATTTGATATTATATCATACTTGATCGTGCCTGTAAAAATGGCATGCATTTTCATGTAAATTTATATGTTTATATGAGAATATACATTATTATTATTATTATTATAAATGGGAGGAGCCTGAAAGAAACAACCTCTTTCACCTGTCTGCTTACCTGGGAAGCATCGTTTCAACTACAGGCGAATGGAACTGACGAGGATATCAAAGCAAGACAAGCTTTCATTACTCTCAAATCTGTGTGGAGGTCAACAGCACTCAGCATCAAAAATAAGATCCGGATTTTCAACTCCAGTGTAAAGTCAGTGCTACTATACGGATCAGAGACTTGGCGAGTCATAAGGAGCATCTCTAACAAACTTCAGACCTTCATTAACAGTTGTCTTCGCTCAATACTCAAGATCAGATGCCCAGAAACGATCAGCAACAGGGATCTCTGGGAGCGAACCAATCAGGAACCGATTGTGAAGCAAATAGGCAGAAAGAAATGGAGATGGATTGGCCATACGCTGAGGAAACCATCAAGTGACATCACTAGACAAGCCCTCGAGTGGAACCCGGCCGAAAGGGAAGCGGGTGGCGAGTTGGTCGTCAGTGCAAGGGTGACTTAGAGGAGGTCATGTGAAGAGGAGATGAAAGCATGTGGACATACCTGGAGCGGGGTGAAAAAGTTGGCAGAAAACAGAAGGCAATGGAGGTGCGCAGTTGAAGCCCTATGTTCCTCTAGGAACTAAAGGATACAATAATAACAAAAATAATATATCGCTTGGTAAAATCGAGTATTACATGAATAGGAGTTAATTCATGTAATTACCATTGTTTTTTAGGAGAGTGGAAGATATGCCGTCTAGACTAGGAGTGTTGCTAGGCTTAAGATTTGCTACAGCCTTATCGATCACTTGTGTAGTGAGAAGTATGTCACTTAGACATTCGTCTGTTTTACCTGGGAAATCCACAACTTTATCGTCATTCAATGTCTATAGTCTGGCAAAGTGTTAGCTAAGCAGTTCACACATCACCTTGGTGTTCTCGTAAGCAATACTGTCTAAGTATGTTATTTTTGGAGAGGCTGTTATGGAGTTTGTTAACCTACTCCTGAAAAGTTCGGCTATTTCTCCTAGGTTATGCGTTTGCTGAATTACCTGCATTTCTCTGTTTCTGGGACTTATCTTTTTTAACTCTTGAATTCCGGTGAGAAGGGCGTAATGGGTATTAATGACCATAAGTCGTGATATCTGTAGTATTTCAATGAGTGCTTTTGTAGATTTCGCCTTAACGATTTCAGAATATAATCGCTTTGGGGATATGAAGCTAAGAATCTTCTCAGGTGTGATAAAAATTGTTAAGAATTGCCTCTAAGGACTCGTTAGAAAAGTACGAGTCCCAGTTAGTACATCTAATTAGATGCTGATACAAGTCCCAGTCTGCATGTGTGTAAAATCTCATAGGTGTCTTGCCAGCTTCATCTCTGCGTTTTTTTTTCAGGAAAGATGTCAAAAGAACTCACTACTATTTCATGATCACTACCTGGAAATTCCTGTCCCACATGTACTGTAGATGGCGTTATGTTGTTCGTGAAAATAAGGTCTAGGATATATGCGGATCTAGTGGGTGAATTTATGTGTTGTGTCCACCCTCCTGTGAAGATGAAATTCATGAGGTTATTATACCTTCGGGGTCCTCAGAGTGAAGACCATGATACTTCTGGCATGTTGAAATCACCTCCGATAATTTTATAACTGAAAGGAAGATTGGCTGTAACATTAAAAATGTTGCTGAGAATATTATCACATTCTCCGTTGGATGAAGTGGGTCGGTACACACAACCCACAAGTATAGTTTTACCTCTGACAACTTTTATTTCGACCCAGATCGAGTCATTGAGTTGTGACAGAATTGGGTTACTGAACTGGGTCGCACACAAGGATTGTTCACAGTGAATTAGTGTTCCACCCTGCATGAACAAGCTGATTCAAAACTTCTGTACAGTTATCAGACGAAGAAACTCTACTCACATTCCCTTTCAATTTTCAAATGACCAGCCCTTTTTCATTGTGACATTTATTTTATCTGCTTGTACACAAATTGGCAGCCCTATGACTTTTGTTTCGCCTTTACCTGACTCTCCGTTAACTAAATGTAGAACATATTGTAGATCGTCTTCAAATGGTAAGTGACTGAGCATATATGACATTCATGATATGGAAATGCACCTGTATAGTTCGTCAGAACTATACCTGCACATTTTATAAGCGAATGCACAAATTTAGTGGAAACTATTTTAATCTCTACCATTTAAATGCGAGACGAGTGAAATATTATCCTGTCTGCACAAAGCTTACTGGGCAATGATGTCCTAACACCTGAAGTGTTGGTTTGCCATACTCGTTAACTATCGACTTCATAACTGCGACCTTCAGATTGAAAATAAGCTTCAAGTAGCATCCAGTGACAGAAATTGACATTGACTCGTTAAAATATGCAGGATGTCAAAAATCCTGTAAGTTTCATTGTCAAACGAATTCTAGAAAACACATAACCAGTCGACGCAGGAACCCATCATGGCATTGAGTCCGGATATACCACCTTTCGTTTTAGCCTTCCAGTGGGAAAATATCAGATATCTGGCGCTACATCCTCTGGATACCATGGAGGGCTGTTTGGATTTTGGCGGTTAGTCAATATAGGTAGAGGATAGAGGCACGGTAGAGGATAGAGGCACAAATCAGCTGATTGCTGCAGTTTTAAGGTGTTATCGTGGTGTTGTGTTTAGGCTATTCTACGTTGTTTTTAGTGGTTTTTTCGACAGAAATGCATTTTAAAAATCATATTTTAACGAAAAAACGTGTAAAAAGTGAGAAAAGTAATCGTTTTCATTGTGTTGACGAAATGCTGTTTTTTCATCGAATTGACATCTCGAGATGCATAAGAAATGAAACAATTCATTGAAAAATGTCAATTATGATAGAAAATGCTAAATAATTACAAATTTTGAAGTTTATTTTACGTATATGATGAGAAAAGGGTTAAATATCGAGGTAATTATAATTTCATGATTTTTACCAAATTGCTCAGAAATAAAGGAAATTGAGTTGGTTATTTCGTCAGATAACGGTGAAGAGATAGTCATTTAACTAGTACGTACTGTATTATATGTTTATTTATTTAACTCATCACACCTTGACCGAATGTTTATTTTTAATTTCCAGATTATGGTCTTCAATCCCGCAATCACTCAATACATTTAGACATTCTAA
Organism: Trichobilharzia regenti; assembly: GCA_944472135.2. NCBI lineage: Eukaryota > Metazoa > Platyhelminthes > Trematoda > Strigeidida > Schistosomatidae > Trichobilharzia > Trichobilharzia regenti. Next base: position 8,690,919 of record OX235270.1, read on the forward strand.
TTGGGATTAAAAACGATAATATTTGTGTAAATGATGGAATTTTTGCGATATTAATGATGTATTTATCGAAATAAATATTGTTTTACAAATTTTGCTCCATTAATACTTAGTGTCTGTCGAGTTGCAAAGTGATGCCAATGTAGAAGACGTAATATTCGTAAAATGGCATATTCACACGTTGCTGAATTTTGTCACGATGGAGTACTGTTATCGCTTTTGAGTAATTGCTTTCGTTAGTAAATCTTAAACAGGCGATATGCACAACAAAGGCCTATTTAATGCGTCACAGTATTTCATGATAGCAAAATAATCAACGAAGTTTAGTGATGTAGTCAACTAATTAGTTGCATTAATACACGAGTCTAAGTGTTGGTGTGATCATGTAAGAGCCTTTTGATACGAAATGATAACACAAGAAAAGTAATGTAGTTTTCTCCTTATTACCTAATGATACCCTTCGAGATAGTGGTGTTAAACGCAACATAATAATAACAGAGTATTTGTGATAAGTGGGACACACGTCGCATTGTGTACTTGCAGTGCCTGGACTACTAATACATGTCGTCTGCATATAGAACCTACGTTTGCTAGACTTTGTTTCGTTATTACAGTACGAACACATATTTGACGGCTACCTTCTTAACAATCTTGAATATTAATCTTATACGCAACTGAAACACTTTACGCAAGGCTTGATGACGCATTGAGGAAGTAATACCAGTTTATGACTGACGCATTTTACATAAGTATTAATACGTTGCCTATCATTCTCGTTAACTCTGCAATGTCCTCAAAATGATAAGTAAAAGAGACAAAGTTAGTTGACATAAATGCATATATTTGTAAGGAAACAATAATCAGTCAAGTTAAAAATGACTCAGAATAAAAGAGTACATATATGCACTAAAAACAGTTAATAATAATCCAGTGAAAAAATCGCAGCTGTAGAGTTTTTTATAGCTGCATCATAGTCATCATAAAGTCCACCAAACACTCTATCCGCAACATCTGTGTCAGTTTGCCTCCGTTGTTAGTGGTGTTGGACCAGTCTTGCAGTTTTCGTCACCACCAGTTTCGTTCGCAGAAACTGGATGTGAACTTTTCAAGCGGAGATTGAGATTGTATTCCTTCGAATGCCTTCGGCCGTATTGAGAAATATCTGAAGATGTATACATGTCAGGTAAATTATTCTTACCTTTGGTGAACAATTCCTAATCTTAGCCACAGTGAATATGTGAACAAGGCAAGGAACAACCACAGAGTTGGTGAAATTCTATAGATTAGTCGTCCATATATTCCACGATAGATTTCAGGAATCGTGTAACTTCAAAATCACCTGTCACACTTTCTCTTCTATAAAAAGCAAATATTATACAAGTGACTCTTATCCATCCGTTACAATTAACTGAAAGAGATAAAATCTTCAAACTTTATACTTCTTTGATTAAGTTACCCAGTAATATTCTCCTTGTAAGTGGATCTAATGCTTTTCACATCTGTGAAATTTATAAGCATGTTAACTTGTTCCCTTAAGCTAGAAAATATAATGTCTATCCGCTTTTATTATTGCTATTTCAAAGCCCGCCTCAGTAACGTAAGGCACGTATTAGCCGCAACGTTTACGCAAAGGGAAATCTACCAATCACAGTGTGCGTAAGTGACCTTCAAGTGCTCAGCCTCTCCATAAGCCATTTGTGCCGCTATCCTTTATCGGCACGGTAGAGGATAGAGGCACAAATCAGCTGATTGCTGCAGTTTTAAGGTGTTATCGTGGTGTTGTGTTTAGGCTATTCTACGTTGTTTTTAGTGGTTTTTTCGACAGAAATGCATTTTAAAAATCATATTTTAACGAAAAAACGTGTAAAAAGTGAGAAAAGTAATCGTTTTCATTGTGTTGACGAAATGCTGTTTTTTCATCGAATTGACATCTCGAGATGCATAAGAAATGAAACAATTCATTGAAAAATGTCAATTATGATAGAAAATGCTAAATAATTACAAATTTTGAAGTTTATTTTACGTATATGATGAGAAAAGGGTTAAATATCGAGGTAATTATAATTTCATGATTTTTACCAAATTGCTCAGAAATAAAGGAAATTGAGTTGGTTATTTCGTCAGATAACGGTGAAGAGATAGTCATTTAACTAGTACGTACTGTATTATATGTTTATTTATTTAACTCATCACACCTTGACCGAATGTTTATTTTTAATTTCCAGATTATGGTCTTCAATCCCGCAATCACTCAATACATTTAGACATTCTAATTGGGATTAAAAACGATAATATTTGTGTAAATGATGGAATTTTTGCGATATTAATGATGTATTTATCGAAATAAATATTGTTTTACAAATTTTGCTCCATTAATACTTAGTGTCTGTCGAGTTGCAAAGTGATGCCAATGTAGAAGACGTAATATTCGTAAAATGGCATATTCACACGTTGCTGAATTTTGTCACGATGGAGTACTGTTATCGCTTTTGAGTAATTGCTTTCGTTAGTAAATCTTAAACAGGCGATATGCACAACAAAGGCCTATTTAATGCGTCACAGTATTTCATGATAGCAAAATAATCAACGAAGTTTAGTGATGTAGTCAACTAATTAGTTGCATTAATACACGAGTCTAAGTGTTGGTGTGATCATGTAAGAGCCTTTTGATACGAAATGATAACACAAGAAAAGTAATGTAGTTTTCTCCTTATTACCTAATGATACCCTTCGAGATAGTGGTGTTAAACGCAACATAATAATAACAGAGTATTTGTGATAAGTGGGACACACGTCGCATTGTGTACTTGCAGTGCCTGGACTACTAATACATGTCGTCTGCATATAGAACCTACGTTTGCTAGACTTTGTTTCGTTATTACAGTACGAACACAGATTTGACGGCTACCTTCTTAACAATCTTGAATATTAATCTTATACGGAACTGAAACATTTTACGCAAGGCTTGATGACGCATTGAGGAAGTAATACCAGTTTATGACTGACGCATTTTACATAAGTATTAATACGTTGCCTATCATTCTCGTTAACTCTGCAATGTCCTCAAAATGATAAGTAAAAGAGACAAAGTTAGTTGACATAAATGCATATATTTGTAAGGAAACAATAATCAGTCAAGTTAAAAATGACTCAGAATAAAAGAGTACATATATGCACTAAAAACAGTTAATAATAATCCAGTGAAAAAATCGCAGCTGTAGAGTTTTTTATAGCTGCATCATAGTCATCATAAAGTCCACCAAACACTCTATCCGCAACATCTGTGTCATTTTGCCTCCGTTGTTAGTGGTGTTGGACCAGTCTTGCAGTTTTCGTCACCACCAGTTTCGTTCGCAGAAACTGGATGTGAACTTTTCAAGCGGAGATTGAGATTGTATTCCTTCGAATGCCTTCGGCCGTATTGAGAAATATCTGAAGATGTATACATGTCAGGTAAATTATTCTTACCTTTGGTGAACAATTCCTAATCTTAGCCACAGTGTATATGTGAACAAGGCAAGGAACAACCACAGAGTTGGTGAAATTCTATAGATTACTCGTCCATATATTCCACGATAGATTTCAGGAATCGTGTAACTTCAAAATCACCTGTCACACTTTCTCTTCTATAAAAAGCAAATATTATACAAGTGACTCTTATCCATCCGTTACAATTAACTGAAAGAGATAAAATCTTCAAACTTTATACTTCTTTGATTAAGTTACCCAGTAATATTCTCCTTGTAAGTGGATCTAATGCTTTTCACATCTGTGAAATTTATAAGCATGTTAACTTGGTTCCTTAAGCTAGAAAATATAATGTCTATCCGCTTTTATTATTGCTATTTCAAAGCCCGCCTCAGTAACGTAAGGCACGTATTAGCCGCAACGTTTACGCAAAGGGAAATCTACCAATCACAGCTTGCATAAGTGACCTTCAAGTGCTCAGCCTCTCCATAAGCCATTTGTGCCGCTATCCTTTATCGGCACGGTAGAGGATAGAGGCACAAATCAGCTGATTGCTGCAGTTTTAAGGTGTTATCGTGGTGTTGTGTTTAGGCTATTCTACGTTGTTTTTAGTGGTTTTTTCGACAGAAATGCATTTTAAAAATCATATTTTAACGAAAAAACGTGTAAAAAGTGAGAAAAGTAATCGTTTTCATTGTGTTGACGAAATGCTGTTTTTTCATCGAATTGACATCTCGAGATGCATAAGAAATGAAACAATTCATTGAAAAATGTCAATTATGATAGAAAATGCTAAATAATTACAAATTTTGAAGTTTATTTTACGTATATGATGAGAAAAGGGTTAAATATCGAGGTAATTATAATTTCATGATTTTTACCAAATTGCTCAGAAATAAAGGAAATTGAGTTGGTTATTTCGTCAGATAACGGTGAAGAGATAGTCATTTAACTAGTACGTACTGTATTATATGTTTATTTATTTAACTCATCACACCTTGACCGAATGTTTATTTTTAATTTCCAGATTATGGTCTTCAATCCCGCAATCACTCAATACATTTAGACATTCTAATTGGGATTAAAAACGATAATATTTGTGTAAATGATGGAATTTTTGCGATATTAATGATGTATTTATCGAAATAAATATTGTTTTACAAATTTTGCTCCATTAATACTTAGTGTCTGTCGAGTTGCAAAGTGATGCCAATGTAGAAGACGTAATATTCGTAAAATGGCATATTCACACGTTGCTGAATTTTGTCACGATGGAGTACTGTTATCGCTTTTGAGTAATTGCTTTCGTTAGTAAATCTTAAACAGGCGATATGCACAACAAAGGCCTATTTAATGCGTCACAGTATTTCATGATAGCAAAATAATCAACGAAGTTTAGTGATGTAGTCAACTAATTAGTTGCATTAATACACGAGTCTAAGTGTTGGTGTGATCATGTAAGAGCCTTTTGATACGAAATGATAACACAAGAAAAGTAATGTAGTTTTCTCCTTATTACCTAATGATACCCTTCGAGATAGTGGTGTTAAACGCAACATAATAATAACAGAGTATTTGTGATAAGTGGGACACACGTCGCATTGTGTACTTGCAGTGCCTGGACTACTAATACATGTCGTCTGCATATAGAACCTACGTTTGCTAGACTTTGTTTCGTTATTACAGTACGAACACAGATTTGACGGCTACCTTCTTAACAATCTTGAATATTAATCTTATACGGAACTGAAACATTTTACGCAAGGCTTGATGACGCATTGAGGAAGTAATACCAGTTTATGACTGACGCATTTTACATAAGTATTAATACGTTGCCTATCATTCTCGTTAACTCTGCAATGTCCTCAAAATGATAAGTAAAAGAGACAAAGTTAGTTGACATAAATGCATATATTTGTAAGGAAACAATAATCAGTCAAGTTAAAAATGACTCAGAATAAAAGAGTACATATATGCACTAAAAACAGTTAATAATAATCCAGTGAAAAAATCGCAGCTGTAGAGTTTTTTATAGCTGCATCATAGTCATCATAAAGTCCACCAAACACTCTATCCGCAACATCTGTGTCATTTTGCCTCCGTTGTTAGTGGTGTTGGACCAGTCTTGCAGTTTTCGTCACCACCAGTTTCGTTCGCAGAAACTGGATGTGAACTTTTCAAGCGGAGATTGAGATTGTATTCCTTCGAATGCCTTCGGCCGTATTGAGAAATATCTGAAGATGTATACATGTCAGGTAAATTATTCTTACCTTTGGTGAACAATTCCTAATCTTAGCCACAGTGTATATGTGAACAAGGCAAGGAACAACCACAGAGTTGGTGAAATTCTATAGATTACTCGTCCATATATTCCACGATAGATTTCAGGAATCGTGTAACTTCAAAATCACCTGTCACACTTTCTCTTCTATAAAAAGCAAATATTATACAAGTGACTCTTATCCATCCGTTACAATTAACTGAAAGAGATAAAATCTTCAAACTTTATACTTCTTTGATTAAGTTACCCAGTAATATTCTCCTTGTAAGTGGATCTAATGCTTTTCACATCTGTGAAATTTATAAGCATGTTAACTTGGTTCCTTAAGCTAGAAAATATAATGTCTATCCGCTTTTATTATTGCTATTTCAAAGCCCGCCTCAGTAACGTAAGGCACGTATTAGCCGCAACGTTTACGCAAAGGGAAATCTACCAATCACAGCTTGCATAAGTGACCTTCAAGTGCTCAGCCTCTCCATAAGCCATTTGTGCCGCTATCCTTTATCGGCACGGTAGAGGATAGAGGCACAAATCAGCTGATTGCTGCAGTTTTAAGGTGTTATCGTGGTGTTGTGTTTAGGCTATTCTACGTTGTTTTTAGTGGTTTTTTCGACAGAAATGCATTTTAAAAATCATATTTTAACGAAAAAACGTGTAAAAAGTGAGAAAAGTAATCGTTTTCATTGTGTTGACGAAATGCTGTTTTTTCATCGAATTGACATCTCGAGATGCATAAGAAATGAAACAATTCATTGAAAAATGTCAATTATGATAGAAAATGCTAAATAATTACAAATTTTGAAGTTTATTTTACGTATATGATGAGAAAAGGGTTAAATATCGAGGTAATTATAATTTCATGATTTTTACCAAATTGCTCAGAAATAAAGGAAATTGAGTTGGTTATTTCGTCAGATAACGGTGAAGAGATAGTCATTTAACTAGTACGTACTGTATTATATGTTTATTTATTTAACTCATCACACCTTGACCGAATGTTTATTTTTAATTTCCAGATTATGGTCTTCAATCCCGCAATCACTCAATACATTTAGACATTCTAATTGGGATTAAAAACGATAATATTTGTGTAAATGATGGAATTTTTGCGATATTAATGATGTATTTATCGAAATAAATATTGTTTTACAAATTTTGCTCCATTAATACTTAGTGTCTGTCGAGTTGCAAAGTGATGCCAATGTAGAAGACGTAATATTCGTAAAATGGCATATTCACACGTTGCTGAATTTTGTCACGATGGAGTACTGTTATCGCTTTTGAGTAATTGCTTTCGTTAGTAAATCTTAAACAGGCGATATGCACAACAAAGGCCTATTTAATGCGTCACAGTATTTCATGATAGCAAAATAATCAACGAAGTTTAGTGATGTAGTCAACTAATTAGTTGCATTAATACACGAGTCTAAGTGTTGGTGTGATCATGTAAGAGCCTTTTGATACGAAATGATAACACAAGAAAAGTAATGTAGTTTTCTCCTTATTACCTAATGATACCCTTCGAGATAGTGGTGTTAAACGCAACATAATAATAACAGAGTATTTGTGATAAGTGGGACACACGTCGCATTGTGTACTTGAAGTGCCTGGACTACTAATACATGTCGTCTGCATATAGAACCTACGTTTGCTAGACTTTGTTTCGTTATTACAGTACGAACACATATTTGACGGCTACCTTCTTAACAATCTTGAATATTAATCTTATACGGAACTGAAACATTTTACGCAAGGCTTGATGACGCATTGAGGAAGTAATAACAGTTTATGACTGACGCATTTTACATAAGTATTAATACGTTGCCTATCATTCTCGTTAACTCTGCAATGTCCTCAAAATGATAAGTAAAAGAGACAAAGTTAGTTGACATAAATGCATATATTTGTAAGGAAACAATAATCAGTCAAGTTAAAAATGACTCAGAATAAAAGAGTACATATATGCACTAAAAACAGTTAATAATAATCCAGTGAAAAAATCGCAGCTGTAGAGTTTTTTATAGCTGCATCATAGTCATCATAAAGTCCACCAAACACTCTATCCGCAACATCTGTGTCATTTTGCCTCCGTTGTTAGTGGTGTTGGACCAGTCTTGCAGTTTTCGTCACCACCAGTTTCGTTCGCAGAAACTGGATGTGAACTTTTCAAGCGGAGATTGAGATTGTATTCCTTCGAATGCCTTCGGCCGTATTGAGAAATATCTGAAGATGTATACATGTCAGGTAAATTATTCTTACCTTTGGTGAACAATTCCTAATCTTAGCCACAGTGAATATGTGAACAAGGCAAGGAACAACCACAGAGTTGGTGAAATTCTATAGATTACTCGTCCATATATTCCACGATAGATTTCAGGAATCGTGTAACTTCAAAATCACCTGTCACACTTTCTCTTCTATAAAAAGCAAATATTATACAAGTGACTCTTATCCATCCGTTACAATTAACTGAAAGAGATAAAATCTTCAAACTTTATACTTCTTTGATTAAGTTACCCAGTAATATTCTCCTTGTAAGTGGATCTAATGCTTTTCACATCTGTGAAATTTATAAGCATGTTAACTTGGTTCCTTAAGCTAGAAAATATAATGTCTATCCGCTTTTATTATTGCTATTTCAAAGCCCGCCTCAGTAACGTAAGGCACGTATTAGCCGCAACGTTTACGCAAAGGGAAATCTACCAATCACAGCTTGCATAAGTGACCTTCAAGTGCTCAGCCTCTCCATAAGCCATTTGTGCCGCTATCCTTTATCGTCAATATATCTTGTCTATTCGAACGGTTGGGTAGGTTTGAGAGGTGTACTTATTTCATTACACTGGATTATTATTTTCTTATTTTTGTAAATGTCAGTTGTAGGGAAGTCCCTGGTTGTGTCGGGCTGCAATCTGAAGAAAACCTGATCCCAAGGTTAGCTCTGGACTGAATTGTCTCATGCTTGGTCTCTACACCCACGGGCTTTTCACTCTCTTTGGGTCAGAACGGTATTCCCTACCCACTTATCGAAGTTAGGGCAGAGGAGTGAGATGCCGGAGACAAACCTAAACACAACACATATTGCCTCGCAGTCAAATAACTAGTCTTTGGTGCTGGGTTACTCGCTATTCACTTGCAGTTAGAAGAGGTTTGTGATATATAAATCTATAATTATTATTGACATACAGACAAAATAGATTCCGTTAATTCAGTGTGGGCCATTAAGTCACTTTCCCACGTTAACAACAACAATAATACACAGTAGCCCGCCCTTCATATTTGAATCTAAGTAAATGAGTAGTATTTCCACTTTTTTTTAGCCTAATACTATGGCTCAAGCATCTCAACAGTTACAGTCTGCCTCTGAAAAGTTGATTGAATCTCAACTAATTAAAACAGCACAAGTATTGGAAGAGACTTTGGATGAACAAATCAGTCGTTTGGATAATTTAAATGAAGACGACTTAGAAGTAATAAGACAACGTCGGATTCAACAAATGAAAGAAGAATCAAAACAACGCTCTGAATGGTTGGCTGCAGGACATGGTGTTTATTCTGAACTAGCAAATGAAAAAGATTTTTTCGCTGCATGCAAAACATCAACATTCGGTCTTGTTTGCCATTTTTATAGAGAGTCAACACTTCGATGTAAAATTGTTGATAAACACCTGGCTATATTAGCACCAAAACATATTGAATGTAGAATGGTTAAGATTGATGCAGAGAAATCACCATTTTTAACAAAACGCTTAAATGTTCGAGTTATACCAACAATAATACTTGTTAAAAATGAACAGATATGTGATCGTATAATTGGTTTTGATGAACTTGGTGGTCATGATGAATTTTCTACTGCTATGCTGGAATGGCGTTTAGCTGTTGGTAAAGTGATTAAATACACTGGTGACTTATCGCTGCCTCCTGATGCGAGTAAATCGACATCCGGTCTTTCGTATAGCTCTATTACAAAACGACGTGAAAATAAATCGGTGCGCAGTAAGTGTATTGGTGATAATGATGACAGTGATTAGTGAAGTGTAGTGTTATTACTTCTTCTTTGTGTGTGTGTATGTGTTTTATGTATTTAATTAAGAAAGAGATAAAGAATATATTGGTTTGAGGGAGTTGGGAATGATGTCCTCATACCCATATAAGTTTATTTTTCTTTTGAACCTCAGGTTTATTTTTCTTTTTTTTAAAAGAATTTTTATTGTAATGAAGTAATATAGATTGTTCTTTGTACATGTATGTTTTAAAACTACATATTTGTATGTTTTGATTTTCATTTCCTTCAGTTTATTCCCACAGTATAAACAATAAAGTATGAGGTAACTGTGATCATTTGGTCTTTTTCTTCTGATTTTCCAAGTGTAATTATTAAATGACTTTGGTCAGACAACCATCGAAGACCACGGAGTACTAAACAGCTGTTTCGTCCTAGTTTGGCGGTAGGCAGTAGGCACACATCACTCCACCAGGGAACGAACCCAGGACATTCAGGTTATACAAAGGCAACCTGTCGAGTGTTCAGCCACTGGGACCAAATCCAGTGGCATATGAATTCTAACTTTTGCCAATTCCCTACTTATAACACAATTGTCAGCTCAACTAGTCAAGAGATGTAGGTTGTGTTGGAGCGGTTCTCATAGTGTGTTGACTTTTTGACTTGGTTTTTGTAGCTTTTATTGTATAATTTGTATTCATTTTTATCGGAATGCGGAAGGATAAACCCCAAGTTGTGTGTTTAGTAGTAGGAGTCTGCTACAAGTGATTACATTGTTATTTAACTGTTTAGTACTGCTTTGCATCTGTAAAATCGAATTCTTGTCGATAAGTTCTCTTCTTGAATTCATGTCGTAAGTTCGACCTCCTGGGTGAAGATGCTGACAAAATGCAGAGTCTTGTGAACTTCTTGAGCAGCAGTCTTCGAATGTTTGACATGCAAGCGATTCGCCCCTGCTGTCAAATGTAAGATGATTAGGTTACAGAACTGGACTGCATTGACTCCTAGCTTTAAGATAAGGAGTGAAGTGGTGACTGAGCGTGTTGACCACTACTTCACTTATTTGGGAAGCTGCATCGGCCAGTTCCAGCAATTTGATCGCTGATGAAATCTCAGTACGGATACAGAAGGCTGGTTTGGCATATGCCAACAAATTACACCATCTCTGGCTTAGTGGACATAATATCCGGCTGATTGTTGATCAAAGGATGTGTGGACTGCTCATCAGTTCGATCCGTCCTCCTTAATGGCTGACTGTGAATGAGACATGGTCATTAAAAGTCGGAAACATGAAAAGGCTAGCTGTCTTTTGATCGTAGGTGTCTGCGTTCTATCTACATTCTGTGTTAGGTGATAGGGTGAATAATACTGAATTGGTTAGGCGTCGGTCGAGTGCTAGGTAAGGAGGAGGGAAAAACAGTCAGCGAGTTTGTGAAGCAGTTACATCGATTGAGATGGTTAGGCCGTGTGTTACACATGCGTCGCCTTCCTCGACGGGCAATGTTAGCTGACATAGGATCAGTTTGGAAAAGGGCTAGTTTGTGGTCAAACCAAAATATGGCTTCATCAGTGAATGAAATCCACAACAGTTAGCCTTAGCCACATCGGGAGATGTAAACTTCCTGACTGGAGTTTACAGGATGGTAAGAACCAATGAACACTGGATCCAATTGATATGACTCAAAATTGTTCTTAATGTTGGCGCAGATGCATTTACTCTTTGTGATTATTATAATATCCAATGAAATTCTATTGTTCTTCCATATTACTATTCTTTTTGCTTGGAATTTCTGTTTGTTATCGCTCTTCTCTTGTTTTGTGTGCTGCAAGAAGGAGAATGGCAATTCGGCATGCTGCTGCACCTCTGTGCAAACTTCTATGTTGAAACCAGTCATTAAGTCAATCTTCTCACTGAAATAGTGATGTGCATACGAAGTATTGACATAGCCCAATCAACATACACTAGTTTATATAGATGCAGTTCGTATGAAAGTAATAGAGGTTTATTAAGTAGTGACCAGCTTAAGAAGTCGTCACGATAGAATCGAGATATCGTTTGAATATAAAGAATATAAGAATGTGGTTTTGGAACTGTAGTAGAATATAATCCCGTATATTATATAAGAATTGAATTTGGCCACTGTGCTAGTGTAATAGTAGAGAAGGAGGATAATTCTATCTGATAAACACAGTGATACAATATTGATAACATGTTCGAATTCCTTTGAAAGCCCATTATCGTTGCGGAGAAGACTAATTTCTGCGTTAGTGTTGATAGTGTAACAACTATTATCATCGAAACACAAACAAACAAACAACGTTGTCGAGTTAGTGTATGTGTGTTAGCTTCGTCTGTCGGATGTCTGAAGCTTTAGGCACTCAAATAGAGAAGCCAGATCTTTGTATATGTAGGAGATGTACTCAACTGTCCCACATTTCATGGTCTTAAGCGGTTGGTGTTAAAAAAAGTAGTTTGAGAACGTCTTGCTTCACTCATCTGATACAATTCTTGTTTAACACATCCTGAATGAAAATCTTCGGTCGGAACAGACTGGATTCAAGAAAAGCAAGTCATGCATGGATAAAATCGCATATCACTATTGAACAGAACTTGGAATGACAGTCAGCTCTCTACCTCAACTTCACGGACTTGGAAAAAGGCCTACGACAGCGTCGATTGAGAGGTGATTTGGAAACTACATCGCTACTACCAAAGGGTGCCGCCAACAGTTATATGCCTTATCGAACAGTTGTACGATGATGCTGCATGTGAAGTAATCCACAACGGGAAACTCACGGAATCCTTCGAAGCGAAGATGGGAGTAAGACACGGTTGGCTGGCTGCCTACTATTTCCAGTGATTTTCCTGATTGAGGTAGACTGGATAATGCGACAGACAGAAAGCGGGCAACGAGGAGACAGGCATAAAATGGACCCACACAAAATACTTGGAAGATCTGGATTTCACCGATGATATATGTCTGATCTACCACAAACTTGAAGATATGCTAGTGGAAAGTAGCAAATTGGCAGAAGAAGCATCAAAGATAGGAAGGACTTCAGGTGAACATAGAGAAAACATAGGTGATGAAGATTCCTGGCCGACAGCAACAACAACAGACAACAATCAGCATAAATGGAAGGAATCTGAAAGAAGCAACCTCCTTTACCTACCGTTTCAACTACAGGAGGAACTGATAAGGATATCAAAGCGAGGATCGGGAAAGCAAGACAAGCTTTCATTACTCTCAAATCTGTGTGAAGATCAGCAGCACTTGGCAGGAAAAATAACATCTGGATTTTCAACTCCAATGTGAAGTAAGTACTACTATGCGAATGGTACTTTGCACAAACTACAGATTTTCATCAACAAGTGTCTTCGCTCAATACTGCTCAAGATCAGATGGCTGGTCAGAAAAGATCAGCAACAGGGATTAGTGGCAATGAGCGAACCAACCCAGCGGTAACCAATTGTGCAAGAAATATTCAGGAAGAAATGTGGGTGGATTGGCCATACTCTGAGAAAACCATCAGGTGAGTGAGATCACAAATCAGGCTCTCTCCCGAGTGGGAAGCAGTGGGTTGGTCGTCAGTACGAGGCTGACATGGAGGAGGTCATGTGAAGAGAAGATGTAAGCAGGTGGGGAGACGTGGAGCCAAGTGAAAACATTGGCAGAGAACCGAACTCAATGGAGACGTGCAGCTGAAGCCCTATTTTCTTCTAGGAACTAAAGGAGATAATAATAATGATAAATAAATATGTTGTGGTGCTCTTTTTGATCAAAATAGCGTACACGTATATCCTAGTACTTCCTCGCGTTTATTATTGTGTCCTAACGTTGTGATTCCTCAACATCCACAACGTAAATCAAAAGGTACTTGAGAAGGAGCACGAACGTGTATTAACGCAGTAATCAAAATTCAAAAGTCGAGCGACCACAAAAGTATCAATTGTTAACACGCAATATTCAGAGTGATAAACAAATCAAAGTCTAATTACATAGTGAAAGTATACTACGATGATGAGTAATAAAATGGGTCACACTACAAATAATAATCACCTTTGTTTCTGTGGTCGTAAAGTATTTTGTCTTACGATGCAACTCGTTATCAATAGTAAATCTACCTTTCCCTATGCTTCTATTGTATTTTGACAATAAAGCTCACCTACAGTTGTGGTGACGCGCATATATGTAGATAGAAACAATAGAATGTTCCAATTTAGTCGGTTATTATTAAGTTACATAGAAAATCGAAATATATTTATGTCGGATATAAGTCCACCATCATCCATTGCAAAGCATTTAATACTGTTAGGTTGCAAAATCAATATACTAATAACTGCTCCTCACTTAATTCAGAGTTGTTAGTGGTAATGAAAGCATTCTGGGGATTAATCACATGTATCCCAAACTGTGTGTTTACAAAAAAACAAACAATAGACTTCAACCTTTACCTAAAATGGACTACTTGACCTACTAATATATGATTGGTTATTAGTATGCAGTTTTATTTCATATATAGCTGAATAATTAATTTTCCATACATTTTATTTTATTATTGTGAACCATGATGCTGGTTGTAAAGCGATTGAAAACTATGATGTGCTATCACGGGATATCTTTTTTCGTCCTGACAACGCCTTATTTAAACCTCACTAAGCCTAGCAAATCTGCATTTGTTCTGCTTACTTATTGAATACAAAACTATTAGGCACTTTGATGAAACACGTTGTAACGCTGTAGTAGATGAGTGTCGCTTTGCAGAATCACTTATGCTATAGAGCAGAAATGATGTTTAGGGTTTTAGTGTCGTCTCCACTGATATTAAATTTGGGATTCCAGGCTACATTGTTTTTTTCACTTCCCGCCTATTCTCTGCATAGTTTCACTCGATTGAGCCATTTTCAGTGTAATAAGGGTTGATCGATCAGAATTCTGAATCAATACTGGCACTGATGACTAGCTGTAGAATCCGGTGTTTTCATCCATGTCTTAGCACATAGCGGGGTTGTCTAATCGGATTGCAGTTTCACTAGTTTTTAACCGCTGAGTATTCATTTCAGAACACTTGTATTTAGGAGCTAATAAAGGCAGATAGTATACATGACTGTAGCGAGTTTTCTCTTTTACTTCAGCATACAATGCTATTCCTACACTTTTAAGGCGAAGAATCTTCTGGCACCTAGGAAGCTGAGTTTTTTTCTAATTCACTGTACTGATCCGATGAAGTCTAGTGAATAACCACACTTAGATCTTGTGTGCAAAGAACATTTTCCAATTATCTGGTGTTTACCCACGAAGGATGCCTTACTGACATTTAAAAAGAGTATTTTTAAGCATTTTTGAAACCTAGTCACCTTTAAATTCAAGATTCATGAAGACCATTTTCTCTGGAATTGAGTTAGTGCCTTGTTTAGCAGGTTTCTATTTCACGTTATTAATCGGTGAAATGGTTGTGTTGGGGTGGGGTGGGGGGGGAGGGGGGTAATCGGCTTTATCAAGCGTGGCTCTTAGAAAAGATAACCCTGAGTCAACACAGTCTTAACTATAGGTCTTTCTCATCCTATAGCACACAATAGGTAAGGTTTCGTTTTCTGTAGTGGACAATTAACTTATTTCTTACTATTATAGAAGCAGATGAAAGATCGTCTTTTGTATGCACAGCTCAGGTTTCTCATCTAGATAGCTAGGGCTTCAGCAGTGCAAAAGAGGCGAAAACTCAGTGTCATGGCGAGGAATCATGCTCCTGTCGACGCCAAATAAAATCCTGAGTCGCATCATCCTGGAGAGAATAAAAGACGCACTGGATGCAGAACTCCGACCAGAACAAGCTGGATTCAGGAAAGGCGAATCATGTACTGACCAAATTGCAACTCTATGCATCATCATCACAGAACAAAGCATGGAATGGCAATCAAACCTCAACTAGATCAACTTTATAGACTTTGAGAAGACCTTCGACAGACAGCGTTGATCGTGAAGTAATTTGGAAATTACTCGAGTACTACGGCGTACAGCGCCCAAATATTCATCAACCTTATTCAACAGGTGTACGACATCGGAACATGTCAAGTGATCCACAACGGAAAACTCAGCGAGGCGTTTGGAGTAAAGACGAGTCAGACAAGGGTGCTGGCTTATTTATCACCAATGATATTCGTAATTGTGGTGGACTGGATTATGCGTCAGACAGTGAGTGGGAAACGAGAAGACAGGGAGGGATATCCTGGACTGACCGACGTGAAGAACCTAGAAGACCTGGATTTCGCGCGTGGATGATTTATGTTTAATGTCACACCAAATCGAAGACTTACAAGCAAAAACCGACAAACTGGTCGAAGAAGTATCAAAGACAGGACTCCGAGTGAACATAGACAAGACGGGGGTTATGAAAATAACCAGCCAACAACAACAACATCCAGCGTCAATGACCATCAACGGAGAGATTTGAAGGAGGTGATTTTATTCACTTACTTATCTAGGGAGCATCGTCTCAACTACAGGAAGTCGGAACGGACGAGGATGTCAAATCGAGCGAGAATCGGGAAGGCGAGAAACACACACATTCATCAACCTGAAATCAATCCGGAAATCTTCGTCACTCAGCATCAACAACAAAATTCGGTAGGATTTTCAATACAAACGTCAAGTCAGTCAATTCTTCTATACGGATCAGAAACTTGGAGGGTCACAAAGAATATTTCCGAAAGGTTGCAGACCTTTATTAACAACTGTCTTCGCTCTATACTGAAGATCAAATGGCCGGAAAGAATCACCAACAAGGAACTATGGGAACAAACAAAGCAAGAACCAATCACCAAGCAACAAATATACAGGAGAAAGCGGAGATGGATCGGTCACTCGCTGAGGAGACCGCTGGGTGACATCGCGCGTCAAGCCCTCGAGTGGAACTCGAAAGGGAAGCGGCGAGTGTGACGTCAGTGCAAGGGTGACATGGAGGAGATCGTGTGAAGAGAGAGGAGCTGAAAGAGTATGGACTAACATGCATGGAAGCAGGTGAAAAGTACAGCAGAGGGAAGACAGAAGCAAGTGGAGACGTGCAGTTGAAGCCCTATGTTCCACTGGGAACCCAAGGGAGCAATAATAATAATACATGGGCAGGTTACTGTACAATTTGTCTATCACCTTCAAGGCGGGGGAGGAGTTCGCTGAGATGAAGTGGTCAGTGTCTAAAAAGTGTTCAATTATTGCATTTCTTATAGAGAACTACTGTAACCATGCTAGGTAGTATTCTTGAATCCCGTTTAACAGGATCTGGGCGAAACGGTCAATTTACGTGGCCCCACAAGAACAGGTGGACTGATATGTAAATATGGAAGTTGTCAGATGCGAGAACTTGTCCTGCAGGCTTCTGTGGAGTAGTGTGCGACTGGAGAACACTACTCTTAGCTTTGCTCCGATGGGAACTATTCATGAATTATTATGCTTTATATAAGTGGAAGAACCTCAAGAGAATCTATCTAACATTATACTATTACTTTATATGTTTATCAATTGTATAACTGTGTTAGAACCGATTACATGACAGATGTATATAAAATTCTACTCTGTTTTTCATGTTAACGTGAAATTTTTAACTAGGCCAAATGAAATTCATTCATCTTTATATATATGTATCTAATGTCATGCATGACCGTTGCCTTTGATATCTGACGATCGATTTAGTGTCATATTTATGCTTATTATGTATGGTTTACAATTCGTGAATAATCCCTATTCAGACATTAGTGATGAAATTAAAACACGTAGTTCAGCGAAGAGGCTCTCCTTTTTCGGCGAATTTATTCTCCTCTTTAGCTTTGCAATCGAATTTATTTACAATGTTTTTTTTTTCCATAAAAGACGGTAGTAACAAAAGTGATGAGTTGTCATAGTTGTTAATATTAGTCAGTGCACTAAAGGAGTTGAGTCACTGTATTAGAGTTGCTTAATAAGATGATTATTTCAATGAATAAGTTGTGATGAGGACGCACATCATGAGCTGACATCAGTTAGAGAACCATTGGAAAACCGACTGGGAGTACTGGACAGCTGTTTCGTCAGCCTAGTTTTGGACTCTTCATCAGTTCGTACCAACCCGTCAGGGTTCGAACCCAGAACCTTCTGGTCCCAAGGCGGGCTCGAACACCACTGGGTGAGTGCTGATGAAGAGTCCCAAACTAGGCTGACGAAACAGCTGTCCAGTACTCCAAGTCGGTTTTCTAATGGTTCTCTAACTGATGTCAGCTCATGATGAAAAAATACTCCAATCACTTCTACTATCAGAGTAGTAACCTTCTTTCATAATCCCATACTTTTCTTCGTTTCTACATGCGTCCTGATCACAACTTATTCATTCATTAAATTATTCATCTTATTAAGTAATTGTAGTACACTGACTCAACTACTTCAATTCACTGACTAATATTAACTTACAAATATGATTGTGATAACTCATAAGTTTTCAAACTAAGCCTTTTCATGACAAGAAAATTTGTATATAAATGCGATTGTCCAGCTAAAGCAGAAATTAAATTTATCGCTGAATTACGTGTTCTGCTTTGCAACTAAAAATTTAATCACATACACTCCCCTCAGACTTTTTGATCCCCAAGCGATTTGATTTTGGTTGATAGGAAAAAAACGGTGTTAATATTGCTAATGTCAGTGTTAGTGTATCGGTGGTTGAGGAGTAGAACACACTCGCCAGTCACGCATGTGGTCCGGGCTGGATACTCGGTTGATGGACTTCTAGACCTTGTCCAGTTTACTAGCTGGAAGTGAACCGGTAAAACAAAGCTCCTCTGTTACTGTGAATTCAAAGCTTGAAGGTTTGAAGCCCTGTGTTCGATGCGGAACGCAAAGGAATAAAATTTTGTAAAATAAAGAAAATAAGTGGTATTGTGGTGAGAGCTGGCTGCTAGCCAAATTGGTGGACAGTAATTTACGTCAATGTTTACGTCCCCAATATTGGTCGTGAGAAAAATAAGAACAAAGGCTTCGCGTAGGCGGATACAGTAAACATATAGATGGTCTGACATTTATTCAAGAAACAGCCACAAAGAGATGAAAGATTAACTTTCAGTGAGAAACAACCAATCAGAAGACTGTGTCTTCCTGCTAACAATAATCTATAATAATATACATGAAAATCGATAAATATGCGTTGATTTCCTTAATAAACGATCTGTTGCCTGGCCCTCGTCTTCTGTTGTAACTGTAACTGTAGAACCTGAAAAAAGAACTCATCGAAAAGAGTGTTCTTTCTTTTACAAAATAAAAGACATTAAGCGAAGGGTTACTATTTTCAGCGATATCGTTCTCAGTTACATATGTGGATAGTAAATTTTCCTAGCTACAAAAGGAATAGTTCTAAAGATGTGTTATTAGGATTGTAACTTTTAGATAACAAATTAGACAACACAAAAAGCGTTAATCGGTTCGAAACTGAAATAAGCAAATTGAGTGACGTAAATTGATTGGCATTAATAAGCCAAGTAAACAACACAGTGGTAACACAAGCGATGAGGCTAGAAAATAATAAAACGAAAAAAACAAACAAAAATTACGTATCGTGTATTAAGACAGGTCAGGTCCATTGAAGATGTAGTGCTTGAGCAAACTACTTCTGTATGCAGAGTTTGCAATTTAACATGTGAAGTTTGTGTTTCGTATTCTTTTGGCAAGATTGCCCGCGTATTCTGTAGATGACTTTGTCTAGTAGTCATTGCTTTTATTTGTAAAGGGTACTTTCCAATATATGTATTGAAAATTCCCATTGCGAGATACATAAAATCACAACAATCGATTCAGCGAAGAGACTGTACAATCGTATAAATATGGTTACGAAGAGGTGAAAGTCGAGCAATAAGAAGTGAGATCATTAAAACAGCTGGTCGATAATGATCACCCTATCTCTACAGCCTCCGACTTTAAAGTCATCTACAAAGGCGAAAAGTAATTTGTTCATCTGTATTGCTGAAGCAGTTTTGGCCACTGAAATAGAAAAGCGAGAACTCTGTGTACAGAAAAAGCTCGTTCAACCCTTCCAACTTTAATGGTCTTAATCCCTCTATGCTAAAGTATGGTAATCCGTAATCATATTTTGCCTGTACTTATTTTTCTTTTTGTTTATTCATTTTGTATACTCTTCCTATATTATTATGTCAATTATTACTGTCATTACTAATTGGCATCGCTTGCATCTCACGAAAAGAGTGAATGGTAATTTCAATCTCTTTTCAGTGGATTCGATTGGAAGCACTCATTGGAATCGGGTTGTTTTAGAGACGCTGTTTTAGAGACTTGAACTTCTCTCAATCAATGCTAAAGTTACTGACATTAAAACTAAGGTTATTCAGGTCACATCTCTTACACTAGCGTAAAAGTGCATTTCTGTTGTTCAGCTTAGTCACCATACTATTGTATCAGGGTGATATATTTCTGTGATGGGCTTGGTTTTTTGTACTGATTTATAGTCCAAACCTCCCAGCAACAACAACCTTCTGTTGGAATACTGTTATAACTGTAATGAATTAAGGTAAAACCCCGTCGCCAATTTGTTATAACTGTAGGGAATTGAATGAAGACGTTTTCACCTTGCTCTGTCTGCGCCTGAACTAATCTGCCTATCTGCTTGTCGTACCTTCCGATTTAGTAAAGCACGCAAATATCAAAAGACAAAGGCTGGACTGTGACTGTGTATTGAAGTGCAACAACGACAAAGAAAGCCATGGTATTTATACATTTTACAACAATATGGACAGCTAACAGCATTTGAAATAATTTATCTTAATAGCCAATAACAAAGTGCGTGAGAGATGGTAATATACCATATGTGCGAGATTGAACAGTCAATACCAAAATATGTGGGATCCTATCAAATACCGAATATATATATATATATGTAGAGTAATACATTTACCTCAGAACCTTTCACAGTCAATACTGTAATTGAAACTCATTTAGGGAAATTCTGTAAGATAACGGGAGATTTCAAAGAGAGTCAGTGGATTTAAAGATTCCAGAAACCACGGCATATACAATTTTTTTATTGTAAGGAATAATAAAAAGAAAGTTGTAGCGAAGAAAATAATTTTCTTTCTGACGAAATCATCAACTAGGCTGTACATTCGTGTTTTTATACAATAAATGGGTGAGAAAATTCCAGGATAATTTCCCGTCAAACCTGCCAAACTACTAAAATTACAAATAGTAAATAAAACGTCACAAAACATAGGGGAGACTGATAAAAATCAAAAGAAGTAGCAACATAGTTACTCAGAAGATTGACATATTGTGCAATTCGGGGTTAGAAATGTAGAAATAACAAAGATAGACAGGATGTTTCGATAAAAAATCTAGTGGGGTCATAACTAATGTGACAAATTAGTATCTTTGCAATTAACGATCAGAAACAACAAGAAATTGAGCGAAGAAATATGCATTCCTTTTCAGTTACTTCCTTATCATCCGTTATCTCTACACCAATAGAGATAGTTTATTACATCAAAATGTTTTAACAATCAAGTGGTTATTTTAGTTAATCAGTTTCAGATATAGGCGCGGGTGAAATCAAGAGGTTAAAGGTCATCAAAGCGTCAATTTACTAATAGATGTCTGTAACAAGATATCTCAGTTTGAAAAGACGGGTGAAAATCAACATGTTATTCCATAATCAAGAAATTTGTAAATTATAGCAATGATGACTAAGAAGAATAGGATGACTCAGAAGAATTGCGTAAAATACAAATAATCGAGTTAATAGAATTAATTAGCTAGAATTGTAAAGATTAGCAAAGTCAAAAGACAGTTACAAGGGAGAGGGGAAAGTCGTTTGTAAGAAGTTAATACATATTATGTGTAGTTGGCCATGACAAAGAAAAAAGAGCTGTACAAATTTCTTCTGAAGCAACACATAGATTGATTTGGGTTGTTCAGATGAATTCTGATTGCCTCTGTTGTATGTGTAAAATTGTTACTCGTAAGGGCATGCGGGAAGTTGAGTGATATACGATAGATAACTCAAAAGGCTTTGTTAGATGTTTGTTAGATTTGATGTTCAGACAGTATCAACGAGATGAGCTAGTATTGAGCTGCGTGTAGCAGCTTTATTCGGACCTTTGACAAACGAAGATAGGAGGAGGTGTTCAGAAATTCGACGATGAACTTGGCTGATTGTACACCCAGTGTAACTAGCTCTGCACGGACAGTTAAACTGGTAAATGCACATGGAAGAGGCAAAACAGGGCAGTCTGTCTGTTTTTATTTCTTGAACTAAGTATTGGTTGGCTAGTGAATACACAGCTGCATAGAAAGCCCTTTTGAAGACCCTTCTCAGACGTTTCGGTAAGATCTCGCTATTGACATCACCCGCCGGTGGAACGTTTCCAGCCATTGCATAAGAAACTTAAGAAAAATAGCGTAGATAATTTTGAGTTTGTATAAAGAATGTAGAATGTAGAAAGAATCAAGGAATAAAATGTGAAGGAGAAGTATGTGATACCACTGGACGCATCCTCCTTATTAACCAATGTGCCTTTGATGGAAATAATTGATTACATAGGTAATGAATTTATAAACCAAGGTATAGAGATTATAATTCCTGTGTCTTCCCTAAAGGAACTTCTTTTAAAGTGTGTGATGGACGTGAATTGCGTGTTCAATAAAGAAATGTATAGGAAACCATTTGGTGTTGCCACTGGATCACCACTAGACCGAATCCCAGCAGATTTTTCCCTGTCGAAACTAGAGAATGGTCCACTTAAAGAAGTAATATATAATTCTGATTTCTGTTGCCGATATGCTGATGATACATTTATAGTTATTAGGAAAGAAAGTGAGGCTAAGAACATCGTGGACAATTTCAGTAGAGCACATCCCAGTATAGGCTTCACTTAGGAAGAAGAAAATGACTCTATCCCCTTTTTGTAAGTCCTAATGGCTAGACGAACAGACAGAACAATATTTAGACGTTTGTAAATTAAATATTCCCATAATTTATTCAGAACAAAATATTTAGAGCGAACAATTGTTTTCAATAAATTCTTCTTCAGGCTCTACAATTATAAATCCATTAATGTAAGCATACAATAGCCAGTAAAGGCGAATTAGAATCATATCCGAAAGTGTATTGTGTAACAAGTATAAGATGGGATGAAACAATAGTCATATAGTCATATAGTTTTTTAATATGCATGGTCAATAACAACATGGGACAGAATGAGATGAAATAATTTAATGATGTATATATATAGTTAACAGAAAATACAGGTTTCAAGAGTGAGTGTAAACAGGGTGTGTGAGGCAATATGAAAATAAACCAACGAATGGGGCGGTCTAGACTTAAGTTCAAGGTTGAAAATAACAACAATAAGAATGATTGTAAAATAATAACGATGATATGGTGTAAAATTAAAATTAAATGTACTATTGGTGAATGATTGTCAAATAATAATAATGAATATAATGAAGTGGAATGAACAGGATTTTGTAAATACGATAGTAAGTTAGAAAAGCACTATTTAAACCTAAGGTAATAAAATCATAAGAAAGGTCATGAAATCATAAAAGTCGAAAATGAACGTTTGTCAATGAAACAGAGGAATAGAAGAAGGAACAAACGTTCATTTTCGACTTTTATGACTTCATGACCTTTCTTATGATTTTATTACCTTAGGTTTAAATAGTGCTTTTCTAACTTACTATCGTATTTACAAAATCCTGTTCATTCCACTTCATTATATTCATTATTATTATTTGACAATCATTCACCAATAGTACATTTAATTTTAATTTTACACCATATCATCGTTATTATTTTACAATCATTCTTATTGTTGTTATTTTCAACCTTGAACTTAAGTCTAGACCGCCCCATTCGTTGGTTTATTTTCATATTGCCTCACACACCCTGTTTACACTCACTCTTGAAACCTGTATTTTCTGTTAACTATATTTATATATATATACACACATCATTAAATTATTTCATCTCATTTTGTCCCATGTTGTTATTGACCATGCATATTAAAAAAACTATATGACTATTATTTCATCCCATCTTATACTTGTTGAACAATACACTTTCTGATATGATTCTAATTCGCCTTTACTGGCTATTGTATGCTTACATTAGACGTTTGTATTAAAAACCTATTTCCACTGGACAATATACTCACTTCCAGAGCTTCGTACATCTACAATACAAACGTAATCTGGTTAGATGTCTGATTCACTGGGCTACGATTTTCTTTTCAAATGAGACAGTGAACGAAGAACTCAGTAATATTCGCGATCTGCTAAGTAGAAACGCATATCAAAATAAATTCGTGAACAAACACCTGAACTCAGAAAGTAAAAAGTCGAAGTGGCCAAGTGTCCCTAAAATATCAATCTTCCTAAAAGTTATAATTCACGGGTGATGTCAATGGTGAGATCTTACGAAAACGTCTGAGAAGGGTCTTCAAAAGGACTTTCTGTGAAGCTAAGCTATGCTGTGTATTCACTAGCGAACCAATACTTAGTTCAAGAAATAAAAACAGACAGACTGCCCTGTTTTGCCTCTTCCATGTGTATTTACCAGTTTTATTGAAAACAAAACACGTAGTTTAGCAAAGAGTCTCTTTTCGGTGGTGAATTCATTTTCTTAGCTGCACAATCGCAAATATATATGTGTTATTTTGCATGTATGTGTACATTAAGTTTGTCAAACAGAATTACAATTGGTTTAGGTTACTTTTAACTAAACAGGTGAAGATTGGTAATACAAGACAAACCAATAATTTGGAGAAACGAAACTTTAATTGCGCCTAAAAAGAAACTCTAAATGAACTTGGATTTCAAGGGGGATTTAGCAAGTGATATTCTCAAGAGAAGGATCACATCATCTATGAGAAGAACATTCTTCGCAGCAACGCTAAGAATAGTGTTCTCCAGTTGCCCACTAATCTGCAGAAGCCACAAGGACAAGATCCCGCATCTGACCACTTCTATGCGCATATATCAGTTCGCCTGCTGCTGTGGAGCCAAGTTCATCATTCGACGCAAACCTTGTCCAAAAGGATTCAAGAACACTATCCAGCCAGCATGGTTGCGAAAAGGCAATAGTGGTGCAATAAGGAGTGCGATTACTGAACACCTGGTTAACACTGATCATTCCATTTCAACAAATGCCTCCTTCAAAGTAATCTACAGAGTCAAGAATAACCTAACAAAAGCAATACGGTTTCGTCTTCTTTGTATCGCTGAAGCTCTGGCCATTCACATAGAAAAACCGGGGCTGTACATACAAAAGAAGATTGCTCAACCACTTCTACTATCATGGTGACAACTTTTTTTTGTTTTGATTTGAGTTTTTTGATTTTGATAACCTTATCTTGTTTCTTTGCCTGTTATTTAATTGCTTAGATTTCTTGTATTCATTCAAAACTCTTACGTAATTTCGTGTTATCTACTTTGTTCTTATGTGCACCCTGAGTAAAACTCACTCATCAAACTATTCATATTATTACATAACTTCTTTTAACATCTGTTTATGACAGCTCATCGCCCTTGTTACTACCCTATTATCATTAACACCTAATTTTCTTGACTTGTATTACCAATCTTCACCTGTTTAGTTAAAATAACCATAACCAATTGTAATTTTGTTTGACAAACTTAATGTACACATACACGCAAAATAACACATATATTTGTGATTGTACAGCTAAGAAAATGAATTCGCCGAAAAGGGTCTCTTTGCTGATCTAAGTGTTTACCAGTTTAACTGCCCGTGCAGAGCTAGTTACACTGGGTGTACAATCAGCCAAGTTCATTGTCGAATTTTTGAACACCTCCTCCTATCTTCGTTTGTCAAAGGTCCGAATAAAGCTGCTACACGCAGCTCAATACTAGCTCATCTCGTTGATACTGTCTGAACATCAAATCTAACAAACATCTAACAAAGCCTTTTGAGTTATCTATCGTATATCACTCAACTTCCCGCATGCCCTTACGAGTAACAATTTTACACATACAACAGAGGCAATCAGAATTCATCTGAACAACCCAAATCAATCTATGTGTTGCTTCAGAAGAAATTTGTACAGCCCCTTTTTCTTTGTCATGGCCAACTACACATAATATGTATTAACTTCTTACAAACGACTTTTTCCCCTACCCCTCTCCCTCTCCCTTGTAACTGTCTTTTGACTTTGCTAATCTTTACAATTCTAGCTAATTAATTCTATTAACTCGATTATTTGTATTTCACATAATTCTTCTGAGTCATCCTATTCTTCTTAGTCATCATTGCTATAATTTACAAATTTCTTGATTATGGAATAACTTGTTGATTTTCACCCGTCTTTTCAAACTTAGATATCTTGTTACAGACATCTATTAGTAAATTGACGCTTTGATGACCATTAACCTCTTGATTTCACCCGCGCCTATATCTGAAACTGATTAACTAAGATAACCACTTGATTGTTAACACATTTTGATGTAATAAACTATACGTTGGTGCAGAGACAGCCGATGATGAAGAATATGTTTCTTGGCTCACTTTGTTTTGTTTTTATCGTGGTAAATGTGAATTCGGAAATTAGGTTTTATATATGTAGAAATAGTATAGTGAGGAAAAAGATACTATGTTCGTATACGATATTCCTACAGAG
Source organism: Trichobilharzia regenti (assembly GCA_944472135.2). Taxonomy (NCBI): domain Eukaryota; kingdom Metazoa; phylum Platyhelminthes; class Trematoda; order Strigeidida; family Schistosomatidae; genus Trichobilharzia; species Trichobilharzia regenti. The sequence goes on from OX235270.1 coordinate 8,717,328, forward strand.
TGAAATGCCAGATTCTATCAAACCTATCAAAGGGAGTGAAATTAATTTATCTGGGCATGGCGGAGTCTTTATTCATCCAAAATATCAAGCCTACGTTTTGTATCTTGAAGAAACACTTCCATCCCTTGACCCTGCCATGACCGTCATAAACAGGTGATTTTTTTAATAGTGACTATCCCATTGGTTTGCTTATGCAAACTTCCTGTTTATTCATGTTACTTTTAAGTTTTCCTTAATCTCTACTTAAGCTACCATATTTTCATATCCGAACTTGCCCTCTCTTTTGTCATTTTGTTATTTCTACAGTGTAACCCCTAATTTCAAAATATGTCAATCTTCTCAGTAATTATGATGCCACTTGGCTTGGGTTTTATCTTTTCCCTATGTCTATTATCGCACTTTAATTCCTAATTGTATTTTTAATTAATTGGATTCCAGAAACATAGGATGCTGAGTAGATTTAAAGAAGTTTTATTAAACAAGGTGATATGTGAAATGAACATGAAGCAGTTACCCACTAGTATGAATGCTTGTTCGCTTATTTTTCTTTTGAACCATTTTTATATTATAGTTAGGTGAAGGTAGGAAAAGGGCTTAATATTTCAACCAAAAATCTATACTACTGAAGTTTTAGTAAGTAACATAATTATTTAAACGTTATTAATGACGAAGTAAAATGTGAAATTAACCCGTATGAATTCAAGTGTCGTTATTTGGCAAACGTGCTTTCGGCAGTAAAATTGCGCTAAACAACTAGCTCCTTCAAATCCATCAGTAGTATTTTAAGTAATGAGTGGAACATAGGGGTTCAACAACACATCTCCATTTTATTCTGTCCTCTGTAGTCCAGAGTTCCCTGTTACTAATTAATTCCCTTCTGGCAAGCGACCTGATCTTCAGTATGGAACTAGAGAAAGCATATGTTGATAAAAGTTTGAAGAGTGTCCGGAATACTAAGTCTCAATCGTATGCACATGTTTAAAATCAGAATCTTGTTGTTTTTTGCTGATTGCAACAGATTTTCACACTGGTTTATAAGTAAGAAATACTTGTCGTGCTCTCCCTATCTTGAGTATCTTTGACATCCTCACCTGTGCCTCCTGTATTTGATGAGACAATGCCACGCAAACAAGTGGAATGAGTGAACTCGTTCACATTTCTTCCGTTGATAATGATGGGTGCTTGTTGTTGGTTGGTTGGTTATTTTCACCACTTCTGTCTTCTCTGCCAGTTTGCTGGTTTTTGCTTGTAGATCTTCGCGTCTTTGACATTAAACATAAATTATCTACGAACTCTAGATCCTCTACGGTCTTCTTATCGGTCCAGTGTATTCCACTCTCCTCGCTGCCCACAGTCTTCCACATAATCCAGTCGACGACAGTTAGGAATAATAATAATAATAATCTACTTTATTCCAAAAACAGCACTACTTATAATACAGAATGGAATTCTTAGCATTTGTCACAACACCTTGCATCTGATTTACTTAAAATATAAATAAAATTAAAAAATAAAACAAAATTAACCAGAGGAATTCGTCCACGTTTACGATATAAAGTCAAAAATATTTGGAAGCACGAATTGAGATCATTAAATAATAATATTGATAACAGTGAGTTAGTTTCAAACAGTATTGTCTATTCAGTTTGAAAATTTCATCATGTTATTATAGAGTATTGAATCTAATGTTCTGTTGATGTAGTATAGTGAGGGGAAATACAAGATTAACAGTGGTAACACAGCTTAAACGATGTTCACAATTATAAAAAATAAATAAATAAAAACAAAAAATTGAGAGGACTATAAATATAAGAAACACAATAATAATAATCAAGCTTGGTACTGTAAGGGTGGAAGAAATGGTTTATCTAGTAGTGCAAAGAAGGTTAGTTAGTTCATGCCTGACATTATTTCCATCACATAAAGTACGTGCCAAATATAGTATAGTGGAATTTTTATACTTAGACGTGCATGCATAAATTCTTCTGAAAAGACTTCTTGTTTTACCTGAGGAGGAGACACAAGGTTGGAGCTGCGGGTAGAGTGGATGCTCACAGTCTGACAAAATTCCTCTTGCAAATTTGTTGCACAAATTCAAATGCCCTCGTCAATGACGATGTTAACGATATGGCCCAATGGGATACCACTCGTCCTGCTGACTGACAGTCTTCAGAGTTCTACGAAGTATGACATAGTCTTTTTTAAGCAATCCAGGAGAGAATAAGCATGGGTGAACAGTAAAGAAGAATAGATAAAATACACGAGTTGACAAACTGTCAGAGGAGTGAGTGGTTGGGTTATGCCTGAGTGCCTTAACTTCTTAATATAAAAAGTCAGACGAAATATTCTCTTAGAAATCACTTAGACATGGGAATACCAGGATAGGTCAGAAGAGAGAATTAATCCAGGATACTTAACTTCAGACTTGATTTCTATATCAGTGTCATCAATTTTGCAAGGGTCATAGGGACCAACAGCCTTCATTTAACTTTCATTTACATCGGAAACTGAAATTAACAGTCTGACATTTGGAAGGATTTATAGTTTAAGGCCGACCATTAGACGAAGACAATTTGCTGATTTCTGATAGAAAGCTGTTCATCTTAGCACAGTCTAGCTGGGAGTCAACAGGCGTTGAAAAGGTTAGATCATCGGCATACTTAACAAAGTCGATTTCATCATCAGAGTGAGGCAAGTCATGCAAGAGGGAAGAATATCATCGTTAGTGATAATGGTCAGCCTAGTCTTACTCCTGTATACACTTCAAAGGATCTTGTGAGTTTCCCGTAGTGAATCATTCGATATGTGGAATTGCCTTATAGCCAGCTGTTGAATGAGGTTGATAAAGGTTAGCTGAAGTAAAGAAAAAGATAGTTAAGCAAGATAGGAGGTATCCAAAGCAAGAAATCTGAACAGCAGAATTATTTTGACTAATTTTCCCACTATGAAAAATTCATGTTAACGGCTGAATTTTGTTGTTGTTGTTTTTTTTGTCTGGGAAAGACAGAACACATACACAGACACACACACACGTCAACGTAGATTTTGACACCGTACATCAAATTATGTCACATTCCATTAGATTTATCAGGTTAAACCTGTATGATGAAATGTACATAGAAGGGGAATGATTTATTTTCCCCTCCCCATTCCATAATCTTGATTACGCCTTCATTTTGATTCATTTAGTAAATAGACATTCAAGACCCTTTGAGTTAACGAAGCATGTGACTTCAAATACAAAGGGATTTTCTCTTTAGGAAGATTATCGCTAAATTTTTTACTACAGCTATAAGCATTAGACCTTAGGATTAGTTTCAAAAAACCAAAACTGGTATACTGCAGTTCACGTAGGCAGAAAGAAATACACAGGAGAAGGACAAGGCCGACTACTACCGCACCAACGATGTTATTCCTAATCATGGTGGACAGATGAGGATGTCGCAACCGGGATCGGACCAGCAAGTCAGACGTTCGTTCATAAAAGACAAATTTCGGATTTTCAACACTGATTTTCTTCCATATGGTTCAGGGATTTGCAGAGTCACGGCAGACATTCCGGAAAGGCTTCAGACTTTAATCAACAGCTACCTTTACTCCCCACTGAAGATCAGATGGTATGCCAAAAAGACGAAAGTGTCAGGGAACAAACCAACCAAGAATCTGTTGTTCAAAAAGTGTGCAGAAGGAAGTCAAAATGGATCAGGCAAAATCTGAACAAACCCTTGTATAACATCTTGTGCCAGGCAGGGCTTCGAGTGGGATCCTAATGGGAAACGGCGAGTTGGGTATGGATCTGAGGGTGATATGGAGGAGATGGTGCGAGGAGAAGGTGAAAGATTGTGCACGATTGAGTAGTCAGTTACAGAAAACTGCAGAGAACAGCTAGTTGTAAGCCCAGTAAGGACAGAAGGTTAGACGTGAGGACAGTGACTCCACCCCGTAAAAATGGTATAAATCCACTACTACTGAAACTAAAAAACTGAAAGCTTGAAGTCCTATATTCCAATGGGGATGCAAAAGAATAAATTAATAAATAATGTTGGCTGAATAACATGTTTGCCACAGTAGTTCATGGGCATGACGTCTTCGGTGTGTATCAGAGGGATTAGCTATCCAATTTCATTCCCGAATTTTATTCTTGCTAAATTCTCTTCTTGATATAAAACTACTTTAAAACGACATACTTCAACCAATGACAAATGTGACATCAATGTTTAAAACGTTGGTTCAGTTTTTGATTGTTCAAGTCCATTGAATATTGAGTAGTATTTGTTTTGAATTACTACACTACTGATATTCACTGCAAAGAAATAAGAGGAAATCTTCAAAATAGCTTATTTTCCAGACATGGAAGACTGTGCCTGTCATAATATGACCTTTCCTGTGAAAAGTAATAATAATAAGAGTGGTGTTTTCCAGACAGTACTTGTGATACGATATGGAATTTCCAGCATTTGGTACAGTGCTGCATTTAATTTTCTCTCTACAATGCTTAGTAAGGCGAAAAATAATTAACAGAAATTTCTGCATTAACATTAGTGTCAGATTAACAACAACTAAGGATTACAAACTGAAAGAAACAATGAAGACGACAAAAAAATAATGATGGGAAGAATGAAACAAAACTTGAATAAAGCGAGAACAACATTGATTTGTGCAGAATAACATGGTACCATCATTTATTTCGTTGGCTTCTCGTCAGCTGCTTACAGCCTAAATAAATTTTCAGGTTTAAGTACAGAAACGTTTTAACGTACTTGCAAATTTTACATGTTGACAGAAAGTTTCACAACTAGTAAACAGTGCTCAGAAAATTGCGCTTATATAGTTTTTACACAGGCAGTTCAAGTTAAAAAATAATAAATAAATGTATGTATATAATGGAAAGGGATGTGCGTTGGATGCATAGTGACTAATAAGTTAGGTAACAATGTACTGAGTTGAACTCAAATCATAGAAACAAGAGACAAACAAAATTACAGATTATAAAAGGAGGGTGAGGTTAAAGACAAAGATTACGCAATCAGATGGGAGAAAAAAGACATCCAGTTACCAAGGCAAGGAAAGACTAATAACTGATTCTTTCTGAACACATAGATCTGGTTTCAAGCGTTTGATAGAAATTGCTTCGGCAAACTTGAGGAGAATGGAGCTCCTTTGTCTATTGATAATTTTGAAGGATTTCTCGATTTCCACCTCATGACCCGTGTCGAGGAGATGTCTGGTAATAGCGCTGCTATAAGAGTTTGTTCCCTTGAGACGTAGGCTTTTCGGCACATGTTCAGAAAATCGGAGGTGTGCCCTTCTTTCTGTTCTCCCAATGTAACTGCTCCCGCAGATACACGTAAATTTGTATACACAGTTGGAGTTAACATGAGAAGGGTATCTATCGACTTTTGACTGCACCAAAGAGCATGTTGTTCGGTGGACGGGAACCAACTTAGCTGCAGGATAGGCTCTGGCTAGTGACGTCCTCAGTCTTCTGTTGACCATTTCTGCAATGTCTTCACCTTTAAAGTCTAGTTGAATGAAGACAGGCTTTTTTTCGACTGTGATTTGTTTGGTATTTGGGCCTTCACATCTTCCATATTTGTTAATGAATTTTTGAGTATAGCCGTTGTTTTTCAGCACCTTTTCGAGATTCGTGAATTCTTCCTCTAGTTTCTCTGCAGAGCATATTCTCCTCGCTCTATAGTACAGAGTCTTGACTAGTGCTCGTTTATAGCTATTTGGACAAAAACTATTAAAATGTAAGTATTGTCCATTCCATGTGGGCTTTCGGTAGATTGACCTCTGGAGGCTACCATCTTCTAGGCGTTTTATGGCGACGTCAAGGAAATGGAACTGTCCATCATTTTCATGTTCCATAGTAAATACAATATTTGTATGTGCGTTGTTGAATAGTCTGAGTAGGTAGGAGGCATGACTTTCGTTGTTGCATACTACAAATGTGTCATCGACATATCGACAATAGGAAGTTGTTTGATCAATTGCATGCTTCAGCTTTGTTTTCTCAAGGTTTGACATAAAGATATCTGCTAAAACAGGGCTAAGTGGACTGCCCATAGCTACACCATCTATTTGTCGGTAAAGAGTGTTGTCAAACTGGAATTGTACACCCATGGTACACATTAGCAGTAGGCGTTTGAATTCCGGCTCTGGTAGTGGGAGAAGATCAGACTGTTGACAAATGATTTCAATGGTTTCATTGATTGGGATCATTGTGAACAAGGAGGTTGCATCAAATGAAGCCATGAACTTATTTGAAACGTTCATGTGATTCACGCTTTCAGCAAAATGAAATGAGTCCTTTATGGTGTGCGCGGCCAGCCTTTGGCGAATGGGTTCCAACTTCTCCGCGAGCCAACGGGCAACCTTATGTTGGGGAGAGTTGATCATCGAAAGTATAGGTCTCAGAGGGACTTCTTTCTTGTGTGTCTTTGGAAGGCCATACATATATGGCAAGCGGGACCCTCGGGGTTTCAATTCATTGTACGTGTTGTTGTCAATCAAATTCTTCTTTAGAAGATCTCTCAATACGTTTGTGATGCGTTTTTCGGTTGCATCTGTCTTGTCTTTCTGGCAGTCGTCGACTTTGAACCTCAACGGATCATTGAGCACAGTTTTCATCCTTGCGACGTAGTCATCTTTATCCATCACTACCACTCCTGAGCCTTTGTCAGGTCGCAGTATGACAATTTTGTCATTATTTCTGAGAGCTTTCAATGCTTTTTGATGCTCTTCAGAGAGGACTTTTGAATATGACGTTGGTGAGATGAGGTATTGATTTGCAACGTCGACCAGCTTAGATTTGAACCAGCTCTTCTTGTCTTCATCAACTGGAGTAAGATCATTCAGCTGATAGAATAGGTTTTCGAATTGAGCTGCAACGTCGGTTCTATTGACAAAGTTATTCGGGATATGGAAGTTAAATCCGAGGGAAAGCACTTCCATTTCTATGCGGCTTAAATTCAGACTCGACAGATTATATACAAAATCCTCAGGATTTTCTGGGAAGACTTCATATATTTTTTCCTTTGTCAGGGATTTCGTCAGGGTTTTATAAAAATTTTCACAGGTTTTCTGTTGAAGCTCTTGAATGAAATTGATGAATTTGATCCGGCAAACTATGTTCAAACTATTGACGACACCGTCAAAGGATCTGGCTTCATTTCTCAATTTTGCAATCAGAGATTCTGTTGATTCAATATGCGATTTCGTAATGCGTCGGAGGTTTTTGAGAGAGGGTGGCAATTTGCAACTACGGAGTGACTTCATGAGATGCCGAGGAAAGCAGTGGGACTGCAAGCATTCATTGTAAAACTTTATTCGAGTAACTTCTCTGGATATTCTGCAACGAATTGTCACCAAGCGATCCAGTGACTTGAAAGATTCCGCGGGGAGGCGATTTTTGAGAAACTTCATGCATTTATTCCCCTTGATAAATTTGAATAAAGCGAGAACAACATTGATTTGTGCAGAATAACATGGTACCATCATTTATTTCGTTGGCTTCTCGTCAGCTGCTTACAGCCTAAATAAATTTTCAGGTTTAAGTACAGAAACGTTTTAACGTACTTGCAAATTTTACATGTTGACAGAAAGTTTCACAACTAGTAAACAGTGCTCAGAAAATTGCGCTTATATAGTTTTTACACAGGCAGTTCAAGTTAAAAAATAATAAATAAATGTATGTATATAATGGTAAGGGATGTGCGTTGGATGCATAGTGACTAATAAGTTAGGTAACAATGTACTGAGTTGAACTCAAATCATAGAAACAAGAGACAAACAAAATTACAGATTATAAAAGGAGGGTGAGGTTAAAGACAAAGATTACGCAATCAGATGGGAGAAAAAAGACATCCAGTTACCAAGGCAAGGAAAGACTAATAACTGATTCTTTCTGAACACATAGATCTGGTTTCAAGCGTTTGATAGAAATTGCTTCGGCAAACTTGAGGAGAATGGAGCTCCTTTGTCTATTGATAATTTTGAAGGATTTCTCGATTTCCACCTCATGACCCGTGTCGAGGAGATGTCTGGTAATAGCGCTGCTATAAGAGTTTGTTCCCTTGAGACGTAGGCTTTTCGGCACATGTTCAGAAAATCGGAGGTGTGCCCTTCTTTCTGTTCTCCCAATGTAACTGCTCCCGCAGATACACGTAAATTTGTATACACAGTTGGAGTTAACATGAGAAGGGTATCTATCGACTTTTGACTGCACCAAAGAGCATGTTGTTCGGTGGACGGGAACCAACTTAGCTGCAGGATAGGCTCTGGCTAGTGACGTCCTCAGTCTTCTGTTGACCATTTCTGCAATGTCTTCACCTTTAAAGTCTAGTTGAATGAAGACAGGCTTTTTTTCGACTGTGATTTGTTTGGTATTTGGGCCTTCACATCTTCCATATTTGTTAATGAATTTTTGAGTATAGCCGTTGTTTTTCAGCACCTTTTCGAGATTCGTGAATTCTTCCTCTAGTTTCTCTGCAGAGCATATTCTCCTCGCTCTATAGTACAGAGTCTTGACTAGTGCTCGTTTATAGCTATTTGGACAAAAACTATTAAAATGTAAGTATTGTCCATTCCATGTGGGCTTTCGGTAGATTGACCTCTGGAGGCTACCATCTTCTAGGCGTTTTATGGCGACGTCAAGGAAATGGAACTGTCCATCATTTTCATGTTCCATAGTAAATACAATATTTGTATGTGCGTTGTTGAATAGTCTGAGTAGGTAGGAGGCATGACTTTCGTTGTTGCATACTACAAATGTGTCATCGACATATCGACAATAGGAAGTTGTTTGATCAATTGCATGCTTCAGCTTTGTTTTCTCAAGGTTTGACATAAAGATATCTGCTAAAACAGGGCTAAGTGGACTGCCCATAGCTACACCATCTATTTGTCGGTAAAGAGTGTTGTCAAACTGGAATTGTACACCCATGGTACACATTAGCAGTAGGCGTTTGAATTCCGGCTCTGGTAGTGGGAGAAGATCAGACTGTTGACAAATGATTTCAATGGTTTCATTGATTGGGATCATTGTGAACAAGGAGGTTGCATCAAATGAAGCCATGAACTTATTTGAAACGTTCATGTGATTCACGCTTTCAGCAAAATGAAATGAGTCCTTTATGGTGTGCGCGGCCAGCCTTTGGCGAATGGGTTCCAACTTCTCCGCGAGCCAACGGGCAACCTTATGTTGGGGAGAGTTGATCATCGAAAGTATAGGTCTCAGAGGGACTTCTTTCTTGTGTGTCTTTGGAAGGCCATACATATATGGCAAGCGGGACCCTCGGGGTTTCAATTCATTGTACGTGTTGTTGTCAATCAAATTCTTCTTTAGAAGATCTCTCAATACGTTTGTGATGCGTTTTTCGGTTGCATCTGTCTTGTCTTTCTGGCAGTCGTCGACTTTGAACCTCAACGGATCATTGAGCACAGTTTTCATCCTTGCGACGTAGTCATCTTTATCCATCACTACCACTCCTGAGCCTTTGTCAGGTCGCAGTATGACAATTTTGTCATTATTTCTGAGAGCTTTCAATGCTTTTTGATGCTCTTCAGAGAGGACTTTTGAATATGACGTTGGTGAGATGAGGTATTGATTTGCAACGTCGACCAGCTTAGATTTGAACCAGCTCTTCTTGTCTTCATCAACTGGAGTAAGATCATTCAGCTGATAGAATAGGTTTTCGAATTGAGCTGCGACGTCGGTTCTATTGACAAAGTTATTCGGGATATGGAAGTTAAATCCGAGGGAAAGCACTTCCATTTCTATGCGGCTTAAATTCAGACTCGACAGATTATATACAAAATCCTCAGGATTTTCTGGGAAGACTTCATATATTTTTTCCTTTGTCAGGGATTTCGTCAGGGTTTTATAAAAATTTTCACAGGTTTTCTGTTGAAGCTCTTGAATGAAATTGATGAATTTGATCCGGCAAACTATGTTCAAACTATTGACGACACCGTCAAAGGATCTGGCTTCATTTCTCAATTTTGCAATCAGAGATTCTGTTGATTCAATATGCGATTTCGTAATGCGTCGGAGGTTTTTGAGAGAGGGTGGCAATTTGCAACTACGGAGTGACTTCATGAGATGCCGAGGAAAGCAGTGGGACTGCAAGCATTCATTGTAAAACTTTATTCGAGTAACTTCTCTGGATATTCTGCAACGAATTGTCACCAAGCGATCCAGTGACTTGAAAGATTCCGCGGGGAGGCGATTTTTGAGAAACTTCATGCATTTATTCCCCTTGATAAATTTGAATAAAGCGAGAACAACATTGATTTGTGCAGAATAACATGGTACCATCATTTATTTCGTTGGCTTCTCGTCAGCTGCTTACAGCCTAAATAAATTTTCAGGTTTAAGTACAGAAACGTTTTAACGTACTTGCAAATTTTACATGTTGACAGAAAGTTTCACAACTAGTAAACAGTGCTCAGAAAATTGCGCTTATATAGTTTTTACACAGGCAGTTCAAGTTAAAAAATAATAAATAAATGTATGTATATAATGGTAAGGGATGTGCGTTGGATGCATAGTGACTAATAAGTTAGGTAACAATGTACTGAGTTGAACTCAAATCATAGAAACAAGAGACAAACAAAATTACAGATTATAAAAGGAGGGTGAGGTTAAAGACAAAGATTACGCAATCAGATGGGAGAAAAAAGACATCCAGTTACCAAGGCAAGGAATGACTAATAACTGATTCTTTCTGAACACATAGATCTGGTTTCAAGCGTTTGATAGAAATTGCTTCGGCAAACTTGAGGAGAATGGAGCTCCTTTGTCTATTGATAATTTTGAAGGATTTCTCGATTTCCACCTCATGACCCGTGTCGAGGAGATGTCTGGTAATAGCGCTGCTATAAGAGTTTGTTCCCTTGAGACGTAGGCTTTTCGGCACATGTTCAGAAAATCGGAGGTGTGCCCTTCTTTCTGTTCTCCCAATGTAACTGCTCCCGCAGATACACGTAAATTTGTATACACAATTGGAGTTAACATGAGAAGGGTATCTATCGACTTTTGACTGCACCAAAGAGCATGTTGTTCGGTGGACGGGAACCAACTTAGCTGCAGGATAGGCTCTGGCTAGTGACGTCCTCAGTCTTCTGTTGACCATTTCTGCAATGTCTTCACCTTTAAAGTCTAGTTGAATGAAGACAGGCTTTTTTTCGACTGTGATTTGTTTGGTATTTGGGCCTTCACATCTTCCATATTTGTTAATGAATTTTTGAGTATAGCCGTTGTTTTTCAGCACCTTTTCGAGATTCGTGAATTCTTCCTCTAGTTTCTCTGCAGAGCATATTCTCCTCGATCTATAGTACAGAGTCTTGACTAGTGCTCGTTTATAGCTATTTGGACAAAAACTATTAAAATGTAAGTATTGCCCATTCCATGTGGGCTTTCGGTAGATTGACCTCTGGAGGCTACCATCTTCTAGGCGATATATGGCGACGTCAAGGAAATGGAACTTTTATTAATAATCTGTAATTTTGTTTGTCTCTTGTTTCTATGATTTGAGTTCAACTCAGTACATTGTTACCTAACTTATTAGTCACTATGCATCCAACGCACATCCCTTACCATTATATACATACATTTATTTATTATTTTTTAACTTGAACTGCCTGTGTAAAAACTATATAAGCGCAATTTTCTGAGCACTGTTTACTAGTTGTGAAACTTTCTGTCAACATGTAAAATTTGCAAGTACGTTAAAACGTTTCTGTACTTAAACCTGAAAATTTATTTAGGCTGTAAGCAGCTGACGAGAAGCCAACGAAATAAATGATGGTACCATGTTATTCTGCACAAATCAATGTTGTTCTCGCTTTATTCAAATTTATCAAGGGGAATAAATGCATGAAGTTTCTCAAAAATCGCCTCCCCGCTGAATCTTTCAAGTCACTGGATCGCTTGGTGACAATTCGTTGCAGAATATCCAGAGAAGTTACTCGAATAAAGTTTTACAATGAATGCTTGCAGTCCCACTGCTTTCCTCGGCATCTCATGAAGTCACTCCGTAGTTGCAAATTGCCACCCTCTCTCAAAAACCTCCGACGCATTACGAAATCGCATATTGAATCAACAGAATCTCTGATTGCAAAATTGAGAAATGAAGCCAGATCCTTTGACGGTGTCGTCAATAGTTTGAACATAGTTTGCCGGATCAAATTCATCAATTTCATTCAAGAGCTTCAACAGAAAACCTGTGAAAATTTTTATAAAACCCTGACGAAATCCCTGACAAAGGAAAAAATATATGAAGTCTTCCCAGAAAATCCTGAGGATTTTGTATATAATCTGTCGAGTCTGAATTTAAGCCGCATAGAAATGGAAGTGCTTTCCCTCGGATTTAACTTCCATATCCCGAATAACTTTGTCAATAGAACCGACGTCACAGCTCAATTCGAAAACCTATTCTATCAGCTGAATGATCTTACTCCAGTTGATGAAGACAAGAAGAGCTGGTTCAAATCTAAGCTGGTCGACGTTGCAAATCAATACCTCATCTCACCAACGTCATATTCAAAAGTCCTCTCTGAAGAGCATCAAAAAGCATTGAAAGCTCTCAGAAATAATGACAAAATTGTCATACTGCGACCTGACAAAGGCTCAGGAGTGGTAGTGATGGATAAAGATGACTACGTCGCAAGGATGAAAACTGTGCTCAATGATCCGTTGAGGTTCAAAGTCGACGACTGCCAGAAAGACAAGACAGATGCAACCGAAAAACGCATCACAAACGTATTGAGAGATCTTCTAAAGAAGAAATTGATTGACAACAACACGTACAATGAATTGAAACCCCGAGGGTCCCGCTTGCCATATATGTATGGCCTTCCAAAGACACACAAGAAAGAAGTCCCTCTGAGACCTATACTTTCGATGATCAACTCTCCCCAACATAAGGTTGCCCGTTGGCTCGCGGAGAAGTTGGAACCCATTCGCCAAAGGCTGGCCGCGCACACCATAAAGGACTCATTTCATTTTGCTGAAAGCGTGAATCACATGAACGTTTCAAATAAGTTCATGGCTTCATTTGATGCAACCTCCTTGTTCACAATGATCCCAATCAATGAAACCATTGAAATCATTTGTCAACAGTCTGATCTTCTCCCACTACCAGAGCCGGAATTCAAACGCCTACTGCTGATGTGTACCATGGGTGTACAATTCCAGTTTGACAACACTCTTTACCGACAAATAGATGGTGTAGCTATGGGCAGTCCACTTAGCCCTGTTTTAGCAGATATCTTTATGTCAAACCTTGAGAAAACAAAGCTGAAGCATGCAATTGATCAAACAACTTCCTATTGTCGATATGTCGATGACACATTTGTAGTATGCAACAACGAAAGTCATGCCTCCTACCTACTCAGACTATTCAACAACGCACATACAAATATTGTATTTACTATGGAACATGAAAATGATGGACAGTTCCATTTCCTTGACGTCGCCATAAAACGCCTAGAAGATGGTAGCCTCCAGAGGTCAATCTACCGAAAGCCCACATGGAATGGACAATACTTACATTTTAATAGTTTTTGTCCAAATAGCTATAAACGAGCACTAGTCAAGACTCTGTACTATAGAGCGAGGAGAATATGCTCTGCAGAGAAACTAGAGGAAGAATTCACGAATCTCGAAAAGGTGCTGAAAAACAACGGCTATACTCAAAAATTCATTAACAAATATGGAAGATGTGAAGGCCCAAATACCAAACAAATCACAGTCGAAAAAAAGCCTGTCTTCATTCAACTAGACTTTAAAGGTGAAGACATTGCAGAAATGGTCAACAGAAGACTGAGGACGTCACTAGCCAGAGCCTATCCTGCAGCTAAGTTGGTTCCCGTCCACCGAACAACATGCTCTTTGGTGCAGTCAAAAGTCGATAGATACCCTTCTCATGTTAACTCCAACTGTGTATACAAATTTACGTGTATCTGCGGGAGCAGTTACATTGGGAGAACAGAAAGAAGGGCACACCTCCGATTTTCTGAACATGTGCCGAAAAGCCTACGTCTCAAGGGAACAAACTCTTATAGCAGCGCTATTACCAGACATCTCCTCGACACGGGTCATGAGGTGGAAATCGAGAAATCCTTCAAAATTATCAATAGACAAAGGAGCTCCATTCTCCTCAAGTTTGCCGAAGCAATTTCTATCAAACGCTTGAAACCAGATCTATGTGTTCAGAAAGAATCAGTTATTAGTCTTTCCTTGCCTTGGTAACTGGATGTCTTTTTTCTCCCATCTGATTGCGTAATCTTTGTCTTTAACCTCACCCTCCTTTTATAATCTGTAATTTTGCTTGTCTCTTGTTTCTATGATTTGAGTTCAACTCAGTACATTGTTACCTAACTTATTAGTCACTATGCATCCAACGCACATCCCTTTCCATTATATACATACATTTATTTATTATTTTTTAACTTGAACTGCCTGTGTAAAAACTATATAAGCGCAATTTTCTGAGCACTGTTTACTAGTTGTGAAACTTTCTGTCAACATGTAAAATTTGCAAGTACGTTAAAACGTTTCTGTACTTAAACCTGAAAATTTATTTAGGCTGTAAGCAGCTGACGAGAAGCCAACGAAATAAATGATGGTACCATGTTATTCTGCACAAATCAATGTTGTTCTCGCTTTATTCAAATTTATCAAGGGGAATGAATGCATGATATAAAACAAAAGTCGATTATTTAGTATCTCGTAGCAAGTTAATGGTTTCATGCCCCACACCTTTTTTCTGACATAGAATGCATCTTAAATAAGGCAAAGCATAGTTGAGTTTTTCTATTTAGTCGGGGGGAGCCTAAAGTCTTTTGTAATTCTCAAGTATTGGTTTTGTAGGGATTCTGTCGCCGCGAAGTGCTCTCGCTCTGTTATGAATTGGCAGAAGTTACAGCCAGGTACTTCGGTTGTTCGATACGCATCCTGTCAAAAAGGGTCAAAGGACACCATCTAGCATGGCAGCAGAAGGGAAGTAGTCGCCGTATAAGGGGGAGCAATAATCGAACATCTCGTCAACACTGGTCACTCCATCTCAACAAACGTCTCCTCCTTCAAAGTAATCTACAAAGTGTAGAACAACCTGCCAAAGACAATACGTTTCCGTCTTCTTTGCAGTACAGAAGTCATAGCCATTCAGTTAGAAGAAACAGAACCACGCATAGAAAAGAAAACTATTCAGCCAGTCCTGCTATCAAGGTAACAACTCTGTTGATCTGACTTAACTTTTGCTTTTTTGTTTGTTTTTCTAACCACTTAAAACTCTTGTGTCCCCTTACGACTCTTGCATATTTCCGTATTTTATTTTGTTTCCATGTTCACTCTGAGCACAACTCTTTCATCAAACTATTCATGTTATCACGTGACTCTTTTTTAATAATCTTTTGTGACAACTCACCACTTTTGTTACTACCCTCTTATATCAACATCCAATCCCTATAAATACCTTTTGTATAACGTAACTCACCGCAAAACTTACTAATTCCCACCTGTTTAGTTAAAATAACCGAAACCAAATGTATTTTTCGTCTGATAAACTTAATGTATAAATACATACAAAATAACCCACATATATTTGCGATTGGTACATCTGTGAAAATGAATTCTCCGCTCAAAAGAGACTCTTCGCTGAACTACTGGTCTTCTCTCTATTAATGTTCGAATGTGGATTTTTCATGAACTAAAGAAGTTAAAATTCATGCGCCATTCGATAGGATTCCAGTGGCTGATGAATGGTTTACGAGCTCGCCTTGTAACCAGAAGGTCCTGGGTTCGGACCCCGGTGGGTACGTGATGATGAAGAGTCCCAAACTAGGCTTGCGAAACACCTGTCCAGTACTACCAGGTTATCTAATGATTCTCTAACTGATGTCAGCTCATGATGAAATCCTTCAGGCAGTCTTTTATAATTGTTTATAGTTCTACCTGATGCAATGCGAGTGAGAAGAGTTGTGCATAAAGACAGGCTTTTGAAAAGAAAACCAATATCTTGTATGAATTCAAGTGTCTGTTCACAACAGTATTATTGAGTTAGCTTTACAACATACCACTTGTCCTACCAGAACTTTTATTGCCCCTCTCAATGTGACATACCCCTTCTTAAGTGATTTCCCAATTCTCATTTACCCATTTACCAAAAATTTAAAAAAAAATGAGCGAAGAAATATACATTCCTTTACAATTAGTTCCTCATCATCGGCTGCCTCTGCACCAACGTATAGTTTATTACATCAAAATGTGTTAACAATCAAGTGGTTATCTTAGTTAATCAGTTTCAGATATAGGCGCCGGTGAAATCAAGAGGTTAAAGGTCATCAAAGCGTCAACTTACTAATAGATGTTTGTAACAAGATATCTAAGTTTTAAAAAAGGGGTGAAAATCATCTATGGAATTCAAGATGGGTTGATTCCTAGGCACTGGAAACAAGTTATTCTATAATCAAGAAATTTGTAAATTATAGCAATGATGACTAAGAAGAATAGGATGACTCAGAAGAATTCCGTAAAATACAAATAATCGAGTTAATAGAATTAATTAGCTAGAATTGTAAAGATTAGCATAGTCAAAAGACAGTTACAAGGGAGAGAAGTTAATACATATTATGTGTAGTTGGCCATGACAAAGAAAAAGGGGCTGTACAAATTTCTTCTGAAGCAACACATAGATTGATTTGGGTTGTTCAGATGAATTCTGATTGCCTCTGTTGTATGTGTAAAATTGTTACTCGTAAGGGCATGCGAGAAGTTGAGTGATATACGATAGATAACTCAGAAGGCTTTGTTAGATGTTTGTTAGATTTGATGTTCAGACAGTATCAACGAGATGAGCTAGTATTGAGCTGCGTGTAGCAGCTTTATTCGGACCTTTGACAAACGAAGATAGGAGGAGGTGTTCAGAAATTCGACGATGAACTTGGCTGATTGTACACCCTGTGTAACTAGCTCTGCACGGGCAGTTAAACCGGTAAACTGTTTTTCTTTTTTAAGTATCTCAAAGAAGATTAAGGTGGCGCAATAAAGAGAAACATGTGGAATACAAGAAGTAATAGACTGCAAATTGTAGAGACTGGATGATATCGGATTGTCTGAACTTTCTTACATCGTAGAAGGTTAGACGGAAAATTTTTCTAGAAATTGACTTGAAGTTAGGGGAACAGAGAAGATCAGTGGAGAGACATAATCCAAGGTATTCAACATTCGACGTAGTTTCAACGTCAAAGCCCTTTATGATACAGGAATCATGAAGACGAACCAATTCATGTAATTAATCATATTTGTATTTGAAAGTGGCAATAACGACCTGATATTTGAAGGGATTTAGCTCAAGATCATTTGAAAATGACCACTGACTAAGTTTTGGTAAAAAAGTTATTCATTTTGTGATAATCTAACCGAAATGTCACCGACATGGAAGCAGTCGGATAGTCAGCATACTTAAAAAAAATTGGCTTCATTACAATGAAGCAAGTTATACGAAGAGAAAGAAAACAGAAAAGTGGAATGAACAGCAATTTTAGGGAACACCGGCTAGAATAAGCAAAGCAGTGGAAGAATTCTATTTATATACAATGTACTGGTTCCTATCAGGAAAATAAGAATGCAACCGTTTATTAATCCGTCACTTTATTTGTATCACAACAAGCTTGTTTGATAAAAAACGGTTGGGGACAGGGTCAAAAGCCGCTCTATAATCCGAAGAAACACAATATATTTCGTACGTTTGTACAAACTGTAGACAATATTATGGGTAAAGACACCTCTGGTATCTAAAGTACGCCAACCGTGTTTGTAAGCAATTTATTTTGGGTAGTGTAAAGCCTTCAATGAAAGTTCAGGATTTAGTAAGCGTAGTGTTTCCATTATTTTACGAAAAGTTTCAGTTAATGGTGGTAGGTCTAAGTTTAGCACTTGAATCAAGACAATTTGGCTTGTCCTTTTGAGAGACAGGCACAACATTTTCGGAAAATGCTACATTGAATAATCCTTCAAAGAAGTTTCATCTTGAGATGTTATTGAGTCCTCCGAGTTGTAGTTTGAGGTTCTGTGTTTCCTAGGAGAGAATAACGCCAGCTTCACCAACACATTGTCCAGTTATGACAGCAGAAAAACACCGAAAACACACATTTAAACTTCAGATTTTCTGAGTTGTTATAAAAATTTTCACACACCTCTACCACATAACTAAATGGTGTAGTTAGGGACTGTGGAATCGACAAGAACCTGTTCAACAACTGCTACCACGACTCAACTGCAAACATATCGAACAGTTTGACTATCCGTATAATTTATTCATAATAAGAATAATAAGAGTGAACAATTGTAATTTCAGTAAATTCTTCCTTTCTCAGGCCCTACAAAATTATAAATCCAATAATTTTAGTGTACAATAGACAAAAAAAGAATAGGCAAATTAGAATTAATATCAAAAAGTGTATATTGTTGTGAGTGTATAGGATGACTGTCATTCCATCTTGTACATGTACCGCACAAAACACTTTCTGACACATAGTTCTAATTTGCCTTTACTAACTGGCTGGCTATTGTATGCCAAAATTAGTAAATTTATAATTGTAGAGCCTTGGGCGAGAAGGCATTCATTGAAACCACAATTATTCGCTCTAATTATTACTATTATTATTATTACTCTTTTTTTGATTATTGGATATTGTTCCTTCTATTCTTTGGTTTCATTTTATCTCCTCTCCTGATATAATATAGCTGTATCGTTTTTATTTTAAAAAAATTTTTCTATCAACTCTTTAAATCTTTCCAAATCTTATGTGTTATTTCGTCTAACCGAATTGTGTAATCGCCTATTAAATAGTTCAATAGTCCTCAAGTTTGCCAAAGCCATTGTTATCAAACTGTTGAAATCCTGTTTACCCTGTTACTGTTAATTACACCGGAGAGATTTATCTGCTAACCATCGTCTAGAGGACTCCACAGAAAAGAACTAAACACAAATAGAGAAGACATTCATATGTAAAAATAATTCTGGATTGGTTATTTGTTTTTTTTTTAAAATTTTGATTACGGCTTGATTCCACACCGTATTTTCAGTACAAGTATGGAATTTCCAGCATGTGCTATGGGTAGCCGAATTGTGCAGGCCAACCATAAATATCACGTGTGCGTCGGCAGGGGATCAAACTCCGGACCATGTGTATGGTCGACGAGAGTCCTAACCACTGTGTCACCGACGCACACTGAGACATATAAACTTGAAGCTTAACATTTACTCTGGCAGTATGAAATTCTTGAAAATGGTTTGACAAGTACACAGCTAATACTAGTCATTAACTATGTTTCAGAAAGTCACAACATATTTTAATTAAGACTTCTAATGAACGAAATGAGTTCAGCGAAAAATTTCTTCATCAGGTTTGTACAAACAAAGGAAATGTATTCATCTCTAGTAAAGGTCTCTTTGTTCAGCTGCTTGTCTTGTTTTCTTCACTAGAGCTTCGACGAGGTTTGTTCATGAAATATGTCTTATTTCAAAAGTATACTTCTACTTAACATTCATTTATATCTTGTTACGACAGTGAATATGTTAGTTGACATGAGTGAATAAAGCAGGAACAAGAGTTTGTGCAGAATCAGATGGCATCATCATGATCACTGTTTATTTCGTCGACTTCTCATCAGTTGCATCCTAGAGCTTAAAGAAATTAATTAAGCTTACGTAGAGATTTTAACGTACTCTCAAGTGTGATGTGATGTCAGTTGACAGGAGAGACTCCAAATTTAATGAACAGGGCTCAGAAATTACACTTATGTAGCCTGTGCATAGATGGTTTAAACACAATAAATAAAAGCTTGGATACGACGGCAAGGGAGTTATGCAACAAAGACAGGAGGTAATTGAGATGATGAGCAATCAGTGAACTGAGTAACAAGGTGGTGAGTTCAATTCAAATCATAGAAACAAGAAGCAGTCAGTGTTTTATCATAACGAATGTGAATAAACTAAAGCCAAAAATTATGTAATCAAATAATCGATAGTGGATGCATGCAATTGCCAGTGCAAGGAAAGATTAATAAAGAAATACTGAAACATAAATTGGGTTTTAGGAGTTGGATAACTATCATCGCTTCAGTAAACTTGAGCAGAATTGAACTATTTTGTCTATTGATAATTTTGAAGGATTTCATGTTGTCCATTTCATGACCCGTATCTACGAGAAACCTGTTGCCGGTACTGTTGAAACAGTTTATTATCTTGAGATATAGGCTTTTTGGCACATGCTCATAAAAAAATCTGAGGTAAGTCCCTTCTGTTTACCCCACACTGTTACTCACTTTATTAGTTACTCATCAACCTATCCACCTCTCGTCTTTATTAAGTTATTTTTTTATCATTGTATCGAAGCCTTCTTTTTTTTTTGCTTAAACTTGAATTTTCTGTGCGTAAATGATATGTACTCACGTAATATGTGTGTTTGTTTTTGACTGTCTGTTATATTTTGCTATGTATATATGGATCGATATTCCATTATAATTGACAATATGTTTTTGTCCGTCCACTAACTAACAAACATGTCTGACCTTGTTGTCACATGACATTACAACCAATCATGTTAAGACTGTCTATTGATTCGTTCATTTTTGAACATTCGCTCATACGCTTGTGTGACATTGATTTTCCTTGTTTGAAAATAAATACAAGTATCATCGTGAACCTGGTGGTTTTCTGATTTCGGCATTCTTGCGTCAGGACTATTAATTACTCGACCAGTACATAACAATAATTTGGCGACGGGAACTCTAATAACTCACTCAGCAGCAGTATACAACAGTAAACTACATAAATGTAATTTTCTGGCCACTGTTCATTGAGTTGGGAGCCGCCCTTGTCACCTGATATCATCATGTCACATTTGCAAGTATATTAAAATTGTTCTGTCCATAGACTTAATCATGATTTCTTTCGCCTGTGTGCAGTTGATGAGAAGCCGACGAAATAAGCAATGATGGCCATGCCATGTTATTCTGTACAGACCGTTGTTTTTACTTTGTTCTAATTCATAAAGAGGAATACCTGTATAAAGAAGTCTAGTGTCATTATGTGGTTCAGATCAATGGCCTCTGAGAAGCTAGTTTAGTGTTCTGATGAATTCTGAAGAACTGAAAGAAAATGTAATTCTAGGTCAACTGCAATAGTCTGCTAACACTGGCCTGGGTATTTTCAAAGGGAAGGTGTTCATTTTAACTCTAGCCATTTCTCAGTTACAGTCAAATCTGTGCATAAAACTACAACTGTTTCAGATGTTAGATAATCTTAATAATTAAAGTAAATTTGATTGGACACTAGTAATTAGTGTGATGTCTCTAGTCCTTTCTTTGGTGCAGACTGAATTCTATCAGTCAGGTTTGAAATATGGCGACCATTCTAGGCACCTTGCCATCATGGTGCACATTGACTTCATGATATTAGATGGCTGGAGGCAATCGGCCAGAGGAAGCCTTGGACCTAGGTTTCGTGCTAGTTGGCACTCGTCACTGGACACATCACACTAGTTACTAATGTCCAATCAAAGTATCCAATACAATCCTACAGGAGATCAGTCGCGAGCCTGAATAGCTCAGTGATGACGTCGCTGGCTGCAGCACTGACAGACGCGGGTTTGGATCTCAGAAGGGACATGAGTTCCTTCAAGGTTGCAGATAAGTCTTGCTGACGAGTGCCGACTGGAACAAAATCTACGCCCAAGGCTTCCTGCCGATTGTCTCCAACCATCTAATGTCATCAGAAAGTAAATTTATTGAGATGAATATTCATTTCTTTATACAATAAACAATGTTAATTCCTTAAATTTAAGCCTTAGTGTCATATGAATTGGGTTTTATGAATTAAACTAATAATAAAATCAACGGACACGAATGTTTGTATGTAGTTCAGTGTTTGTATAAATGGGGTATGTTGTATCGATGAGTTCTGTTCAACAGTGTCTGACCATCCTTTTTTGTTATCACTTGACCAACTTCAATATTCACATAGGTAAGTTACATTTCTAACATAAACATGGTGAGATTTTAATGCATATTTGTTGCTTCTGTTGTGACAAATGCACGTTAACTTTGTAAATAAAAATGTTAGGAGTATACTTGATGATACGATTCCTGTGATACTTTCAGATGATATTGTAGGCACCGTAACGATGCAACGTGTGCTACTAATTTGCATGGATAACTGAAGGTTAATCATATTGACTAGCGTTGCTGGCTGGTCAGTATGTGGGCGTCTTAACAATAAATCTCACAGTACGCAACTTGCGGATATTTGACATAATGCCAAGTATTAATAATAATAATAACAATGATTTGCTTCATTCTAAAACAGTACTTATGAAGCAGCAAGGAATTCTCAGCACCTGGTACAATATTGCATCTAATACACACACAAAACATTACATAGTGTATTATCATTCCCTTGGGTTCCTAGCAGGACACAGGACCTCAACAGTCCACTTCTATTTTGTCCTGTTCTCCACAGTCGTCCTTAGCTGATCCCACGATTGCCCATAAGTTTTCATCTCTTCCTCACATGATCCCCTTCATGTCACCTTGAGACCCATGTCCAACTAGCCGTTTCCCACTCGCCTTCCACTCAGGAGATGACCTGGCGCGCAGTGTCAATCAACAGTTTCCTCAGTGTGTGTGTGTGTGTGTGTATCAGACCCATCTCTATTTTCTTCGAAATATTTGTTGAGCAATAGGTTCTTGGTTGGTTCGTTCCCAGAGTCTCTTGTTCCTAGTTCTTTCCAATCGGCTGTTTGATCTCCGATATGAAGCCTGCGAAGGTAGCAGCTGTTGATAAAAGTCTGCAGCGGTCTGTTTAAAATATTGTACGTGAGAGGCGTGCAATATTTCTGATCCAAACCAAAAAAGTGTCTAAAAATTTGTAGATGTGAAACAAACAACTCCACTTAGATTCTTCTCAACCATCGTGATTGGTTGTTAAAGTACCTTCCCTTTATGAATTTAATCAAAGCAAAAGTAAATGTTCGTGTACAATATGATATAAGGCCATCAATTATTTCGCCGTCAAATTCTCTTCATCTGCTCTCAACCTAAAAGTTGATTGTGTAAATGTACATGGAACTTCATCATACTTGGAATGGCCCAACGTGATTTTTGCTAACAGAGACACACAAGTTAATACGTGATGATCAGAAATTCCAGTTGTACAACTAATGAAGAAGGAGTTGGAGGTTCAAACAAAATACCAACGTGCAATATGAATGGTCAGATACACATTGAAAATTGAGTTGCATAGTCAACACAACAAGAGGAGAGGAGTCAATGATGAGTAAGTAGTAGTGCGATGAGTTTCACTCAAGTCACAGAAACAAAAAAAAGAACTGGATCACACCAAAACAATCAAAGGTGGGTCGGCGAAACAAGCAAAATATTACATAATCAGTTGGGACGAAGAGATTAGACGTTGGTTCACCAAGGAATGGAAACACCAATAACTGAATCTTTATGAACACATAAATCAAGTTTTAAACGTCTCATAGTGATTGCTTCAGAGTTGAGCTATCTATTGAGCTGTCTATTAATAATCTTCAAGGATTCCACTGTTTCTACCTCATGATCCGTATCAACAAGATTGATGTCTGGCGAGAGCACAGTTCAGAGCAATTATTCCCTTGAGACGTAAACTTTTTGTATACACACCCAGTGTCCTCACAATAAAAATCTGTTTACAAGTATCTCCTATTCTCTGTTCCTTGGATTCTTTGTTCTGTCACAGTAATGAAAGTGTGTTCAGTTTTGACAGGGTGTATTAAACGACACTAAGTCACTATGACTTGTTACAACTTTGAAACTGACATCAATAGAAAAGATCTATCATTCTGTCATATTAAAATCTGATATTATTTATTTATTAAAATAGTTTAGTGACTTGAATGACTTTCAACAGTGGTTACCGTCTTTTCTCTTAATATAATATCGATAATAATTTTGTATTTCTGACAATTGTTGGTTAGTATGTAAGCCAACTTCTGGTTTATGCCTGTTGTCAACTTTGTTTTTGAAATGTCATTAGGCTTTTCTTCTCCAACCATTCAGTGTCATTCTAAAACGGAAATTCTTCATAAAAGGAGTGAAACTATGTCCTTTATTATATATTTTTTAGTCGGTAATTAACCTTTCTGCAGTGTGTTTTTCAATCGATAAACAGAGGAGGGGGTGCATGGATTCAGTGGAATATTATTTACAATTTCCAGTTTGTTGATTTGTAGGGATTTGATTGGTGACAGATTTGATGTAAAAGCTGACATAAGTTAGAGGACCACTGGAAAATCATCTGGAAGTGCTGGACAACTGCTTCTTCCCCCTAGTTTGCAATTCTTCAACAATACGCTTCCACCACTGCAGTTCGAACCCAGGACCTTCCAGTTACAAGGCGAGGTTGTAGGCAACTCAACTAGTGGGACCGTTTATTTTTAATGATCACTTGTCATCTTAGTGGAGGAGGATTACAATAATTCTTGTGAACAGTCTATTTTCCGGAAAATAATAATAATAAATAATAATAAACTTTGACAATTATCCCTTTTACATATATATGTAAAACCATTGACAGGTAGTAGTGATACAGATGTCGGAGAACACTATGTTTATAGATGTGGTCAGCAGTTGACGAAATCGACTTGTTTAAGACGCCGTAGGATTCCATTCTGAAGGTTGTAAAGAATCAATCACTCTCAGGTACAGATCTTTGGATCGGTGACAGAATGTATTCTGCTATATGATAGAGGAAGTAAAGTGACTGTCCCAGTATCCGAGACTTCATCATAGTCATATATATATATAGTACGATAAAGCCGTTCAAAAGGATTTCGTCAACATCATCTTCATGCAACTGAAGCTCTAACGATCGATAAAGAAAAGCCTGATATTTGTGTTCAGAAGCGTTTTACCCATCCAGCCTTTTGTGTTTTACTACCGTGGCCTTAATATCAAATTTTGTTTTCCTAAACTGTTGTTTCATAAAAATCTATGCATTCTTTTTTGATTTTATTGTTGTAACCAATTTTCAATCCATTATTCTCTTGTTTCCTGTCAGTTTTTTTCAAATAATTAGTTGTCAACGCTCCGAACTGAGTAAGATTATTTGCAGTCTTTCAAACTTTATTACTCATATATTTTGATGTATTTTGTTACTAACTGACAGATAACCTCTGACCTCTGTTGTAAATTAACATCATTCAAATATATATATATATATATATTTGAGTGAGGCAAGAATGACAAATATACCACCACTATAAGAGCTCATTCAGTCTATTACTTCAAAGATTCTTCTCAACCAGCTACAACCTGAACAATACAACTGAAATACAAGTTATATTTAAGGTTTGAACATACTTTTTCCTCAATGACAAGGAGTAATTGCTAGAAATTAAGAGTAACATTAGTCAGGAATGACGTAAGTTGTTAAATTATTAAGAGTATTTAAAACGATTAACTATTTACAGGAAAAATAGATGACTATGCTTAGAAACAAAAGGACAGAGTTCAATAAATTTTGTGTGGGTAGAAACAAAGTTTAACTAGAAAGAGTATAACAATACAATAGGTGACGTTACTACAGGAAATATGTCCTTATAAATAGCAAAACAAGGAGGGGGCTAGGGTTAGACATGTTTAGATGGGAAAATAAAATTTTCTAAGTACGACAGATTGAGTAGTAAAGTTTGTATACTTGGTTATCACCAGGGCAGTGTAAGATCTACCATTGTCTCCTGCAGATAGATTTAGATTATTGATAATAATTTGCTTTATTCCAAAACAGTACTTGTTATACAGAATGAAATTCTCAGCATTTCACTACAGTATATTGCATCCAATTAGTACATTATCAATTAATAAAATTCTACATAGATTATGGGTAATCTCAGTTAATTTTGACAACAACATATTAGCATGTCGGTAGCAAAGCCAAAATTGAACAGAATGTTTGAAGTTGTTAAAAAAAGTAGACACCAGCACATTTACTGGCGTAATCGGTGACAAAAAGGTCGAGATATACAGAGTGTGAAAGAACGAAGAAGAATGTTTTAAATAGAGGTTTTACGGAAAAGCGAGACAAAACAGCTCATAAAAAAGAGAGAGACAGAAAAGGAAAAGAAAGGAAGAAAAACGTTGTACCTATAAATGATATGAGTTGGAAAGACGAGATCCAGTTGTTCTACTGACTATTTAATAAGTTAAAGGTTTCACGCCTAATGCTTTATTTATCGCACAGAACACGAGCTAAGTAGGGTATGGATGAGTTTTTGTACTTACTAGTGCGAGCATATAGTTTTCTATATAGGCTTCTGGCCTACCTGCCTGATGAGATACAAGGGGAGAGTTGTAGATGAAGCGGGTGGTGTGAGATAGACAGAGTGTATTAAGCCCATTTTTTACATGAGTCCATGTGCCTGTCAACCAGAATATTAACAAACTGGTTAAGTGGCACATGGCTTACCCTGCTGACAACCTTTAACATCCTGCGTAGTAGCCAGCCCTGGAAAACCTAAGGGGGAACAATAGAGAATAATAGGTAGGATGCAAGAGTAAACGAATCGTAAGAGTAAGGGGTCTTAACTTCTTAATGTAGGAGGTAAGACGGAATCGTTTGATGACGATTGTCTCAGCAAAACTTGACAGGCTAAGTTTCTTTCACATATTGATTATTTTGAACACCTTTATATTGTGTGTCAGAGTCAGAGTGGTTAGGACTCTCGCCGACCATGCACATGGTCCGAGGTTCGATCCCCTGTCGACGCACACCTGATATTCATGGTCGGCCTGTTGAATTTGGGCTACCGATATTACATGCTGAGAATTCCATACCTGTACGAAAAATACTGTGTGGAATCAAGCTATAATAAAAAGCATATGACGTGTGTCCAATAGATGGCATACAAACACACTGTTTGATGCCTGTGAGTCATTTAGTCTTAGGTTCTTTGGTATATATTCAGAAATGTGGACCATAACCCTTCTCTCTGTTCTTCTAGTGCATGTGCTTTGGCACGTACATTTAATCAGGTAAGCTCATTTAGAGGTAACAAGAGGTAGGAGTTTGTCCACTTTTGACTGTCTTAAACAACTGGTCTTTAGATAAACATACAAAAGTTTGGCGTCTGGATGTTTTTTTCAGAACAGCGTTCAGTTTGGATTTTATTCTACTAGCAGTATCATCACCTTTAGGGACAAGCTGTAGAAAGATAGACCTTTTTTCTTCCGTGTTGCGATTCACTTCTTCAAGACATATTTCCTATGTTTGTCGATGAACTTCTGTGGGTAATCATTATCACTCAGGCATTTTCGATAGACAGAAAAAAGGATTACCACTTTATGATATTAAACAACTGAAGTCTACTGCGATGGTGTCTAGTAAACCATTTACTGATGAAATTTGGTGCTATGTATCCCTGTATTATTATAATTATAACATAAAATCGATACATTGTGGGCACCAAAAAATGCACCACACAAAATCTCACAGTTTATGCAATGGCTGGGATATTGTAGAGACGCTGAAATCGAAGCAGGTGTCTGTCTTAAGGAAACACCATCCTCAAGGACCTTTGATTTTGATTCTGATCTAGAAGACAGTGGAGCAATATGAGGAGCTGGTTCTCCATGGTTTTCAGTGAACAAAACAGGTTAATATGCCACTCGACTAATTCGAATCCTGTAGCCCATGTACACAATAGGTTTGTCACCGTTGTGAGTAACAGTGGTTCACCTTTGTTCTTTCACTTTTGTGAAAAATACCCACACCACAAGAAGGCTGAAAGTTCTTGCGTCACAGCGCTGATCCTACATAGTTTCAGATGGCCGGCTTATTCAGTTTTTATTCTTATTGATATTACGAAACTGATTATATTCGCTTATTAAATCAGAAATTCGAATTTACTTTTTTTTCACCCCTTTTCTGGTTATTCTTTCTCCAATCGTTTTTAATTGACTTTCATTTCACTTTTAATGAAATAATTTCATTTACTTTTCCTAAGATTGGATAAAATTATATATAAAAGAATTTAGTCAAGCCTTGTGTTTGTATTATTAAGGCGGGGTAGAAAAATGATGATTTGTCTACCATTCTATTGACAGTCAGCTATAGAACAGTTAATAACCTTCAAACTCTGTTTAGTTGTGATGTAATGTTACAGTCGGCCAGTATTATGGGTGCAAAACCGTCGTCCGCTTGAAATAGGTTTAATGGTATGTAGGCCTTAATATACTAAGGTTTTTAAATACCACGAATAGCCAAAAGTACCTCAGTTTTTTTTTCACCCGTTTGACATTTGCTCATAACAAAACATTATCATGAAATGATGTCGTCTGCCTTCAATTAAAAGGTTGTTTTGAATTAGATTGTTCACTGTTCAAGTTCAACAACAACGAGAAGAAGAAGAAGAACGAGGGTAGAGTCACACACTGAAATCAACTTGGTTCCACATAACGTTGGTTTTTCTTAATTTTCTCATTGGGATATTTTACGAGGAAATGCTGTCACAAACAAAACAAATAAACAAACAATTGGCTGTTCATTGCAGTAAACAGTATATAAATAAGACTTTAGGGGTGATGACCACTTGAAGTTTTGCTTGTATTTTTAATTTTCCGCTCTACAGGCATTTTTGTTTATTTGAATTCACACAAAATGGTGGATAAATCAATACAATAATTCACTCTGTTTCTTTTTTTTTATTTTATTGTTTTGTGCTTATGTTTACTGATTGAATATTTTTTTAATATTACAAAAAGAAAAAAGAAAATATAATTTATGTCATTATTTATCATAATTTATAAAATAAAGTAAATAATGATTTATTTATTTTGAAAACTATTAGAAAATATTTCCTTGCTTTGTTGTTTATGAGATCTCATTAAATACATGGAATTGCTTATTGTTTTTCCCTTCGGCTTTCCTAATATTTTCAGGCTATAATAACTCCTTTCGCCCTAGAAGTAAAACCTGTTTAGAGCAGTTTACCAGTGCTACTATTGTCCCAGAAACCACTGTTTTTCTATTTTGGCTTGGCTGTTATCTGTCGTCTCCTCCTCTCAAAATCTTCTCTCTCCTCGCACCGACGACACACTCATCGCTTCCCACTAGGCTACCACCACTCGAGTGATTGCTTGGCGCTAGATGTCATTCGACGGCTTCATCAGCATATGTTCGATCCATCTCCTTTTACTCCTACATATTTATGGAGCAGTCGGCCCTTGGTTGGTTTGTTGTCAGTGCTTCTTCTTGCTGGTTCTCCCTACCGGCCATTTTATCTTCAGCATGAAGCCAGCAAAGGTAGCTGTTGATAAAAGTCTGTAACCTGTTTGAAACTATTTTCGTGACACACAGTACAATTTTCTGACCCATACAGGACCACCACTCAGTGACTTAGCATTAGTGTTGAAGTCCTCAAATCGTGTTTTTATAGCTGAGTGCAGAAAACTGGGAGTGGGGCCAGCGACTGCACCCTACAAAACCATTCAAACTACTATAGAAAATTCAACGCACTATTTTGGCTTGATTGTGCCATATTTGACAAGAGATGCAATGAAGGCGGTGTTAATGTTGGATAGCTAGAGTTCAACGTCCCAACCAACTGATAGAGTTCATCTTCCATTCCTACTGGTGAAGATTTTCGCCCCTAATCCCTTTAGACAGGCTAATGACTTACTTAGGTTGTCAATAGCTGAGTCAATATTTAACATATATTTTCATCAAAAACTTAATGATGATATCCTGAATTTCTTCAACAAGTGCCACCCTGCAATCCACCTCAAATTAAGAAAGGCGTTTGACACAAAAATATCTTTTCTGGACATTCAACTAACAAGAAATGAATAAGATGCAGCGTTAAAAAGACCCGTACACAGAAAAACCATATCGAACGGACAACTCCCTAACTTTAAACACTTGAGTGCCATTATATACAAAACGAAACCTGATCCATTCACTGAGCTAAAGAGTTCGCGGCATTTGCAGCTCTGACACAGTGGTAGAGGGGCTGAACAATCTGAAAGGAATTCTTATTGACGATGACTACCCAGAATGATTCATCACGAAATTCGCAAGGTCTAAACTAGCAAAACAACCCACACTTTCTGTTTATAAGAAACCTCTCTTCTTGAATCTATGACTCAATATAGAAATACTGGGATATCGCGTGTCCACTTTACTAGATAAAGCTTTCTTCACGACTTTCTCCAAGAAACCAGCAACTCTCATGAAAGTGAAGGATAAGCTACCATTTCTGACCTTATCAGAGTGTATTTATCAATTCACTTGCTTGCGTGGAGCTAGGTGTGTCAGCCATACTCCCAATCTGGTATCCAAACGTATCATCAAACAAATAAACCCATGGTTTTATAAAGAAACCTCATCGAATCTGGACACCAGGCTAAACCACAAATCAAATTCACAGTCATCTACAGAATACACGCGAATATTCCAAAAACACTGAGAAGCAAACTTCCTCAAACCGCAGAAGCAATCACAATTCACCTGTCAAATCCCTAATCTCTGCATACACAAGACGTTTGTTTGTTCAGTCACTAAAAAAAATTCGCAATCGACCTGATTCATCCTAACATCAAATACGCATTATTTTGTGTTCTTTTTTGTTTCTTTATCGTATAATTTCCTTCCATCAACCTCCATCTCCAATCAAATCTCCACCCGTTATCACCAGTCTTGTTAACTTAATTCTCATCCAGTTTCAGTTGATTGAATTCTACTCTATTCCATCAATTGTATTGCGTCATTCGACTTGCCCATTTTAATTGAGTTCTAGTTCTCACCCTATCCACGTTTTCTACATTGCGTAATTTGTTATCTGAAATTTACGATTGTAATGAGATATCTTTCAAAGAAATATTCCTTTTGTTGCATAAGATTATTTGCGATACACATATGTGATTGTACAGATTGAGAGTAATATCGCTAAAAAGACCAACTCTTCTCTGAACGCCTCTTCTTCTATATTACTCAGCGGGAACTTTCGATTTGCTTCCTCGAAGCCGACTTTTGTGTATTCTAAATTAACCGCTACTACTGAGACTGTAAAGCCTAAGCTTGAAGACCTACGCTCCATTCGGAACTCAGGGGATCAGAGTGAAAAAGAATTGCTCAAGGAACAAAAGGTATTCGAAAAGTTATCCGATGGATAGTGCTTGCTAATTGAATAAAAAATGAAATCGATGAAATAAGCAAGATGAAACTCAATACCAGTCCCCAATACCATGCAGTCTCCTCTCCAGGCATCAATTCTCTTGGTGTTAAAACCTCTTCAAAAACACACTCAGCATAACTACTGAGGCCTACCTTGATTTGGAATTTACGAATAAAACAATGAATAGGCGGGGGAGGGAAGACTTTATGCTAAGTTATGGTAATAACTCACTGTATACCTAACTTTTCTACTTGCCCAAACTCTGGCCATTTCGGTGTGTATTTATAAATGTAACTGTTCGTATAGAGACAGTTACATGGGTAGTATGACTCGACAAGCTCACCATGACCTTCTCGGGGCATTGTCCAGCATGGTTAAGTAGAGAAGTTTTAAAGTCAAACAGAAGTTCCATTCTGGCACACTCAGTGGATACGGAGCACAAGATTGACAGAAATTTTAGCTTGTACAATTCTACACTAGGCTCCATCTCAACTCTCTGGGTTGGTACATCTTCGGTTGCTAAGCCTAGGTAGGTAGCTAAGACACTTGTCAAGAGGATTTTTCAACCAAGTCTCTTTGTTTTGAAAAAGTTTGTTCAACCTCTCTTCCTCCTTTTGCCTTCTCCTCCGACCTAAAATGATTATCTCTTCTGGTGACACTGGATACCTGTAAATATTATCTTATTATTTTATTTTATTTGTAATACCAACTATATCATCAATATCATACTGTACTGTGGTTGTACATTTTAACCTCGGTTTCATAATTTATTGTTCATTTAATTTTTTAAATTTTGATTATAGCTTCAAACCACACCGTATTTTTGGTACAAGTATGGAATTTTCAGCATGTGACATCGGTAGCCCAAATTTCACAGGCCGACCATCGATATCAGGTGTGCGTCGGCAGGGAGTCGAACCCCGAACCATGTCCATGGTCAGTGAGAGTCCTCAACGCTGTTTTTTTTTTGATAAATCACAGTGTTGTACAGTTATATTAACTGATGACGTTTCGAGCACAAACTATTGCTCATAATCATATCAAGAACTTGAAGAAACGTCATCAGTTAGTATAACTGTACAACACTGTGTGGGATTTATCAAAATAAAATCTTATCCATAATGGAGTTATACTCTACAACAGTGCTTAAGTTTTATACTCATATCCTTACCGGTGTGACACCGACGCACAATAGTTATTTTCCCCTCTACCCATACTAGTTAGCATACACATTCTACCTATACACTCACCACTGCCTAGATTACATAAACACTTGAATGAATTTATCCTTGCGATTATTATTATTATTATGATCACGTTGGTTGTTATTCCATTAATTCACATCCCTGAATTCTGATCCTATATATCTTATTATATTAATCACATTAATTCAAATTCCTATGACTGATATTTCATCATCAAATATTCCATCCAATCAAACAAACTCCCCACAGAACCGATACTTTAACATTTTACAAATGTAAAGCCTGGTGAGAATTTACTGAAAATACCCATTTGCTTAAGTCGTGTTCTATAATAATCATCGTGGGAATATTTAAATTACTGAACTCTTTATGTCATTTTCAGTTAAGTGGAATCAAGCATAATCTTATGATCGAAGATGCTCCTTGAACAGCGATAAGGTAATTAAGGCAAGAGCATCATAGTGACTGACTTCAACCACTTGGGATAAACTGGCATGTATGAGAAACAGTGATGTGTGGAAAGTAATAAATAATCTTGTAAAGCAGAGAAAGTTTAAAACTGGCTAATTAAGTGATAAATTTTTCAAGCGTTGATCTACAGCTATTTAGTTTGTTTCATTTGTGATCACGGATCGACTTCAATTAGAAAACCACTAGAAATCATGGAGTATTGGACAACTGTTTCGTCATAGCTCGAGACTGCTCGACAGTGAGCACTGAATAACTCCATCAGGAGTCAAACCTAAGAACTTCAGATCACAAGGCAAACTCGCAACTCAGTTGCCGAGACGTAATTCAAAGGCCTACTATTTCTACCATCTACCGATTCGCTATGTAGCGCAACCGGAAGCCAATGTCACTGGTGAGTATTTGTCCTTCTGCCCAACTTGTTGGACCAGGGCTGACGATGCCTTCCCACTAGAAATTCAGGTAACTTCATGAAGATATAGGCGAAGTCCTTTCAAACGGCTCAGTCTCCCTTTACACATGACACTAAATAAGGTCTTTAGTGACACCATATAGACAGTAGTAACAATATGCTCTAGAATTGAGGAAATGATTGTTCCACTCTCCCTTCTCGACAAACATTTTGGTAGGTGTTCTAGCCAATGTCCTTTTGATATGATCGATGCAATTGACTCCACGGAAGCAATCCAACTGATAAATATACATTAAATTAGCTAACAGTGACATTTTGGTGGACGAAACCAAACTGAGATGAGATGAAGCATCGAAAAGTAGCAAATAACTTCCTTCCAGTTGCTATTCACAGACAACTTCACAAGTCTTCGCTAATTACATTCAATTTTGAACTTCAGGTTAACAGTTAGTTGTTTCTTCAGTTAGCTCTCAGATTTTGCCCATCATTGGTCTCTCTCTTAGAATTTTTATCAATAAGAAAAGTTAATTACCAATTCTTAATTGAAGTGTTTCTGAAGAATTCCAATCCTAATGTTCAATGTTGGGCAGCCGGGAAGTAACAATCGCCCTCACAATCCGAAACGCACGCGAAACCTCTCTATTACTCACTCATCTTTGTCTTCATCTTCATCTCTATCATCTTGCCTTCCTTCCACTCATGCAACTCCTCTACTTGATAACTCTTCACTTCCTCTCCACTCTGTGTCCACTAAAAACGACGGAAGCCAAAAAACCACCACCGATAGTCTCCTGAAGCCACGTCACCAATTTCATATAGGAGCATTTATTGTTAGGACACTTTGCCGAAAAAGACAACAAGAATCACTAACCAAGACTGGCGTCCCGAGCCATTGATGTATGTTGTGTTTCAGAAACATGCATACAAGACCCAAGTGTGATTATTCACCTAACCCCACCTGGCCAACAGGACGAATCTGCAGAATTCACCTTGAGGGTGTCAAGAGATGACACAGCTATTTCACGAGGATTAGTTGGTGTCGGGATAGCTTTGAGTACTAGGGCAGAAAAGACATTACTTGACTGGATCCCGGTAGATAGCCGAATGTGTGCTGTCCGTCTGAACGGGTCAGTAAGAAGGAGAAAGGACTGCACCACTCGCCGATGCCTTTTCGTAATCTCCGTCTACGCCCCCACTGACTGCATTTCGGATGAAACGAAGGATGAGTTCTACCAAAAGCTGTCTAGTTTGCTGCTAAAGGCTAAACGCTCAGATATAGTCGTTCTAGCTGGTGACTTTAATGCTCAAGTAGGAAAATTGTGTTAATCTGAGAAGGATGTCGGTGGCACCTATGTAATCCCATGCCAGCGAACCGACAACAGTGATCGTCTCCTACAGTTTTGTCCAGATAATCATTTGTTTCTTGTAAGCACTAACTTCAAACACAAGGAGAGACACTGTTTGACCTGGCGACCCCCATCATCAAACCAACGCTGAACACAAATAGACCACATAGCGATAAGCTATCGTTGGCGTGGGTCGGTAGAAGATTGTCGCTCCTTCTGGAACACGTGCGTAGATACCAATCTCGTATTGGTCGGCGCTCGTGTGAGCCTACGACTAAACAGACGTAGGAAACACTTGGTGGTATACCCATCACGCAAGGACCGTGAACAGTGGTGGCTGACAAAGGCAAAAGAGATGGAAAAAGCATCAGCGATAGGCAACACTAGGCAACTCTTTAGACTCATCAGGGAAACGGGTGGGAGAAGGCAAATCATAAGTGAGACTATTTCTGAGAAAAATGGCTCCTTAATTAGCTCTCAGGATAGACGCCTTGAACGCTGGAAAGAACACTTTGAGGAACAATTTAACTTGCCTACAGCCACACTGAACCTCTCCGCCATCCACACACACCCGAATGGGATATAGACACTGGTCCGCCGTCTGTAAGTGAGGTCACAAAAGCTATCAGTAATTTGAAACGAGGCAAAGCGGCAGGACCCGACGGAATTATTCCGGAGGTGTTTAAATATGGGGGTGACATACTAGTTTGTAGATTAACTGAGGTACTAGGCAAAGTCTGGGAATCAGAGACAGTTCCATCAGACTGGGGTAAGTCACTTATTATACCGATATTCAAGAAGGGAAACAAGTCCTCGTGTGATAATCATAGGGGGATCAGCCTAACGAACATAGTCTCTAAAATCCTAGGCTCAGTAATCATGCATAGACTAAGCAGAACTCGGGAGGAACAGACAAGGGAAAATCAAGCAGGCTTTAGACCAGGTAGAGGGTGCATAGATCATATCTTCACTCTTCGACAGATTCTAGAACATAGACACACTTTTCGGCGTCCAACAATTGTCATATTTCTTGACTTGAAGGCGGCCTTCGACTCCGTGGATCGAAAGGTACTATGGCAATGTCTGACTGTGAAGGGAGTGCCAAGAAAGTACATTGCACTAATCAAGGCACTCTATTCAAACTCACGTAGTCGTGTAAGGGCTTATGGGGAATTGTCATCTGAATTGGTAACAACCAGTGGTGTCCGACAGGGATGTCCACTTTCCCCATTTCTGTTTAACTTCATCATAGATATGCTAATGGAAGTATCCTTAACTGAACGTAGTGACTTAGGAATCGACTTGTTACCAGGGAATAATCTAATGGACTTAGAATATGCAGATGACATAGTCCTGTTAGGGGAGGATGCTGACAAAATGCAGAGTCTTCTGAACACCTTGAGCAGCAATCTTCGTATGTTTGGCATGCGATTCGCCCCTGCAAAATGTAAGATGCTGCTACAGGACTGGACTACGTCAACTCCTAACTTAGTGATAGGGAGTGAAGTGATAGAACATGTTGACCACTTCACCTATTTGGGAAGTTGTATTAGCACCAACGGACTGATTGGCGATGAAATCTCAGCACGGATCCGAAAAGCTCGAGCTGCTTTCGCTGACTTACACCATCTCTGGCGTAGGCGTGACATCCGGTTATCAACCAAGGGACGTGTGTACTGCTCATCAGTTCGCTCCGTCCTTCTCTATGGCTCTGAAACATGGCCAATACGCGTTGAAGACATGAAAAGGTTGACTGCTTTCGATCATAGATGTCTGCGATCTCTGTCTCACGTTAGGTGGTTTAATAAGGTAAGTAATGTTGACGTTAGGCGTAGAGTGTTGGGCAAAGAGGGAAAATCAATCGACGAGGCTATAAAGTTACATAGACTAAGATGGCTAGGTCACGTGCTGCGCATGCCTAACCACCGCCTCCCCCGACGGGCATTGCTAGCTGATATAGGTGCAGGTTGGAAAAGAGCCAGTGGTGGCCAAACAAAAACATGGCATCAATCCATGAAATCCTTGACAGTTAAACTGAGTCAGGTAGGGAGATGCAGACTCCCGGGTTGGGGCCCTCGGGACTCTAGGAATCAATGGCTGGAGACAATAGGTGACATGGCTCAAAATCGTTGTCAATGGCCAGCGCAGATGTATTCAGTCTCTGTAATCTTTCATATTCCTTTCTACCATTACCCATTCTGTTTCACTCTTATACTTGTCAAACTCTATTGATTCTCTTCACTCATCTTCTTGTCTACCTCTGTGTGCTATTTGGAACGTGGCAACTCGAACTGGTGCACTTCGGTGCCAAGTTCTATGTTGAATCCAGAAAGTGACAGACAGACATGTTCAGTGTGACAGCTTCTTTTCACAAGGGTAGCGATAATATTCTTCATATTGTTTTAAAATTAATCATCACACCATTATCTCAGTCATCGAGATTTAAAAGAAAAACGTTAACATTTACGTGACGATTGGATATCGGGAGTGAATAGTTAGGAATGGATTAATAAAGGGTTAGTAAGGGGTTCACTAAATTTTTCAGCGATTTCATTATCAATCTGTACAATCACATATGTGTATCGCAAATAATCTTATGCAACAAAAGGAATATTTCTTTGAAAGATACCTCATTACAATCGTAAATTTCAGATAACAAATTACGCAATGTAGAAAACGTGAATAGGGTGAGAACTAGAACTCAATTAAAACGGGCAAGTCGAATGACGCAATACAATTGATGGAATAGAGTAGAATTCAATCAACTGAAACTGGATGAGAATTAAGTTAACAAGACTGGTGATAACGGGTGGAGATTTGATTGGAGATGGAGGTTGATGGAAGGAAATTATACGATAAAGAAACAAAAAAGAACACAAAATAATGCGTATTTGATGTTAGGATGAATCAGGTCCATTGCGAATTTTTTTGGTGACTGAACAAACAAACGTCTTGTGTATGCAGAGATTAGGGATTTGACAGGTGAATTGTGATTGCTTCTGCGGTTTGAGGAAGTTTGCTTCTCAGTGTTTTTGGAATATTCGCGTGTATTCTGTAGATGACTGTGAATTTGATTTGTGGTTTAGCCTGGTGTCCAGATTCGATCAAGTGTTCGAGGAGAGATCTGCGTTGATTAGGTGTTTTTCTATTTTATGTAACGATGACTGTGCGTACGTGTTTTATGATACACATGAAATGTGACTATGGCCTACATGCATAGTACCACAAGAGCAGGTGAATTGAGTATTGCATCATCCAATTTACTTTCTTATTTTTTGTTAGTTTATACCTGATTAACCTTTTTTGTATTACAGAATTTATAAATTTGAAATTCTCAGGATATATCGTTGAAAAAATATTTTTGTCGCTATAAAAAATTACTCTGGATGAACTTCGAGAAAAGTGATGTTTGTTTTCACTTGACCTAGCTTGACAGAAGACTGGATGAATCCTTTTAACTTCCAAGTGGGAGTTATATAAAATTCAAACGTTTTCGTAATTACGAGATTTCAGTTTTATTAAGAAACTTGTTTGAGATTTATGTAGGTTAACACTTCCCGTTGCATTCGTTGAGTTCCTCATCAGATGTTTTCTTTCCCCAGTGTCAAGTATTTCATTGACGAATTTCTAAGCCAATTTGTTACACCTCAAGCAGCACTGGAAACTATTTGAAAGTTATTCGAAGAACTAGAATTACATTATGCAGAATGTCTTCAAAAGAAGGTAAATAAAGAAATTCTTTTATGTAATGCAGTTACTGAACACTCCTGCTAAACACAAACTGTCAGTTGAGATGCGATTGTCAGTACTACTTGGCATTTGTCAAATTTGGAAATAGTATTCAACTTTTCGTCGAAACATGGTGGCAAGATTATACTGTCGGCAGGACTTCAGAATTCTTTGGACCATCTTAATTTCGAAGGAGTCAATGAAATACGCTTAACGACACCGTAGAACTTGTATTATCTTGCAAATATGTTAATTTTTCTTCTGATGAAGTAAAACAGGTTCACTGTTCTTCATCATTAACAGAAAGAAGGGCGCACCTTTGATTATCTAAACATCTAGGCAAAAGCGCACTTTTCAAAGGCACAGTAGTGTCATTATTGGATATCTCGTTTATGCTGGTCGTCAGGTAGACACCATGAAATCTTTTAAAATTATCACTAAACAGAATGGTTTAATTATACCAAATTTTTTAGAAGTGATTACTACCAAACGCCTGAAATCCGACGTATCTGTTCAGAAGGAAGTAGTTATCACTCTTTACTTGACCCCACCCCTTCACTAAAATGTAACTTTGATTGTCACCTACTTCTATGATTTGAGTTGAACTCACCACTTTGTTACTCAGCTTATTAGTTAGTTACTCATCATCTTATCGCCTTCCTGTCTTTATTATGTAACTGTTTTCCCATTGTATTCAAGCATCTATTTTCGTTTAAACTTGGACTGTATTAGTATAAGATGCATAAGTGATATTTCTGAGCATTGTTCATCAAGTTTTTGGGTATCTCTTGTCATCTGATATCATGTCATATTTGGAAGTATGCTAAAGTTGTTCTATGCATAAAGTGAATCCACTTCTTTAGGCTGTACGCTAGCTGATGAGAAACCAACGAAATAAACACTGAAGGTACTATCATCTTATTCTGCACAAGCCACTGTTGTACATGCTTTATTCAAATAAACATGTGAGTCAATGGTTCTGTGTCAGAATGCTCACAAACCTCGCACATGATGTAGGGTCTTATTCTCAGTAAACGTACTGCTAAAGTTTGCTTAGGTGGTATTAAGTTCGGTAAAGATGGAAGGTTGACCGTGAGACTCCGTAGAGAGGAACAACACCAAGGCTACTGAAACTACACAGTTCAAGTCAGCGCATTTTTAGACAGTCATAAACTATGGAATGCTAGAGACTTTAGTCTGGTAACAGAAGCGACATTTTACGTTGATAGTAGTCACAAATTGAATTATCATTCTGCTTGATAACTAAAATTACAAGGCGCAGGAAGAGAGAGAGATTGGCAGGGAGGATAAATTTTAAGTCAACTAATAAATTACAGTATTGGTGGTGCAGTTTATATATATATATTTTTAATTATCAGTTTTATTATTTTCTTGTTGTCATGCTACATATCTCTGTTTGTATCAGTGTTTCTTGCTTTCAGTCAAGTGCTTCTCATTGTCTGTTTTTCTTTTGTTTCCAGTTATGTGAACAGCATTCAGATGACGCATCAACTGTTGTTTTTCTCTTAGCGAGATATACTGAACAAGGCGTTTAATTTTCAATGAGGAATTTAAATGACAGTCAACTGGAAAATGATATTTAACCATATCAGTTAGGTATTTTTTTATGCTGATGTTGCTGCTTATGGTGGTGATGATGATGACGACGACGACGATGATGATAATGATAGAAAAATAGACAGAAAACAAGAATATTTTCTATTCATTTAAGTTAATTTTTTCTGTTCTTCTTCGCGTTGATTAATTAATTCTCAATGGACCGTACGAAATACACAGTCTTTGTTACCATGTTGGCTACTACTTATAGACGCCTCAACGATATTTAGTGGCTAGAATGACTTTTTATTTTATTGATGGTGACCAGCAATGGAATCTAGGGTGCACATCATTTTTATTCCTTTACGTTCCCAGTGGAGGATTGGAGTTTCTATAGCAGTACTGATTATTTTTACAGGATAAGGTTGCTAACCTCGTGCCCAACCTTATCTCTTTACCAGCTTTATTTCTGGCTAAGCGAGATAAAGGGGTGGCGTCGGCGGCCAGGGATCGAACCCCGGCGACCATATGCATGCATGATCGGCGAGCGTTATAACTGCTGTGCCACCAAACGCACAAGGATGCACATATCTTCCTATATGGGACTTTTCATCTAGAGGATGTACGTTCAACCATCAGTGAGTGATTTTCTCCCCATTTGGGAATCAAACCCAGCTCTGCAGCTAAAAAAAAAAGTGGGTGCTAAGTTTGAGTCTCAGCAAGTAGAACAACACTCACCTAAAATGTAAAGACACCCAGATGGTGAATGGCAAATGGGACGGAATGCACACACACCTAGGATTCTACCGCCAGCCTCTATCAGCCTATCACGAAAGCACATTCTTACAGTTTTCTCATCTCAATAAACAACTCTTCACATTATCAAGATTTCTGCCTAAGACCCTGCCCTATAAGTGGATTTAGTTAGATAGAATAAGCGAATATATGCATATGTTGGTCATGACGACTGATTCTACAGCTAATCATGACTT
Organism: Trichobilharzia regenti; assembly: GCA_944472135.2. Classification (NCBI taxonomy): domain Eukaryota; kingdom Metazoa; phylum Platyhelminthes; class Trematoda; order Strigeidida; family Schistosomatidae; genus Trichobilharzia; species Trichobilharzia regenti. Next base: position 8,758,264 of record OX235270.1, read on the forward strand.
CATTCTATCCTGATACCTACACGTTGCATTAATCAAAGGTTCTATCATAGTTAGCGTTGAAGTTGAGACTAAGTTAAATAAATGTTAAATATCTTCGATTGCGTATTTTCTGTCATGTTTCCTGTTATTTCCACATCATGTTAGTTTTTAGAAAGATATTTTGGCTGACGTTCTATGTAGGGGAGTTCAAACAATCTAGTATCATTTAGTTTCTACTTTCTAAGTTTATTATTTCTTGTATTCCAGAAAAAATACTTTTGATTATCCCTCCGCCTTAATTTTCCTTGGATTATTCGAGGAATACTAATTTGTCACACTACAAAGCACACTAAAACCTGTCAGTAAGACGATTAGGATGTTGCCAAAGCAACCGGTTAGTGTTGTTGTAGATGGACATATGAACTTATGCAAAAAAAATTAGCGAATATCATCTTGTGGGACCCTGGAACATCTTTTCTATACGCAACCCTCTCCTTGCATTTTGTCAGATAGGTGGAACTAGATGCAACTATAGAAGACTGTATGCTCAGATGATTAAGTACAAAAACTCTACAATACCATTTTTTTAACCGGGACACATTTTGTATGATTTGAAGAAATTATCAGATTAATGCGGAACTCTAAGTAGACGGCCCTATTTTCCTCATTGTTACATTGTTGTTAATATTTTCGCTTAATTTAATTTAATATTCATATCCTAATTGAACACTGTTATAAATGTAAATGTCCTGTTTTAATTATTTCCCCTGTAATGAGAAAATTAGATGCAATACTGTACGACAGCCTGGAAATTCCATATTTATACCAAAAGTACTTTTTAGAATAGAGCTATTATTATTATTATTATTATTATTATTATTACAACTCATAAGTGTAACGGTTGGTTTTTAAAAAATTATTCGGTACTAATTGAAGGAGGTTAGAAACGCGGAACAAGCGACTAACTGTCTGGTAAACAAAAATCAGCTTTATTAACTGAATAAGTTCCCGTTTACAATAAAGAAGACAGAAAAGTTTCGTGTCTTTGGTATGAACTTATTTTATTCCTTTACATTCCCACTGGAACATGGGGCTTCAAGGGAGAGGCTTGAAGGTCCGGTGGCAGTGTTGTTCATTTTTACGAGGTGAGGTTATTAGCCTCATGCTTAACCTTTCCTCTTTACCGGTACTGGCTTAACGAGATAAAGGAGCGCGTCGGCCGGGGGTCAAACCCCAGATTAACTATGTGGTTGGCCAGCATTCTACCACCAAGCCACCAACGCACTTTGTATGAAACAGTAGACGGTAAATAACACATCCTTACGCTGCTTGATGGACTTAGCTGGTCACGACTCCTGGGTTCGGAACCGGGTGGATGCGTACTATTGAAGAGTTCGAAACCAAGACAAAACAGCCACGCGGTACACAAAAATTATTAGTTCACATTTTCTCACTCACGTAACACACCTGTCACACTGATACACTGAAGAATGTTGAAGTGATTTTTAACAAGTGTAATTGTATGTGTCGTACCTTATTTGTCTGGAAGTTATATTTGATTTAAGTGAATCCCAGTGGGTGCGTACTGCCGATGATTCCCAAACTAGGATGAAACAGCAGCTGTCCAGTACTCCTGGTTTTCAATGGTTCTCTAACTGATATCAATCCGTGATCAACTCGTAAAAACATAACTAACCCATACAAACCAAACTATAGAAAATTAATCTGATGCTCGCAAGTGACTTGCCACAGGTCGGAGTTTCCTGAGTTCTAGTGAGAAGTCGTGACCAGTGAGGTCCAATTAGATGTCACGTGTGTGGATGGATGTCCCACCAACGACAATGGTTGGGGTCGCGCTAAATCACAAATTAGTAGAAGTTAGAATTCACGAGCCATTGAATCGGGTCCCAGTGGCTGAATGGTATACGAGCTTGCCTTGTAACCGGAAGGTCCCGGGTTCGAATCCCAGTGGGTGCGTACTCCCGATGATTCCCAAACTAGGATGAAACAGCAGCTGTCCAGTACTCCCTGGTTTTCAATGGTTCTCTAACTGATATCAATCCGTGATCAACCCGTAAAACATAACTAACCCATACAAACCAAACTATAGAAAATTAATCTGATGCTCGCAAGTGACTTGCCACAGGGTGGAGTTTCCTGGAGTTGGTTCTAGTGAGAAGTCGTGACCAGCTAGGTTATTTCTACCTTACACAAACTTATTTCCCCTAAGTACTTTGAAGTGGATATTTATCACTTAATATGAATGTTAAATTTGTAATTTGCTGTCTAAAAAATTTATAGCTTGTCTGTCAAATTGATTCACTTCCTTATTAAAATGTACGTATGGTTTAGGTGCTCTTAACAAGTAAGAGACATCATATTAGTTTCAGGTTGACTTCAAGATTACTGTTATTATTGATTATTGAATGCATGTAGACATTCGACAAGAAGCCCTGGCTAAGCCCTAGGAATTTAGAGTTTATCAGTACTTGTCAGTAAAGAGCAGTTTGCCACTTAGCCAGCTTGTTAACATTCTGGTTGACAGGCACATGGACTCATGTGAAAAATGGGCGAAATCCATTTTATCTATCTAACTCACATCACCCTCTACATTCACAACTCTCCCCATGTATCTCTTCAGGGAAAACAAGAAGCCTATATAGGAAACTATATGCCCGCACTAGTAAGTACAAAAACTCATCCATAACCTACCTAGCCCGTGTTCTGTGCGATAAAGAATGCATCAGGCATGAAACCTTTAACTTATTAAATAGTCAGTAGAACAAATGGATCTCGTTTTTCCAAGTCACATCATTTACAGGTACAGCTTTTTCTCTCCAACTTTTTTTTCTTTCTCTATTTATTTTTGTTATGTGCTGTTTTGTTTCTCTCTTCCTTGCAAACTCTACTTAAAACATTCTTGTTCGTTCTTTCACACTCTGTATATCTCGAACATTTTGCTACCGCTTACGCCAGTAAATATGCTAGTAGTATCTACTTTTCTAATAACTTCAAACACTCTGTTTAATTTTGGCTTTGCTACCGACATACTAATATGTTGTTGAGATAACTTTAATCTATGTAGAACTTTATTTATTGTTAATGTAAAAAAAAACTGGATGCAATACTGTAGTAAAAATGCTGAGAATTCCATTCTGTATCACAAGGGCTGTTTTGAAATAAAGCTTATGTTATGTTAAAGAGAATTTACCAACTTAAAGAATCTGACACCTTCATAGGGACGTGAACCCATATGGGCCTAGGTCTCACCTCTTATATGTCTCTAATGTCTACAGTGACTTGTTTTTTTTTATTTACAGCTTGATTCCACACTGTATTTTTGGTACAAGTATGGAATTTTCAGCATGGATATCGGTAGCCCAAATTTTGCAGGCCGACCATAGATATCAGGTGTGCGCCGGCGTGGGCTCGAACCCCGGACCATGTGCATGTTCGGCGAGAGTCCTAACCACTGTGCCACCGACGCACAGTGTCCCTCTGGAGTCTTAGATACGCCTTATTATTAACTGGTGCCAATAATAAGTGCACCAATCGAATTCCAGTCAGTCAAGCTTCCTGCTGACTACTGCAAACCAACACTAATCAGGATATAAAAAACTTCCTGGTGTTTTTCTTTTTTTCTTTTTGTTTTTCATTCTGCTATTGATAAACTAGACGGTAAGTACTAGAGTGGAATTTTACAGCTAGATACGTGTGTTTCAACTATCCAAACAACACCGATTTCTATTTAACTGATTCACATGAATGCACAATCTTATTAGTATACATCATTGAATATTCAATGATAACAAAAATATGTGACTATCCACTTGTTTTATTTTCCCACCTCCTTCTTCTCCTTCTTCTTCTTCAACTCATTTCTAAGAAACTCATTTCATTACACCCTAGTTGTTTCTTCATCTTTCCGCTTTATCAATAAGATAATTTATACTCGCTTTTTTATTTAAATGACTAGGAAGGACTCTTAAAGAGTTCATTATCTCATTTCTATGTAGAATTTGCAGCAGAAAAAAAGTAGGCAGGTAGGTAGAAAGGTAAGTGGAGAGAGAGAGAGAAAGAGAGACGGGAGAAAACTTTTGTACTAGAATAAATTGATTCTTCATTTTAATTAAATACTATGCAGATAGAAATGCAATAATTATTGGTTAATAATATTATCCAAAATTAACATTTATTTTTTTCAAAGTTATACAGTATGATTAGAATCAAGGCATCTGTCCTTTTGGCATTTGTTTATTCACTTGTCGTTAATAAAATTTTAGAAAAAGTAACAACAACAACAACAACGACCGCAACGAAAACACAAAAAACCGCCAAAATATAATTCAATGTTCAATGATAAACAGTATGACTTTTGATTAAATGTTAATTAAAGTCAAGTATGTTTACTTCTCAAAATGTAATAATCTTAAGAACAGCTTTCTAATGTTCAGTGATTCGCGTCAAGAAAAGGATGAATCCGGCGTTTTGTTTAAAGTCTTCATTTTTACTCAAAGTTTGAACACTGATATCAGTTAAAGAACTATTGGAAATCATTGGGAAGTACTGGACACAGGTGTTTCGTCCTAGTTTAGAATTCTTCACTAGTATGCACACACCACCAGCGTTCAAACCGATGACATTTCGGTTATGGTGTGAGTTCGTAGGCCATTCAGCCACCGCGATTAGACCCAATGGCCCATGGATTCTAATTTCTATATGTACGTGGCCGGTGTTTGTTATCATTTACGACTGGATGGTTGAATCCCGATGGTAATGACATCCTGCTAGAATTCCAGGCAACTTTTTCATGTAGCAAGTTACTAGCGAGCATCCGATTAATTTTCAACAGTTAATAATATATGATTTGGGGCAGTCAGCAGGAAGCTTTTGTGGTCGTTGGCACTCGTCAGCAAGGCTCATCTGCAGCCTTGAAGGGACTCATGTCCCTTCTGAAACTTGAACCCACGTCACCGATTATAGCAAACAGAGACGTTACCAGTGAGCTATTCGGGCTTGCAGCTGACCTCCTGTGGAATGTTTTGACTGGACACTAGTTAGTAACCAGTGTAATATGTGTAGTCTTTTCTTTGGTGCAGACTGGATTCTATCAATCAAGTTTCGCAGTGTAGCCACCGTGCTACGTGGATCTTCATCATGGTGCACTTTGAATTATTGACTGATAGAACTGAACTTGACTGATAGAATTCAGTCTGCACCAAATAAAGGACTAGACACATGACACTAACTTGTGTCTAATCAAAGTACTTTCAAGAGTTAGTTTGTAGGTATTTGATTTGTTTCAAGTTTGGAAACGGTGTGTGCGTACAGCCGATGAGTTTCAATAAACTGGGACGAAACGGCTCTATCCAGTACTCCCCAGTGGTTTTCAAAGGTCTTTTAACTCATATATAAATCCGTGTTCAAACTTGAAACAAATCAAATCCTTACAGACTAACTATTGAAAAGTCTTCATTTTATTTTGAAATGGATTGCCTGAAAATGCTTTGACTGATATGATGTCTTTCCTTCCTGAATTTTGTGCATTTCACTTTTATGTACAACATGTTAATCCTCCTTTGAATTATGGTGTCAATAGGCCTAAGTCAGTAGTTAATGGAATTGTTTCAAGTAACTTTTGTTAGACGGAACTATCTTTGTAATAAAGGGTGATTATTGAACTCGAAAGCATAAATTGTGTCAGAACTTCTGGGTTACACTATCTTACATCTGACATACATTCTCATAATCTTGCTTGGGTGAGTAAAGTGAACTGTGATACGATAACGTGGGCTGACAGAGGAAGACTAGTTTGTTTATATACATTTTGTTAAATGTATTCAGGTATCACTTCACGCATAATTCTGTGTGTTTGAATGACCTGGAAAAATGAATTACACCCTCATCTCATTATGCAATAAGTGGTAACTTGTTTTTTATGTTTAATAAGGACGAGTAAATGATCGTAAATGGGGGTGACTTAGGCCTTCAAGAGAGAAAGCGCAGAATCATACTCTTGCCCACGTCAAGCAAAATATTAATTCACGTCATCCTGAAGAGACTAAAGGTGAAGTCGGTGCTAGATTTGAGAAGAGTAAATTACGTGGTAATCAGGTGACAACTGTATGCATGCATCATTGAAAAAGCGTATACTGGCAGTCAAGTGTCTTCCTCAACTTCCTCAACTTTGAAAATGCCGTGAAGTAATTTGTAAACTTCTTCAACACAGCACAGCGAAACTTTATGAATTTCGTTCAACACCTACCTATATGGCAATCCCACATATCAAGTAATTTGTAGCGGAAAACTCACCGAGGCCTTTGAATTGAAGATGTAAGTAAGACAAGGTTGTCTACTTTCACCAGCTATGATATTCCTAATTGTGGTGGACTGGATTTTTGTGCAAGACTGTGGGCAGCGAGAACAGCGGGATACGTTGAACCCATAGGAGGACTGTAAAAAAGATCTGAAGTTCATGAATGATTTATGTCTTATATCACAGAAACTAAAACATCTACAAGCGAAAACCAACAAGCTAGCAGAAGCAGCAGAAAACACAGTACTTTATGTCAGTAAAGAGAAGACAGAGGTAGTGAAGATAACCAAGCAACAACAACAAGAAGAAGTACAAATCAGTATCGACGGGAGAAATATGAAAGAGGTCACTTCTTCCCTTATTTAGGTGACGTTATTTCAGCTACACAGGCAGAATCGGATAGGCAAGACAGACATTCATCGCACTGATATCAGTTTGAAAATCTTCTGCAGTCTGCAGCGCTTAAAGAACAAATTTCGGATTTTCAACACCCATGTTAAGTTAGTCAGTTATTCTAAATGCGTCAGAAATTCGGCACGCCTATCATGGAAAGCATTTGTGACAGGCCACTTCAAACGTTTATCAACAGCTTCTACCTTCGCAAGCTCCATATTGGAGATCAAACGGTCAGCTAGAAAGAATTGGCAACAAGAAACTCTGGGAACGAACCAGCTGAGAACCTGTTGCTCAACAAATATTCTGAAGATAATAAAGGACAATTTAGTGGAAAAATGTTTCTTTATCAACGAAAATATCTTCAAAGGCTGTACAACAGTATGTTTATTTAGCAAAAGGTGTACAGTAGTCCATTATTGAGTAATCGGATTGGAGGTGATATAATTGATATAATTACTCAGAAGTGGCATCAAAAGTAAAAATGAAAGTTATAAATTGCGTAATACTCAACAAAGACAGAAAGGAAGAAAGCGTTAGGAATTTAGATAAGGTTGAAATTGTTATTGAGTGAGAAGAAGGGTGATAGTTGAATGTGCATTTAGCAAGTGTGAAGAGGATGAGAACACGTACAAAAGGAACATGTGAGAGTGATAATAGTGAATCAGTTATTAAAGCAATGACAAGGTAATTATTTGAAATAACAAAATATAAATTTAGAACGAACGACTAATGAAGAGGTTAAGACTATGGTAGAATAAGAGACTGGAAAAACTTTTCTGTGTGCATAGTTCAGGGTTATACTGACGAATCAGTAACGCCTCTGCCATACACAAATGCTGAAACCTGATTCCCTTTGTGCCATTTGGCCTCACTTTGTAAATAATCTTGAAAAGTGACTCTGCTGGAGCGGCGTGGCTTGAGTTTACTAACTACTCGAGAATGGAGCTATTGGCTGCCTTGCATTGTCCTTTGGCTGACCGTGTCGGAAAATGTTCAAAGATGCGTTTGGAAAGTGCGCATTTGTGAGGGCAATATAAATAGCTCCACAGGAGCAGATGAATTTAAAAACACGCACTGAAGTGGCCCAAGGTGAAAATTTATCCTTCACACATCCATTGACCATTTGTCGGCTTTAGAAATTGATCCGTAGCTCAGCTGCAAGGGAGATTTTTCTCAGTGATCTGCATAAGAGATTCTTCAGGATTTCAGATATGGTATAACCTTTAAATTCGACTTTAATAAATAGCAGTTTGTTCGGCACCGTCTGAGTTCTTTCGGGTTCTTGCTTCAATTTCATGTTTTCCTCAATAAATCTTGAAGTATATCCATTTTCCATGAGGATTCATCTGAGTCTCTCCGGTTCACCATTGATTGAATCACTGGAGATTGATCGGACACACACTAAGGGAGCTCTTGATCGACATCATGCGCTAGGCCATCTCTCGAGTGGGAGGTGAATGGGGAACGGCAAGTTGGACGTGGGTCTGAGGATGACACAGAGAACTTTATGTGAGGAAGAGATAAAAGCTTATGGGCAGTCGTAAGGCCAGCTAAGAACGACTGTAGAGAACAGGACGAAAAAGGGGTTAGCTGTCGAAGCCATGTGTTCCAGTGGGAACCCAAGGGAATAATAATGATTATTGTGGTGTGAATTTGGACAAGTCTGTCTGGGTTTGTCACAGTACGTCTAATTGACGTGGTAAACACTGATTGTGCTTTGTGTCTACAAGTTAAAAATTAGGCTACAGTTTTCTTTTTTAGCTATCCAGTGCTTGAAATCTATGTCGTTAAAGTTTTAATTTCAGATTATTAGTTTTGTTTTACAAAAACTGTAATGATAAGCGATGGCCAGTGAGGTCCAGCATGTGGATGCTCATCGAAGGCATTGGTTGGGGATAATGGTATGTCGCAAACTGACAGAAGTTAGAATTCATGGGCCATTGAATTCCAGACCACATGACTGACTGGTCCATGAGTTTGAAGCGTAACCTGAAGGTCGCGAGTTGAATCTCAAGTGGGACACAAGGCTTCAAACTTGAGGTCTTGAAGTTTGCGAAGTGAAGTTAATGGCCTTCTCTCTTTACCGGGCTTGTGACCAGCTAGGCGGAGTGTAGGACTGCTCCAGTTGGCAGGCACTCTACCATTTAACCACAGACACAACGTATTTTAGACTACTAATCAATAGTCCATTTCTCGTCAGCTTCATTGTCCACTGATCTGCAGAAGTCTTAAGGACAAGGTCACTCATCTCACCAATTCTACGTGTGCATGTCAGCTCACCTGTTGTGGTGAGCCAGGCATATTGATCCTGTCTAAAAGGGTTGAAGAATATTGTCCCATATGGTTACAGAAAGGTATTAGTTACTCTGTAAGGAGTGCAATAGTTGAACACTTTGTTAACACTGGTCATTCCATCTCAGCAAACGCCTCCTTCCATTTAATTTACAAAATGAAGGATAACCTGCCAAAGCCAATACGTTTTCATTTTTTGCAGTGCTAAAGCCTTAGCCATTCAGTTAAGAATACTAGAAATCTGAATACAAAAGAAAATTATTTAACCAGTTCTGCTACCATAGTAACAAACTTGTCTACTTGTATTGACCTGATTTTTGTTTACTTGTTTTTCTAACACATTATAAGTCTTATATTTCTTTACAACTCTTGTATAATTCCATATTTTCCTTTGTTTCTCTATGTGCATCCTGATCACAGCTCATTCATTCACTAAATTATTCATCTTATTACGCACCTCTAATACACTTATTTAATTTCTTTTTATGCATTGAATGCTATTAAAAAACTATGTTTGTGACATTTCATCATTTTTGTTACTACCCTCATTCATGGAAAAAATGTATATAAATACTACTGTACAGCTGGGGGGTGGGGGAGAAAGAATTTTCCGAAGAAAGCCTCTTGGCTGAACTACGTGTTTTGCTTTAATTGTGATTAGGATAGGTCACCACTTGCCGTATGAGTGACATGATGGAATCATGGATGTTTTCTCCCACACATGCATATAAATGAAAGACATGAACCGCAGACTTTAAGCAAATACGCGTTTCTCTCCATCTTCTCAGCTATTTCACCTCCTGATCATCTTCTCCCTGTTTAAACACAACAGTACTAAAACTCTTCACTGATAGCCGTGAATTCCTTATTATTATTATTATTATTGTATCCTTTAGTTCCTAGAGGAACATAAGGCTTCAGCTGCGCACCTCCATTGCCTTCGGTTTTCTGACAACTTTTTCACCCTGCTCCAGGTATGTCCACATGCTTTCATCTCCTCCTCGCATGACCACCTCCAAGTCACCCTTGCACTGACGACCAACTCGCCACCCGCTTCCCTTTCGGGTTCCACTAGAGCAATGGCTTGTCTAGTGATGTCACTCACTTGATGGTTTCCTCAGCGTATGGCCAATCCATTTCCATCCATCTTCCTGCCTATTTGCTTCACAATCGGTTCCTGGTTGGTTCGCTAATTGCCAGAGATCCCTGTTGCTGATGTCTTCTGGCCGGCCATCTGTTCTTGAGCGAAATATTGAGCGAAGACAACTGTTAATGAAGGTTTGAAGTTTGTTTGAGATGCTCTTTATGACTCGCCAAGTCTCTGATCCGTATAGTAGTAGTAGTATAGAATTCCTTATGATCTAAATTATTTTATAATCAGCGACTGATGAATATGTATTCAGACATTAAGACAGCAGTACTCAGCAGTTCTTGCATTGGTACAACTCCCAGCCTAGTTAAGGGAATAGAATAAAAGCATATCTAGGAGAAAAAAAAGAATCTCCACTTAGATATTTTCGACTTCAAGATCTTCAAAATATAAATAACACTTAATAGTGTTTGTTTCATAGAGCTAAGATGCTGACTTGGAACAACTACCTCAATGAAACACGTAGAATTAGCAAAGAATTACTCAATAGACACATGATAGTCCAGATAAGTGTATTCATCAAAATATGAATTTGGTGTCTAGATAGGTCAAAGAAACCCTTACTCATAAAACTGCAGTTTCTTGGTGATAACTTCACAGAAACAGTGGCATGGTGTGAGAAGAATGCAGTAAGACGAGTATTCGACTCAGCAGAGGTTCTCTGTCTCTTCTACAACTCTCCGATTTTATGTTCAAGAAATAGGAATGAACTATTTAATTTAACCCTGCTTTATGTGTATCTACCAGTTAGATTGCAGCTGCAAAGCCAGCTGCATATTGGGTGTACATTTAGGCAGTTTCATCATCGTATTTCCGAATATCATCCGATCTGGTTAAGTAGGGGATAAAAAAGACATCTTTGTAGATCTGTTTTAGCACGCCTTGTAGATAGTGAGCATAAAGTTGGTGTTAATATAGCATTTAAAGTTATTTATTTTGCATTTCAACTAATCTTAATTTTGCTTTAGAAGTTCGTCTTCTGCATACGACTGAGTCCATCACAATCCATCTGAAGAAGCCAGAAGAAATTTGTACAGCCACTTTCCTTACCATGGCTGTCATTATAAAAATATAAAAAACTAACGATTTCCCCCCTCCCTCCCTCCCTCCCTCCGAGTCATTTGGCAAGTTATCATTGTCTTAAATATTTTATTTTTCTGAAAACTTCCTCCCTAATTGCCTATTACATAATCGATTCGAACATATATTTATATATGCACGATGATAGTTATGACGACTTTATCCAGCTTCATGAAGGCTACTACAACACAAATCGATTTCTGTCAAAAGTAATCTTATCAGCGAAATGCATTTCGTCAGCCGTTTGCCAATTACATGCAAAATTCGGTAGTTCACTTGTAGGACTGTTGAACAAAAGTAGAAAAAGGATAAATTCGAGGTAATCAAAATTGCCTGCGTCGGTGGCATACAGGTTATGATGCTCGCCGACCATGCACATGGTCCGGGGTTCGATCCCCGGCCGATTCACTCCTTTACCTGACTAAGCCAGAAATAATGTTGATAAAGAGGAAAGGTTGGGCATGTGGCTAGCAACCCCATCCTGTAAAAATAGACACCACTGCTACAGAAACTTCAAGCCACTAGCTTGAAGGTGCCCTATGTTTCACTGGGAATGTGAAGGAAAAAAATTCAAAATTGCCTATCCAAATGGCAGTAATATTAACAATAGCGCCCGGAGAAAACCGGTAAGTCCCGAAAACACTACATGTTCTATCCAGCAGTTGATTTTTCGGATGTTTAATATAGTTCTATGATGGAAAACTAGTCCGTTTACAAGAAGACATATTTAACATTTTATCCTTTTGGTAAATGAACCAAGATGAGATTTTGGTTCAATTTTATCGGCTGAGTATTGGCAGAATTATGACAATAAAATTGTGAAGCCTTACAATACAGGCACAGCTTGCTAACAAGTCAGCCTTCTGTAATTCATTAAGGCTTCTCGTGCTTTTTATAAATTCATATCATTCCCTTCAAATATGAATAATCTAATAATGTACCGACATTTCTTAACATCTGGTCATTATTTCACCATATGCTACTTTCAAGAACATTTCACATTAGTTACATGATGGGAAGTCAATGTTACTCATATAAAAAATTGGTCAACTCCTTTCCACTATTTTTTCACCATGTTCTACGAATTCGACTGTATAATCTTCACGTTTGATTCAGTATCTCTTTTTACTTCTTTCCACATCACCAGTTGCACATACTTAGTGTGTAACATTACGCACTATTACAGTCCATTTCCGTGGGATGTTTTCACGGTATTTATCCATGTGTTTGTCAGATATGTTAGCTTAAGAAAACTGACTGATTATACTAGCATGCACTTTGGAAGAATTTGGCATAAAATTATCTGTCATTTATCTAATTGGACTGCTTGCATTAAATCTGCAGGATTCAATGATAGTGTGCTTTAAACCATAGTTAGTTTCGAACGCAAGTAGTTGAATGAGCACTACTGATCGACGCAGAATGCCATAATAGGCTTGGATGAATCATGTAATCTCGCTTAAAACACACGAAGTCATCCTGACTAAAAATACGGAAATCAGTTGCTTTTAACCAATGAAGCATTAGGAGGTAAAAGGCAGTGGACTACTGTTTTCTCCAACAGTGGAACGCCGATAGGCTTCATTGGTTTCACTGGTGTTTCTCAATCTAATGCGCGTTTGTAGAAAACTAATTTAAGACGACGTTAGTATGACTGATACTGACGTTTCAATGAATCCAATGTCATTAACGCAGATGCATTTTCCATTCTTCCAAGCCAACTATTCAACTGTCCATCATATCAGTAGTGTATTACCCTTTATGAGAAGTAAAAGTGCTGAGGGTTAGAAAGATCACCCTCAAATATTTTATATAATAAATATAGTGATCACGTAATATATTCGACTTTCTATACCGAGCAAGTTGTAATCAAATTTCCTAAAAGATAGTGAACATACTTCTGCTTCAGATATTTAAATTAACTAGTGTCCATTGAGATATAAAAGAGAGGATTCGGTGAGGAAAATTCTATTTTCGATGATTTCGTGTTCATGGAAGTACAATCGCATATATATATAATATCCTTTAATTCCTAGAGGAACATAGGGCTTCAGCCGCGCCTCTCCATTGCCTTCTGTTTCCTGCCAAATTTTTCACCTCCCCCCAACTCTGCCCACATGCTTTCACCTCCTCTTCACATGACCACCTCCAAGTCACCCTTGCACTGACGACCAACTCGCCACCCGCTTCCCTTTCGGGTTCCACTAGAGCAATGGCTTGTCTAGTGATGTCACTCACTTGATGGTTTCCTCAGCGTATGGCCAATCCATTTCCATCCATCTTCCTGCCTATTTGCTTCACAATCGGTTCCTGGTTGGTTCGCTAATTGCCAGAGATCCCTGTTGCTGATGTCTTCTGGCCGGCCATCTGTTCTTGAGCGAAATATTGAGCGAAGACAACTGTTAATGAAGGTTTGTAGTTTGTTTGAGATCCTCTTTATGACGCGCTGGTCAAGTCTCTGATCCGTATAGTGAGTAGCACTGACTGGCTTTACATTGGAGTTGAAAATCCGGATCTTATTTTTGATGATGAGTGCTGTTGACCTCCACACAGACTTAGGGTTAATGAAAGCCTGTCTTGCTTTTCCGATTCTGGCTTTGATATCCTCGTCAGTTCCATCCTCCTGTAGTTGGAACGATGCTTCCCAGGTAGGTGGGTAGGTGAAGTAGGATGTTTCTTTCAGGTTCCTCCCATTTATGCTGGCTGATTGTTGTCTGTTGTTGTTGCTGTGGCTGTTGGTGTTGGCCAGGAATCTTCATCACCTACCTCTGTTTTCTCTATGTTCACCTGAAGTCCTATCTTCTCTGGATGCTTCTTCTGCCAGCTTGTTTGACTCCTAGTGGGGAGAAAATCACTTACTGACGATTGAACGTACATTCTCTGGCTAATGAGTCCCAAATAGGGCGAAATTCGCATCATGGATTCCACTGCCAATCGCCATCCTCAAAATTACTTGATGGTCGGCAAGTCTATAAATGTGTTAATTTTATTTCTCTATATAAATACGTTTCCACCTTGAAGTGTTAGTTTCCGGATTAAGGGGCGGTCTTATTTGTTAATTTTTTTTATTCTGCGTATTCTCTTGTCGTTTGAATAAAACCTCACAGTTCATTAGATGACGTTGATTTTTTTAAGTGAACGCATCCATGAATTCTTTTATTAACTCACAACCAAGGCCTACATAATAATAATAATCGTATTAGTAGTAGTATTCAGACTACCGAACATCCGCTCATAGCTTCAGTGATAAATCCCCAACATTCTAGGTCATAATAAATACTGTGATACAAAGTTCAATCATTTCCGGTAAATAATAAAATTTTACCTAACAATAACACATTGCAACCAACTGTTTGAACATTATTTATTCCATAGGAAAGATAAAAAAGTCATCTATTCATTTTGGAGTAATAATCATCGGTAAAATTTTAAACATTTGATTATAAACGAAATATTTTTTTGATAGAATTATTTCCCCTGATAAACTTCTAAACACAAGCTTTGTTCACATAAAATTTTGTTTGATTGATTGCTCGCCTCGTGATATACACGAATAATCAGTTCAGATAAACCGCGTCAGTAATGATACTGTCAGTTATGTGAAACGTAATATTTTCAAGAAAAGTATGCGGTGTGTGCTACTGACAAGATTTATCAGTAGTATGTAGCTGTAGATTGATAGGAAGTAGCTAAAATTGAAAACAACATTTTAAGTGAATAGCAGCTACAGAAGTAGAAGTGTTTATGCCTCTAGTCTAGATTTATATTACATTGTGATCAGGTAATAATCTGATCGGGCGACTGTTCACCTTAAGCTTTAACCTTGAGACAACGTAGCGATTGGCTATTAATTATAAGTCTCTGTCTGCATACTACTGATAGATTTTGTCGCTATCACGTGCTGCAGTCCTGCTTTGTTCTTATGAAGAGAAAAAACCCCATTGAGGTAAGTTAACTGCCTACAAATGTACAGAATTCACCAACAGTCGAGGGTGAACCCTAACCACATTTTGAAAGTTCCAATGTAAAGCAGTCGTCTACGCAGACTGATGCAAAAACGGATAACAGTAATTAGTGTTTGTGTGGTATTATGAATTGATAGAGGCTGAAAATAATGTCTTATTGGAATATCGTGTAGTATTATTATTATATCCCTGAATTCCTAGTGGAACATAGGGCTTCAGCCGCGCCTCTCCATTGCCTTCTGTTTCCTGCCAAATGTTTCACCTCCCCCCAACTCTGCCCACATGCTTTCACCTCCTCTTCACATGACCACCTCCAAGTCACCCTTGCACTGACGACCAACTCGCCACCCGCTTCCTTTTCGGGTTCCACTAGAGCAATGGCTTGTCTAGTGATGTCACTCACTTGATGGTTTCCTCAGCGTATGGCCAATCCATTTCCATCCATCTTCCTGCCTATTTGCTTCACAATCGGTTCCTGGTTGGTTCGCTAATTGCCAGAGATCCCTGTTGCTGATGTCTTCTGGCCGGCCATCTGTTCTTGAGCGAAATATTGAGCGAAGACAACTGTTAATGAAGGTTTGTAGTTTGTTTGAGATCCTCATTATGACGCGCTGGTCAAGTCTCTGATCCGTATAGTGAGTAGCACTGACTGGCTTCACATTGGAGTTGAAAATCCGGATCTTATTTTTGATGATGAGTGCTGTTGACCTCCACACAGACTTAGGGTTAATGAAAGCCTGTCTTGCTTTTCCGATTCTGGCTTTGATATCCTCGTCAGTTCCATCCTCCTGTAGTTGGAACGATGCTTCCCAGGTAGGTGGGTAGGTGAAGTAGGATGTTTCTTTCAGGTTCCTCCCATTTATGCTGGCTGATTGTTGTCTGTTGTTGTTGCTGTGGCTGTTGGTGTTGGCCAGGAATCTTCATCACCTACCTCTGTTTTCTCTATGTTCACCTGAAGTCCTATCTTCTCTGGATGCTTCTTCTGCCAACTTGTTGCTTTTCACTTGCATATCTTCCAGCTTGTGGGAAATCAGGCATATATCATTGGCAAAGTACAGATCCTCTAAGTTTTCTGTTTCAGTCCATTTTATGCCTGTTTCCTCATTTCCCGTTGTCGGTCGCATTATACAATCTACTGCAATCGGGAAGATCATCTGCTATAGTAGACATCCTTGCCTCAGTCGCGTCCTCACTTTGAAGGCTTCCATAAGTTTCCCGTTTTGGATTACTTGGCATGCAGCGATATTCACTGGTAGTTCTGCTTCTGTTGTTGGTATTTTTGGACGCATTGTAGGTGGCGGTTGACTTAGAAGTCTTTTGAAGTGTTCAGCCCAGTGTTTTCTTTGCTCCACTTCTTTGCTGATTGACTTTGCATTGTCATCCCTTGCTGGCCTAATCTGTGTCGAACTTTTGCCCGATAGGTGCCTAGTTGTTTGGTATAGTGTGGCGAGGTCTCCTTTGCCTGCAGCTTGTTTTGCTTCACTTCTCATTGCTTCATAATATTTTCTTTTGTCTTCCTTGGCACTCTTCTTTACTCTTTTGTTCAGCGTATTGTAATTTGCATTCACCTCCTGTTTTTGTTGCTCGTCGGTGCACAGGATAATCTTTTGTTTCACCATCCTTCTCTCCTCTATTACTTTCCAGGTGTTTTCAGTGAGCCACTGTTTGTCCTGTCTCTTCTTTCTGCCTAGAACTTCCATGCAGGTTTGATTCCACGCCGTTTAGAAGTTTTGTGATAGGATCCCACATATTTTGGTATTGACTGTTTAATTTTGTATATATGGTATATTATCATTCTCACACATTTTGGTAGTGACTGCTAATTTTGTATATATGGTATATTATCATTCTCACACATTTTGGTAGTGACTGCTAATCTTGTATATATGGTATATTATCATTCCCACACATTTTGTTACTGACTGTCAACCTCGCACATATGGTATATTATCATCTCTCACGCACTTTGTTATTGGCTATTAAGGTCAATTATTTCAAATGCTGTTAGCTGTCCATATTGTTGTAAAATGTATAAATACCATGGCTTTCTTTCTCGTTGTTGCACTTCAATACACAGTCACAGTCCAGCCTTTGTCTTTTGATATTTGCGTGCTTTACTAAATCGGAAGGTACGACAAGCAGATAGGCAGATTAGTTCAGGCGCAGACAGAGCAAGGTGAAAACGTCTTCATTCAATTCCCTACAGTTATAACAAATTGGCGACGGGGTTTACCTTAATTCAGTGCAGTTATAACATTTTGCCAGTGCTTTTCAATGCCGACCTCTTCACTAGTGTTGATTTGTGTCTCGGCTTTGCCCTTTATCCTTGCAGTGAAGATGTTCTTTGTAGCCTGGTCCTTCAGTTTTTGAGTGTTGAACTTGGCTTGTGGTCTTTCTGCAGCTCCTGTTCCCCTGAAATCTTTTGATTTGATTTGGATTGTCCGTTGTACGAGATAATATCATCCAGTGGGTGAATGCTATAGTACTTTGCATCAGATATGACTATCGCCACTTCATTCATAGGTTATATTGTGAATGAGCACTGTTTGCAGTTGTTGAAGTGTGATGAAAGAGATGATGAATGATCTTTGTTTCTCCACGGTTTCATATCTGCAATGACATCTTGATGAGAATGATGTCGTAATGTTCATACCGAAATCGAAAGATCAAGTAAGTAAGCTTTAATTGTCCTGTTCAAATGATCTCCTCCAAGTCACCCTCAGATATCAACCGACGGTCTTCACAGCCTTGGATGAGAAATCAATTAATAACGAATGTTGATTGATTCTGCAGCGTCAGGTGTCTTCACATTAGAGTCAATATGATGAACTGCAGACACGTATCTGAATTCATACTACAATAAATGAATACATTTAGTTGTCTGACATAATTCATTTATCGCTAGTCATATCTATATTATTTATCACTGTGTACATTAAAATGTGTGCTGTGGAAATTACTGTTGGCGTATCTGTCTACATAGTGAAATCATGTACACCTTATCTTCCGCACATCGTTGCACAGATCTTCCATATTGTGCTACTTCTGGTCTTCCTTCATATTGTGTTTCTTTGCGTTCCTTTCACGTGTCCCATGTTTCTCTGCAACTCTGCATCATTTGCTTTCTTTGACATCAAATCCATCTAACTCCCTGCCATTTGATTTTTTTTGATTTACAGCTTGATTCCACACTGTATTTTTGGTACAAGTATGGAATTCTCAGCATGGATATCGGTAGCCCAAATTTTGCAGGCCGACCATAGATATCAGGTGTGCGCCGATGAATGTCTTTTTATATCCTACTGATAAATCTTATCAGTAGCACAGGCTACACTATGACAGTCATTTGAGTGAAGTTTAAAAGTTTATTGTTTCATTTGACTAGAGTCTTTAATATACATGTCTATTTGTATTCCAAATACAAACACACTATAAAACTGGATAGTATTCAACAATTTCCAAACAGTACAGATTATATTCATAAACAACTCGGGGTTCTGAACAGTCAAATGAGCACTAAAATGAAGGAATTAAGAAGAAGAATATTACTGCGACATGAGATATTATTTCGTAGTTTCTTTAAGACCTATTTACAACTAACATGGTTAATAATAATAAAATAAAATATATGATAATTAGTTAGTGTACCTACAAGGTCACCTGATTTTTCGAGGACATATACATATATATAGGTGGAACAAATAGGACATTCTAATGTAGAAAAAAACATGTTCCTAAATAGTTATTAGGTCCTACATAAAATCCAAATTTGCTCAATCTTAATAGAAATCCACACTATCATCGACTGCAAAGTTTCTTTTAGTCTTTGGTCACAAAATCAATATCACTGACTGTTTCTGAACTATTTCACAAAATTTTCAAGTATTGGTTTTGGGTGGGGGGATTTTTTGTTTTGTTTGATTGTTTGAAGGGTTTCATCATATAAGCTGACATCACTTAGAGAACCATTGGAAAACCAGCTGGAACTACTGGACAGCTGTTTCGTCACATAATGTTGGTCTAACTACTCTAACTGTTGCCAACTGGAGTTTTTATTAAATTTCGAGTTTCATATAACTATTAGTTATGATGAAAAAACAAGTCCTCTCCCTTAAAAAACTTAGCTGTGAACAATTTTGGCTCAGTTTAAAGTAGGATTAATAGTATTTTAATGATATAGTCCTCATGAGTCATGAGTAATGTCCCCTATCTTTATCAATAGGTACCTGCGTAACCTCTTTATTGTTCCTTACCTCTTTCAGAATTTTGTACTGTAAAGATCAGCCATTGGGTTTCACATTTAGAAACGTGTAACACTTGTTAAGGTTTTCTGATAGAAAATTTTATAGATTCTTCTCAGATGTTGGCATTAGATTGTAAGTCTAATTTATCAAATTCTCGAAGTGAACCTGCAAATGAAGCTTCTGGATATCTGATAATTTGATGCAGAATTTAAGACATAGCGATAGCGACCTCTGTTCGAATTGTTGACAGCTCAGGTTGGATACAGATTTTTATAGATTGCTTGGGAGTAGATATTCACTGTTATTAATCGCCTTCAGACTATTAAGCGGATCTGACTTCGTTTTATCACATTGCTTCTCTGGAACTTTTGAACATATTCCTTGAAGAATTGGTTTAGTTCTTGATCTAAGTCGTCGATTGCCTCAGCTTGTCATTAGACATTTCATTCTACTTCGAGAAATCGTGATTGAACAGACTCAGTACTGTTTAGCTTCGTATCGTCTTAGTGTTCTGGTATTCAGTTTGATGTGATTACTTCTGAGTGATCTGTTCTCCACTTACTGGATTACTCAAAATTACTGGAAAACCTCATGTCTACAAATTGCACCTGCACTTCACAAACAACTAATCACAACCCCTTGACGTCAGATTCTGAGTGTATACTGCTTGTCATCATTTATATGCGTGTTTATGTATCTCCAAGTCTGCGTATGTTTGTGTGTTTATCTGACAGGGTTTTTAAGTGCATGTGTATTACAAAACGGTTCAGCATTTCATTGTTAAGTGTCACAACAATCGCCTTCCAAAATATATATATATATATTTTTTTTTCAAATTGACAGAAAAGCTGATTTGTTTCACCTGATAGAGAATGATAAGTAGTAGAGAGATATCGATTGCAGTTAAACCTACTACTTATTTGCTCACCACTCTCTACTCCACTCAAATGACATTTTATCAACAGATACAAAAACAGAATTCAGTATTATTCACGAAGAGGAGTCAATAATGCGTGTTTATAATGAAGAGATTCAAATATATGAAATGAAGAAATTCATACACACACACACACCTACTGGTAAAAGTCACTTCTCACTCAGTTGTCAAGTAAAAATTAAACTGTTCAAATACCTGTTGAACACTATACAATTATCCCCCTTTATGAATATGAATAAAGCATGTACAACAGTGGTTTGTGCAGAATAAGATGATGATACAATCAGTGTTTATTTTGTGGGATTCACATTATCTAGTGCATACTCCAAAGAGGTTGAATCTAGTTTATTTAGAGAACAACCTGAACATACTTCCAAATATGACATGATATCAGTTGACAAGAGAACCTATAAACTCAATGAACAATAGTCAGAAAATTACACCTGTATAGCTTATATTAACACAGTTCATGTTTAAACAAAAACAAATGCTTATATACAATGGTAAAACAGTTACATAATAAAGACGGGAGGGGGATAAGATGATGAGTAACTGATAAGTTGAGTAACAAAGTGGTGAGTTCAACTCAAATCTTGAAAGTAGGAGACAATCAAAGTTAAATTACAATAAAGGAGAAGAAAGTAAAGCCAGGGATTATTTAGTCATTTGAAAGAGAGCGTAAAGACATCCACTTACTAGGGTAACGGGAGATTGTTAACTGCTTCTTTCTGAACGCATAAATCGGGTTTAAGGCGTTTAATAGAGATTGGTTAGACAAACTTGAGGAGAATTGAACTGTAACTTTTAAAGAATTTCATGATGTCCGCATCATGACCCGTATCAACGAGATGTCTGGCTATGGAACTATTGAAAGCGTTTGTTCCCTTGAAACTTAGGCTTTTTGGTATGTAAAAACACAGTTTTTGTTCAGCGAAGAAATTTCTTTTCAACGACTTCATTTTCAAGCTGTACAGTCGTATTTATATTACAGAAAAAGGTTATTAAGTGGCACTAAATAATTGCTCAGTCAATGTACGTATATGTGATAAAAGTTATAAGGGGTAGAGTTGAAGAGGATAAATTACAAAAATATTAAAGATTGTATTATAACAAAAGGAAATTGAAAAGAAATTTCTTCGCTGAACAAAAACTGTGTTTTTACTTATGAATAAATGGGTATTTTTCGAGATTTAAAGGCGTGCAAGGACCGATTGACAGTAAAGGGACTTAGTGAGTTTCTACGATATTCTGTCAAGCTTGCGGAAGCGAATGCTAATTCTGATACTCTCAAAAGCTGCATTAAGAATGGAGAATATCCAAAATTTTACTGGAAAATTTTACGCCGTAATCATATTTATCCAAATGGTCGAACTCTTAAGCGTCATGCGTTGAACCTGATCGATGCCATACAAACGCGTCTTCCGGAACTTGAGAATAACGTATCTCAACGTAGGCATTTCTTGTTTGAATTGACAGAGACAGAATGTAGCCTGTTTGTGGATTATATTTCTGACGTTATAAAGAAACGATCTGAAGATGTTAAAATAAATATACTGAAAAGTTGTAAAACAATCGAGTCTCACTTTAAGTTTCCGGATTCGCCAGAGAAATACGTTTTTAACTATTCTAATTTAACTTTGTCGGATATTCAAATGCAAATCCTATCTTTGGGTCTTAAGTTCTCTACTGTTTCGTCCAGAGTCAACGAATTAGACACAAAAGTTCAGTTTGAAAATCTCATGAATCAAACACATGACTTGAGTCCAATGTCCAGCGAAGATGTTGAACAATTCAAATCTTCATTACTTCATTGTTATTACCAGTACCAAAGAACGCAAGGCAGACAACGACAAATGTTATCAAAAGAACACAAAAGACAACTAAATGAATTGCTTAACAACAAAAACATAATACTGATTCGTCCAGACAAGGGATCAGGTATTGTTATTCTTAATCGTGATGATTATGTCAATAAATTATGTACCATCCTGAGTGATGAAGATAAATTTCTAAAATCACCTGATCAAAAGGACAAGACAGATAATATTGAGAAGGATTTATCTAAAACTTTGACGAAATTGAAGCAAGAATGCATCATTACTCCATATATGTATGAACAGCTTAAACCATCTGGTTCAACTATCCCTCGTTTATATGGTCTCCCAAAGGTGCACAAAGATGATGTCCCTCTGCGACCTGTATTGGATATGCTGAATTCGCCGTATCACTCTACCGCTAAATGGCTTGCGGAAATTCTGGAACCAGTTAGATTGAATCTATGTAAACATAGTCTTTCCGACACTTTTGACTTCGTCAGTTGTGTTGATGAAATTAATGTGACTGGTAAGCATATGATTTCGTTAGATATTTGTTCATTGTTCACAAATGTACCACTAGTAGACACTATCTGCTATCTATGCGAGTATATTGAATCAAATAACATGAACATTGGCTTACCAACTGATTATCTTAAACAACTACTATTGAGATGCACACTGAATGTGCAATTTAGATTTAATGATGTCATCTACAACCAAAGAGATGGAGTCGCCATGGGGTCCCCTTTAGGACCGCTCTTAGCGGACGTTTTCATGGCTAGCTTAGAGAATGGCCCACTAAAGGAAACCATCGATAGTCTGTTTATGTATAAAAGATATGTTGATGATACCTTCATTGTATGTGATGAAAACACTTCAACTGCTGAACTTCTTAGAATATTTAATGGTTCTCACCCATCTTTGCTTTTCACGATCGAAGAAGAGTCGGATTCTTCGTTTCACTTTCTTGATGTTAAGCTAGATAGAAGAGAGAATGGAACGCTTCTAAGGTCGATTTACCGAAAGCCAACATTCACTGGGCAGTACACTAACTTCAACAGTTGGGTACCTTTAGGGAGAAAGAGAAATCTTATTCACTCCTTATGCTCCAGAATTCGTAAGATCTGCTCTCCAGAGACAATCGATAGGGAACTAGACAACCTTCGATCAAATCTCCTTAATAATGGTTATCCCACAAGGTTCATTGAACGTAACATCAAGAAAGAATCCACCCCGAGACAAGTCACAGTACCAAAGAAAAAGCTGTTTATGAGTCTTGCATTCAAAGGTGACACCATTTCAGAATTGATTAAAAATCGTTTATCTAAATGTATTAAACGTACTTTTCCTGCAGCTGACCTGCAACTAGTTTTTACCAGCCGAAATATGATCAGACAAAACGTCAAGGATAGATTACCGCTTTTGTCCACATCTATGTGCATTTACTCTTTTACTTGCTCTTGTGGAGCTGTTTATATTGGACGTTGTAAGCGTAATCTCCGAAAACGTGTAGCTGAACACTATCCGGTTTGGTTAATGAAAGGCGAACGTAGAACTGCAAAGTCGTCTATCTGTGATCACCTGTTAGAGTCTGGTCATTTAGCCCCACGTGATTCATCCTTCAAAGTTATATACATGGCAAAATCCAATCGATCCAAAAGTTTACGTTTTCTTCACTTATGCATAGCCGAAGCTTTAGCTATACATGAACAGAAACCTATATTATGTGTTCAAAAGCGTTTTGTCAAACCCCTTTCTTTACCTTGGTCATAATAATTTTCTTTCTAGTTTTTATTTTATTTTACCACTTGAATTCTTTCCACTTCACTTCACATCTTCATTCTTATCGTAATCGTACTCCTAATTTTCATAATTTTTTAGACAACACTTGACATTTTTGTTATAGAATAATCTTTCATATGTTTGTAATTTATCCACTTCAACTCTACCCCTTATAACTTTTATCACAAAAATAAGTCCCTTTACTGATCAATTCTTTATTTCCAATTTTGTTATAATACAATCTTTAATATTTTTGTAATTTATCCTCTTCAACTCTACCCCTTATAACTTTTATCACATATACGTACATTGACTGAGCAATTATTTAGTGCCACTTAATAACCTTTTTCTGTAATATAAATACGACTGTACAGCTTGAAAATGAAGTCGTTGAAAAGAAATTTCTTCGCTGAACAAAAGCTGTGTTTTTACTTATGAATAAATGGGTATTTTTCGATATTTTTGGTATGTGTTGATGATATCAAAGGTGTTGCCCGTCTCATTAGTGACTCATTATCTTATTCACCTCTTGCCCTTGTTATACAACTCTCTTAACGTTTTATCTAAGCCTTTATTCGTTTATTTTGATGCATCAACTATGTAAGTATATTTTCGGAGTACTGTTCATTAATTTTATTCAGTTTAGATTTTCCAGTCGACTAAGTGGACCTCGGTCTCACATTGACACGTTGGCACTTTGTGCAGATGCTTTAATGATGTCTGGTCATGTAACTTGAAGTCGTTTGTTTGATGGTGGCTAGCAGTGGAATCCAGGATGCACATTTTGTCCTGTTTGGGTCTTATCAGCTGGATGTACTGAGCACTGCGGTCCAACCAATCGACGGGAAGATCTAAATTGAATTAAACTTGAAATAAGACTCGTTCCACAAGAGGTGGCTCTCGTGGCTCTAGTGATCTAATGCGTGACGCTTTGGCGTTTGAAATTGTGGGCACTGGGTACAATCCTTGGTGGGAACAGCAGCACTCACTGGGGAATGCAGATACATCCACATGAAGAGTCCCATATGGGACGAAATGTGCATCCTGGATTCCAATGCTGCGGTTCAATAAGTTTACAGTCTTCTGTCAACTGACACTACGTAATATTTACCCTGTGTACAAAGTTTATAATTTCTTCAGGGTGTAGTATGCAACTGATAAGAAGCAGACGAAATAAATAGTGATGGGACCATGTTATTCTGGACAATTTTTTATTCTTGCTTTATTGAAAAGGTTGTTCAACGGTTGTGCATTCTGTGTGTTTTGTATTGTTCATTATGTGGTATTTGGAGCTGAAGAAAAGTTACAATGGCCACTGCTTACTTTTGACAAGTTTACATAAATAGATAAGAAGGTGTTCTAATTTATATTATTTTCGAGGCAGAGTGGATAGATGTGGAATACTAAGCATGCACTTCTTCATTTCTAAATTTATGGTCTACCTGCATTCCACTGGCTCTTAACGCTTCCATAGCATCTTCCTCTTGTGCAATGAGCAGCAGCTGTTATTTATTGCAGCCTGCGGACTGACAATTTCGGTTTTGTGGAAAGAAACGAACAATGAGGTGGCTACAGTCTTCAATGAATAAGTTGGGCTTCTAGTGTTTTATCATAGAGTTAAGTATGGTAAATGATATTGGTAAAAGCAAAGATGTTTAAGGTAATCAAATAAGAATTCACGGTTCATTTTTGCATGAAATGATTTTGTTTAGAAAGCCACTGGGATCTACACAGCTCTGGATAGACGTTTAGTCCCATTGTGGGACTCTTTAGACACAAATGAAAACTAGTCTATTTCCCATTACTATCTGATTATGAGATGAACCTAACACACATGTCAGGCTATGGACTGGAACCAACTTGAGTGGGATCTTAAGCCTAAACTGAAGGAGATAGTGTGAGTAGGAAACGAAACCTTACTGGCAATAATGGAACCAGTTGAAAGGGTCTGCGTGGAACAGGATGAGATGGCAATGTGCTGCTGAAGCTCTACATTCCCCTAGAATTCAAGGGAACAATGATAAGTAAAAAAATAATTAAAATGATGACGTTTATTAATGATCGAAGCTCAAATGAAGGCAGTGAATATAGAAAGGCAGTAAAAAACTTTAATGGGGCATTAGTCGCGTGTCCTAACAAAATGGCCTGGTAACTGAGGCTAAGACATTATATTAAGCCGATAGAAAATTATAACCCAAGAAGAGTAGTCGTAATCATACTTCTTACCATGAACTCCTTCTCGGGCATATCAAATATTAGAGGAAAAAGTACAAGAAGTTCAGCGAAGACATCTTTCCGATCATTTCGTTCTCAATAACAGCTGTACAATCGCATTCATATACATCGCTTTACATAGATACAATTAGTCCATTTTAAGTGGACATAATATCGAAGGAGATTGTAGGTGATAATAATTGTTAACCTGATATTAAAATCTCAATTTGGATTTCAAGGGAGACAACTGCAGAAGTCCTTGAGACCAGAATCTTTAGTTCCCGAAAGAAGATCTTTCCTGCAGGGATTGTGGGAGTTGTATTCTCCAGTCGCCCCTTGCTTCTAATTAATATGAAGGACAAACTCCGGCATATGACTACTCCAATGTGTACATATAAGTTCACCTGTTCGTGTGGAGCTAGATACATAGGTCGTTCTACGTATGTCCTATCAAAAATATTGGAGGACATTACTCAACATGAGTGAAAAGAAGAGGCACTGGTTCCGTCAGAAGAGTCATAAATGAAAACCTCTTCAAAACTTCTCAAAGCATCTCAACAAACTCACCTATAAGTGTTATTTACACAGTAAACAAAAAATATACCAAAGCCAATACATTTCCGACTTCTTTGTACTGGAGAAGCCCTCGCCATATGCGTTGAAAAGCCAGAGCTTCGTGTTCAGAAGAAACTAGTGCAACCCTATGCATTTGAAATTTATCTAGTTCAGTCTGACTTCTCAGTTTTCGTTTTTTTCATTCGCTTCATATTTTTCCCATTTTCAGTGGTAAAAACAACTTCATTTCAGTACGTTTACATGCTCATCCCATTCACACCTGTGTTTGCTGAATACTGCTTTCTGATCCCATGTAATTTTATTTCTACGCCACTTGTAACCTACATTTCCACCCTCGAACTTTCATATCAGGTTGAAAATTATTGTCACCTACAAACTCCTTCGATATTATGTACAATTAACTTAGACTAATTGTATCGATGTAAAGTGGTATATACGAATGTGATTGTACAACTGCCACTGAGGACGAAATGACCGGAAAGATATCTTTGCTGGACTTCTTGTTCTCATCTCTCCAATTTCCCGATGGATATTTTCCAAGAAACTGAGTATTCATTATTTGTGTGTGATTTCTAACCAACAATAGTGTACCGAATTGATAAACTTTGTTTTGGTATGTTAGATTTTTCAGGGGATATCTCGACATCATAGTGATGAATTCTTTTTATTTATTTTCCTGCACGTTCCCAGTGGAACATAGGGCTCCAAGCTAGATGCTTGAAGTTTCTGTAGCAGTGGTGATTATATTTACCTGATGGGGTTGCTAGCCTCATGCCAAACCTTTCCTCTTCACCAGTCTCACTACTGGCTTAGCGAGGTAAAGGAGTGCGCCAGGCGAGGATCGAACCCCGGACCATGTGCATGGTAGGCGAGCGTCCTAACTGCTATGCCACCGACGGACTCATAGTGATGACTAACTCAGAGTTATTCGCTTGGTATTAATTGGGGGTGATGCGTGTCTCATCGCATCCGGGACTCACCAACCGGACCTTCCTACCCTCCAATGATTGACTGTCTAACGGGCTACTACACTACTGAGTTACAAAAGCCACCTATTGTGTAACGAGAATGATTTAAAGTTATTTATTCACAATTGTGACATTCTTATATATGTCCAAATCAAGTTCACTTTTAACGGTCTGAACAAATTTGGACATTGGGTATATGATATTGATTATAATAAAGGTTTTTTTGTATTTCCCAATGAATGAAAAACAAAACGATATTGTTTTTACTGACGTTTCGCTATTTAATGCTGCTAATAGTTTTATCAAAGTATTATTAAACCAGAATTTGCAAAATCTCAACATATATATAACAAAGAGTTAAGGGGTGAGCAAAAAATAGACTTAGTTCAACTTAAAAGGACATATTGAAAGTCAAAATAACGATGAAGATCACTAAAACCAAATATCAAAGGTAATAGTATATCTGTTATTAGATCAGAACAAAGTTTACATATTGAACTTGCTTATCACATCTGTGTTGGTTTTTTCACTTTATGGGGGAGGGGGATGTTGTAGCTAGGTCAGATTCTGTTTTAGTCCATCATTCCTATTCAGTTAAGACAATTGGGATTCCACTTGATATGAAGTGCTTCTGATATTAGACGTTCTTTGTGATTTCTGAAGTTTTTCTGAGTGATGATTTCAATATTGTCAAAATCAATTTTGTGGCCTGATTCTATAGCGTGTAGACCTATGGCTGATGATTTTTGAAGTCTTTCTAGTTCAATTGGATTTCTTGGTGGTCGAAGAGATGCTCTACGGTGTTCATTTCTTCTGATTTTGATTTCTCGAGATGTTTGTCCGATGTAGATCGCGTCACATTCCGAGCATTTTATTTTATAGACACAATTAGATAGAGAATCTTTAGGGATTTGGTCTTTCATATGGACAAGGTTGTTTTGAAGTGTGTCCTATGTTTTGAGCTGATTTAGTACTCTTCTGATATCGTCTGACGTCTCTGCTCTATATGGAATGACGTCTGTTGATGCCCATGTTTTCGGATTGCGTCTTCGGCCATAATTAATGTCTGTGTTGATTTTGTTAATGAAGTTCCTTGGGTAGCTGTTTTGCTTGAGAGTTTCAGTAATGTTTGATATTTCTTCTTATTTTTCTTGCTCATCCGTTAACATCAGAGAGTGTGCTCGTCTAAGAAGACTTGAAACAACTGAAATCTTTGAGCTGATGGGGTGTGATGATTTGAAGTCTAAATATTTGTTGGAGTGGGTTTTTTTCCTGAATATGGATATACTGAAATGTCCGTTTTCCCTCCTCTTAAATAGCCAGTCTAGAAATGGTAGTTCACCGATGCCTGATTCTGCTTCCGAAGTGAACCGGATTTTGGGAGATATACAGTTTGTTTTCTCCAGGAATGAATTATGTAGATCTCGTTTTAGTACTACAAAAGTATCATACATATATCTTAACCATATTTTAGGAGTGAGTATTCTTGAGAAGATATTATTTTCGAATTTATTCATGTAAAGATCGGCGACTATTGGAGAAACTGGTGAACCCATAGTAACACCATTTGTCAGTCTATAAAAATTCTCTTGAAATGTAAAATAATTATTTTCTAGACAGAATTTCAAGCTCTTAATTATTTCACTGGTGTCCAGTGGACATTTGTGTGATAGCGTTCTATCTGATTCTAGTAAACTTGAAATGATATAAAGACTTTCGATAATAGGGATACTAGTATATGGTGAGTTAGTATCATAATTTACCGCAATACCTTCTTTATCAATTTCTCGGTGACCTATTTGGGATTTGAAATCATATGAATTTCTTACAATATTTTGAGTGTTCTTTTGTAGTGGTTGTAGTATTCGAGAGTAAGTATTTAGAAGGGTTGTATGTCGGTGAGTTGATGAAATCTATTACTGGTCTTAATGGAACTGTGGGTTTATGTATCTTTGGTTGACCGTAGAATCTTGAAGGAATATAAGATTTTGGTTTTAGTGTAAACGAGAGAGAGAATTTCCAATTTTGGATTTCATTTCGTGAAGTAGTCTGTTTGTATTTAGTTTCATTTTGTTGAATTCGGCGGATTTCTTCTTCTCTTCAATGAGTAAGTATGGTCCTTCCGATAGGTGTTCAATCGCCTTCTTTTCATAATCCATTCTGTTCATTATCACAGTGACGTTTCTCTTGTTGGCTTTCGTTATGACGATGTTTTTGTCTTTCTTCAAATTTGTTAAGGTTTCATATTCTTGTTTGGTGAGATTAGAATGAGTACCTCAATATTGTCACGCTTACTAACTTAGGGTAACACTACTGAATCTCACAAGACAAATTCACTGAATATTCAAATGTAATCTTGATACTTTACTCAACATCTAAACTAAGATATGCAGTTCCTAGAAATTTTGATGTTTAAGTGTTCTCAAACGCCTTTTGATAACCATAAGCTATCTGTTTTGGATTCCATTGAAATAACAACACTCACTAAGTTGGCTATGTAGAACCTTGCGCAAAAGTTGCTACGCTGCACAGAAGTAGTTAAAACAAAGGCGGAAGAACATTCATGAACGGTAACGTGCTGGAGTGGGGATAATTACATCGAGAAATAATGAAAATTTGATAGATCTTGGAGTTCTTAGGTGGTGAATGCATCTACACCATTATGAATGATTTTTAGCAAAGTCATCTGTTGTTTTGAGCCATTGATTCTTACCCTGTCGAGGTTTATAAATAGGCAGTCCACACTTCCCTACTTGGCTCAATCCAACAATCAAATACTTCATGGACTGATGTCAGGTTTTAGCTCGACTGCTGCTAGGTATTCTCCAGCCTAATCAAACGTTGGTTGACATTGGTCTATGATTAAGGTGGTAGTCTGCTGTGCACAATACGTGTCCTTGTCATCTCGATCGACGCCTATCAATCTCATCTACTAACTTACCCTCTTTATTTAACTCTAAGCCTAACTTCAATATTACTCATTTTATTATACCCCTGAACACGGAAAACAGAACTCAAACGCCTGTGATAAAAGACAGCTAGTCTCTTCAAATCTTCAGACATGAATCACCATGTCTTAGAGATACAAGTAAAGACGGAGCGGACAGTTGCTAGGTAGGCGGACATCACTTCCACAAGAAAAGGATGACGTAAATTAGCAAATGTCACATGAGGCTTATCCTCCTGTGCGGAGATTTCCTCAGTTTGTTTTATTCTGAGAGTAGGCTTCAGCACAGACGAGTATCAGTTAGGGAGTTAATCAAGAGGTTTAAAGTAATATGCATCTGAAACTGGGCGGCAGTTGAGTTAGGTTATATGGATAATCTCTTACCGTCGGTTTATTAAACAGGAATATAATCACCAGTGTTTCTGCTTTGTCGACTAGGATTTTCATCGATATTACATTAATTTTTCCTCGACTTTCATCAAATACTTTAGGATATTCTGTATCATTTTATAACTATGACTAGCAATGGCAGTATTACGCATATACAGCTTAAGTTCCAAAAATGTCATATAATTCCATATCGGCTGATATTATCACTATGTCTCTGTCTGTTCAGATAATGGAAAAATAAATGAAAGAAAGGGGCATTCAACACAACACACAATTAATCAGGATAGCATGCATGATATCATCTTACTTCTTTGGTTTCTGTCCACTGTATACAACCAGAAACAATCCTAATATCAACACTAAAAAAAGTGTTCATATAATTTAGTTATTTAGCATGAGAAAGCCATTAATACCATGTAAATGGATAACAATAATAGTGGTCTGCTTTATTTCAAAAATAGCATCACTTATAATACAGAATAGAATTTTCGCCATTCGTCACTATATTGCATCTAATTTACTCAAAATACAAATAAAATTGACCACAGAAATTTGTCCACATTATTTTTTTTTGTATATTTTTGATTACCGCTTGATTCCACACCGTATTTTTGGTACAAGTGTGGAATTTTCAGCCTGGATATCGGTAGCCCAAAATTCGCAGGCCGACCATAGATATCAAGTGTGCGTCGGCGTGGGCTCGAACCTCGGACTATGTGCACGGTCGGCAAGAGTCCTAACCACTGTGCCACCGACATTAACAGTAGGAATAAAGTCAAAAAGCTGCAAAGTACAAAAGGAGAATAATAACAACAACAGTGGGTTTGTTTCGAACAGTATTGTCAATAGGGTTTGGAAATTTTAGCTTATTATAGAGTATTGAATCTAACGTTCACTTTGAATAGCACGGTGAAGGGAAAGACAAAACAATAACAATTATTATACAGCTTAAATGGTGTTTACACTTATGAGAAAATAAGCAAAAATGTGGGAGGATTATAGATATGAGGACAGTAGTAACAGTGAGGCCTGATGTTATAAGGGTGGAGAAAACTGTTTATTTACCGATGGTTAGCATAAAGTACTTTCCAAATATGGTATCGCGGAGTTTTTTTTTTAAAGTTAGACGTGACCGCATAAAGTCTTTTGAAATGCCTTCTTGTTCTACCTGAGGAGGAGATGAAAGCTGAAAACAAGGGGTGCTATGGTGGATGCTGACAGTCTGACGAAATCCTCATAGCAAATTTATTGCATGAAATGAAGTGCCTATCAACAATGACACGATGTCAACGGTATGGTCTAATAGGATACGACAACTCTCCCTAATGACAGTCTTCAGAGTTCTACGAAGTATGACATAGTCTTTATTAAGCAACTCTGGGTGAAGATTCAAGAGCTGACAAACTGTAAGAGGAGGAGAAGTTGAGTTATAGGCTGCCTGCTAAAATCTTGGACTACCAAAATTTCTGTCACTTATATTGCATCTGATTACTTGGATTTATTTTGTTTTAATTATTCAATTATGTGTTCAAATCGTATTACTTACTCTCGCGATTATTTAAAATGTTTTCAACCTGATGATTTACGAGTATTTAATGACCTTAAGAAAAAGCATCATGGTGGGTGGCAAAGATCGTTAAAGTGTACTTCAATGCATCAGATGACTGTTCGTGTGATTATGAGCACAAATTGCAGGTCATTATCGAACAAGATTAATTACTTGGATGCTCTATTATGTTCAAATATTTATCATAATACAAGTGTAATAACGCTTCAAGAAACTTGGCTGCACGATTCATATGATGACAGTTAAATCTTACTGAATGGTTTCAATATGTACAGACAAGGCCGAAGTAGTTCAAGGAAGAAGCGAAATGGTGGTGGTATTGCTAGTTTTATCAATTCTCAGTGGTCTGTTGCCAACAATGTCTGTTTTAAATTCTCAAATGTTTACATTGACTGTATAACTGTCAAATGTCGACCTAAACACCCATCTAAATACAAATTCATTTATATGACAAACACTTATGTCACACCTTGCTGTAGCACTTCGCAACTGTCTATGTTTGCTGATGAATTCACTATTTTCGCTGCCTCCTCTTTTGGAAACTCATTGTCCATAGTCACAGGTGATTTTAATTCATGTGGCTACAGCTTTCTCACAGTGCTAGATCCTGAAAATGTCGTCAACTTTCCCAACAGACTGGATAATTTCCTTGATCTTGTATTTATAAATGACCATGGAATATACGAAGCTTGTAAAAGAGCCCAACTCCCTAACTTAGATCCTTGTATTGTACGGGTTTTGCCTAAAATTTATGGAAAGTTACACAAGAGAACTTTCTCACACCTCTCCAAGAAAACTGCATATGTATGTTACTCTAAAGAGAATGTTCAGAATCTTAGGGGCATGCTCAAAGACACAAGGTGGGAACCGTTGAATGAAGATTCTCTTGATGACACAATCTCTAATATTACCAGCTATCTCAAATTTTGTCTTGACACCTGTTGTCCCAAAGAAACGCTCTTCATCAGATTTGACCGTCTCTCCTCCCCTAAACTTAAGATGCTTCGCAGACAAAAAGAAAAACTATATAAAATGAAGGACAATACTGGTTTGAAAAGAATTAACATCCTAATAAAATCTGAAATGCAGAGGTTGAATTCAGTTTACAACCAAAAGTTTATATCCTGTAACAATGCGTCTAATATATGGAAATTTTTCAAAGAAATCATTGGTGGTAAGCAGATGAATAGTATTCCTTATTCCTTTGATGTTTGCACACTAAAGAAGTCTTTCATATATTCTCCCACAAATGCCAAACTTTCTAGTGTTACAAGTGTTAATGAAACCTGCTTCCCTGGTTTCAATACAAGTGATGTTCAAAAATGTCTCCAGTTGATGATGAACCCTTCTTGTAGCCTGGGCCCAGACGGTTTGCCTAGTGTTATTCTTAAAAAATGTGCAGACATCCTGTGTTATCCTCTTACGGACATATTTAACGAATCTTTCTCCAGAAATGTCGTGCCAGCCGTTTGGAAGGACATCAAAATTGTGCCTATCCCTAAGTCGCCTACTGGAACATGTTTTAAATTTAGACCTATTGCTATTACGTCTCCTTTTCTAAAAGTCATGGAAAAGTTACTCTTACTTAATCTTCAACCTTCACTTAAAGCCTTTAACGATCCTAAACAATTCGCTTATAAACATAGCAGAAGTACTTTAGATGCAATTGCAGTCTTGTACCACAACATTGTCTCTACCTTAGACAACGGGACTAAATTTGTTCGCGGCACCTTCCTAGATTACACATCTGCTTTCGACTTAGTACCTAGGGACATTTTGTTAAACAAGCTTGCTGAAAGTCAAACTGGGTTGTCAAATGGCTGCATTCTTATTTCTCAGGAAGAAACCAGTACACTGTATGTCAGGGAAAATCGTCCACTTCATTGCTTACTGAGGCTGGTGTCCCTCAGGGTGCTGTCCTTTCTCCTTTTCTGTTTTTTTTCTTCTTGCATGATTTGACCCACTCTGATGAAATGAACTTTGTTAAGTATGTCGATGATCTAACTATTTAAACGTCTCCCAGCTTGACTGTGCTAAGATGAACAGCTTTCTATAAGGAATTAGCAAATGGTCTTCGTGTAATGGCCTTAAACTAAATCCTTCCAAATGTCAGACTGTTAATTTCAGTTTCCGATGTAAATGAAAGTTAAATGAAGGCTGTTGGTCCCTATGACCCTTGCAAAATTGATGACACTGATATAGAAATCAAGTCTGAAGTTAAGTATCCTGGATTAATTCTCTCTTCTGACCTATCCTGGTCTCCCATGTCTAAGTGATTTCTAAGAGAATATTTCGTCTGACTTTTTATATTAAGAAGTTAAGGCAATCAGACATAACCCAACCACTCACTCCACTTACAGTTTGTCAACTTGTGTATTTCACCTATTCTTCTTTACTGTTCACCGATGCTTATTCTCTCCTGGATTGCTTAAAAAAGACTATGTCATACTTCGTAGAACTCTGAAGACTGTCAGTCAGCAGGACGAGTGGTATCCCATTGGGCCATATCGTTAACATCGTCATTGACGAGGGCATTTGAATTTGTGCAACAAATTTGCAAGAGGAATTTTGTCAGACTGTGAGCATCCACTCTACCCGCAGCTCCAACCTTGTGTCTCCTCCTCAGGTAAAACAAGAAGTCTTTTCAGAAGAATTTATGCATGCACGTCTAAGTATAAAAATTCCACTATACTATATTTGGCACGTACTTTATGTGATGGAAATAATGTCAGGCATGAACTAACTAACTAACCTTCTTTGCACCACTAAATAAACCATTTCTTCCACCCTTACAGTACCAAGCTTGATTATTATTATTGTGTTTCTTATATTTATAATCCTCTCAATTTTTTGTTTTTATTTATTTATTTTTCATAATTGTGAACATCGTTTAAGCTGTGTTACCACTGTTAACCTTGTATTTCCCCTCACTATACTGCATCAGCAGAACATTAGATTCAGTACTCTATAGTAACATGGTAAAATTTTCAAACTGAATCGACAATACTGTTTGAAACAAACTCACTGTTATTATTATTATTACTATTATTATTATTATTAATATTTAATGATGTCAATTCGTGCTCAGAATATTTTTGACTTTATATCGTAAGCGTGGACAAATTCCTCTGGTTAATTTTGTTTTATTTTTTAATTTTATTTATATTTTAAGTAAATCAGATGCAAGGTGTTGTGACAAATGCTAAGAATTCCATTCTGCATTATAAGTAGCGCTGTTTTTGGAATATAGTAAAATAAATTATTTGAAAAAAATTATTATTATGCCTGAGTACCTTAACTTCTTAGGGTAAAATGTCAGATGAGATATTCTTTTAGAAATCGCTAACATAAGGTAAGACCAGAATAGATGAGAAGAAAGAATTAGTCCAAGATACATAAAGTTAGACTTGATTTCTATATCATTATTATCAATTTTAAAATGGTCATGGCAATTAACAGCTTCAGTAAACTTCTTTTTACATGGGAAACTGAAATTATCAGTTAGTCTAATGGTTTTAAATCTTTCCAAATACCGAAGATCATTTGCTGACTCCTGATAGAAAACTATTCATTTTAGTACAGGGGGTTAACCGTCAGTGAACAGTTAGATTGTCTTCAAACTTAAAAAGGTTCATATCATCATCAAAGTAAGGCAAGTCATGCCAGAACAAAGAAAACAGGAAAGGAAAAAGAAAAGCACTTTGAGGGACGTCAGCCTGGGTAAGCAATGAAGTGGACGAATTCCCCTTAAATACAGTGTACCGCTTTCTTCTTGAGAAATACGAATGCTAACACCAGTGATCAGAGAAGACACTCTTTTCAACGAATTTATTATCATCAAGCTGTACAGTCGTATGTAATGTAGTGTTTTTTAAGAAAGTATACTCGATGAGGGAATTGAATCATAGGTGGGAATACATAAAATGATAATAATTCTAGTATTAAATGCAATTAAAACTAAAATGTTGGTGATTGTAATCACAGTTAAATATCAAGTGACAAAACAATTAGTGTCATATTCAGAACAAACAATTCATAGGATGTGTGGGACAAATGAAACAATACCGGAGACATTTCAAAGTAAGGATAATAATAATTAGATGAATTGATAAACACATATAGAGTTGGTCAACTGTGGGATCTTGTCTTTCAGGTTATTGAGTAGTAATGATTGACTAGAAAACGCTATTTTCAACGATGCAAAAGGGAATGTCCTTTTCAGGGCCTGGGAGATCATTCTCTTAATGATGTGAATTCCAGCCTCATGTACAATATTATGTTAGTTACGGACGTTAAGTCACATTTCACAGGCTTTTACTGGATTATTTATTTTTTTAATTTTTTAATTTTTGATTGCAGCTTGATTCCATACCGTATTTTTGGTACAAGTATGGAATTTTCAGCGTGGATATCGGTAGCCCAAATTTTGCAGGTCGACCATAGATATCAGGTGTGCGCCGGTGTGAGCTCGAACCTCGGACCATGTGGATGGTCGGCGAGGGTCCTAACCACTGGAAGTGGTGGAAGTCCATTTTAAGTTGGGATTGTATTTTATACCATTATTATTTTATGTATTCACATCTATGCTTCAATTCCCTCATCGGATATAATTTCTTAAGAATAAAACTATATGTATACGATTGTAGAGCTCATAATCATATCAGTTTATTCACACGGCTTCAAAAATCTGTCTTATATATGTATATCTTTCTCTAACTTCATCTTCCCTTTGTTGTTTGTCGCCACTTTCCATTACTCCGGTATGGGCGCTGCGTTATTTTGACTACACGTGTGAGGTATTGAACAGGTGAATAAGGATTCAGTGATTAACCTCTCCCTCACTTCACCTAACTATATCACTTTTTAATACTCTCACTATGTTCCACTCACTCTATTTAGAGATTACACGCAAGTGATTGCAGTGCCGTAGCTGAGCTCTGCTTTTCTGGGTTATTTAACTTAACAAGGTCAACAATTCTAGGACTAGTTATATGTTTTTTGTTCCAATAATCTTACTGACACCAATCTTCTAGTTTCACTGGCCTACGTAATTTACCTCTCAGTCATTAACTGAACGGTATTTGGTAAATTATTCTCAATTTTTCTTAACTGGATCTATTGGGTCCTATGGCCGACAAAATGTATCTCAGAGAGAGTTGAGTGGTTGGTTTGAATGCCACACTGATTCCAGTCTCATTCGGAATCCTAAGTAAGGCTTCTGACGTCCCTTCTTTATACGACAGTACTACTGTGGTGAGAGCAGCCTGCTAGCCAACTGGTTGACATTAATCTACGTCAATGTCTAGGTCACTAATATGGGCCGTGAGAAAATATGAACAAGGCTGTTTCAACAACCAATCACTGCAGACTTAAACGTGGGCAAATATGATTCGCAGATAGATGGCTCCACTTTCCGAGGAACTCGAAAACAACCAATCATAAGACTGCGTTTGTCTACTTGTCTAGGCTATAATAATCTATGTGAAATTTATATAAATACGTGTTGATTTCCGTAATAAAACGATCTGTTGCCTGGCCCTTGTCTATTGTTGTTACACTACTACAGGGGCTTTGAATCTTTTTTACTTTATCCGTCATTTTTGTCACTTGCTTTACTCATTTTGCTTTTTCAATGGTTTTCCATGTATTTCTAAATAAATTCTGGTGGGTAGTAGTAGTTATTCACTGGTAATATTTCCTTTATTTGTATAGTTTCATTATTTGAATCTTCTCACATACTAATTGGTTAGGTTCCTGACCTGATAACATAGACATTTAACTTAAACCTATCTTCCTTTATCGACTGTGGATGGGATGAGTTCAAGTCAAAGTATATTTATTTGAGTGTGTCGGTTTTTCTCACATATAAACTCAAAACCAGACGGAATCCA
Source organism: Trichobilharzia regenti (assembly GCA_944472135.2). Lineage (NCBI taxonomy): Eukaryota > Metazoa > Platyhelminthes > Trematoda > Strigeidida > Schistosomatidae > Trichobilharzia > Trichobilharzia regenti. Next base: position 8,796,775 of record OX235270.1, read on the forward strand.
ATTCACTTCTGAGTTAGTACACGAAAAGAGTGAGTTCTCCAAACTTGACTGTAAAATAAAACGAAAATAAGATGGTGAGTTATGTACAAGCATTCCTGGGAAACTAACACACTCCAACAAATACTTAGACTTTAATATGGAAAGTGACAACAAACAACAAAGGGAAGATGTAGAGAGAGAGGGGAAGAGAAGATATATATTATACAAGACAAATTGCAAAGCCATGTGAGTAAACTGATATAATTATGAGCAGCAATTATTTAGTAGATAGTTGAAAGCAGTGGGATCCTGGACGTGTGAGTAATTCGTCTTATTTAGGACTCGTCATCACAATGCACCTGTATGCCTAGTGAGTGAAGATGATGACCATCAAAACCAACACTCATTGTTTCGAACGCAAAAGAATTATCCCTTCGGTCATTGGTCCGAATTAACCGCCTGTTGTGCAAAGAGTATCAGCTGTTATTTGTCCAAGCTAATTTGTACTCCCCTTTGACTGATTATATTCAACCGAAATCAACCAACGCAATATCTGTTGCACAGGGGGTGACTTTAGTGGCCCAGTAACCAAGTGGATTTCGCTTTGACTTTTGAAAATAGGAGCTCTGGGTTCTAGTTTCAATGGGAATACTATCACTCAATAGACATGGAAGTACATAAAGATGAAGAGTTCTGAACATGACAAAGCATGGCCGTACCTACTGAATCGACTACCACCTGAGAGTTGTCCAGGGAACAAATACCTTAATAAAAATAGAAACCTTGAACACCATAAAGCTACTGAATACCAGGAAGGCGAAAGGACCAGACAGAACTCCAGAAGCACTGAGAGGAGACTCCGAGGCTGCGTAGATATGCTCACACTATTATTGCAAAAGGTTTGGAAGGAAGGAAAGGTACCTACTGGTTGTAAATAAGGTTACCTAGTCGAACTACCAAGGAAGGGTGACTCAGGCCTCAGCAAGAACTTCCGCCGAACTATGCTGCTGTCCAGGCCAGCGAAAGTGTTAGCTGTCGTCATTCTGTGGAGGCTAAAAGATGCTCTGCATACAAAACTCCGCCTGCCGGAACAAACTGGATTCAGAAGATGCGGGTCGTGTGGAAACTAAACTGTAACTGTACGCATCATCATCGAACAGACAATAGAAGTGTAGTCAAATCTTTACAACAACTTCCTAGACTGTGAAAATGACTTCGAAATCGTTTACCATCAAGTGATCTGGAAACTACTTCAACACTTAGAAGTGTAGTGTGCAAAACCTTTATCGACCTCATTCGATAGATATATGACAACCCCACATGTCAAGTACAGCTGTGCTCACCCTGAAGAAGCTTGGAAAAATATCCAGGCAGCCATAGATACAGCTGTAAAAGCTGTGAATAAGGTAAACCCAAAGGTGAGTAAAAACCACTGGATCTCCACCGCCTCATCCGAACTGATAGATGCTAGAAGACTTATTCCGGCGAGCTCCGAATTCAATGAGGAGCGAAAGCTGCACAAGAGGAAACTTACGAAAAGTCTCCGCAAGGACCGTGAACAGTGGTGGGCGACAAAAGCCAAAGAGATGGAGAAAGCTTTGAGGATAGGCAACACCAGGCAACTCTTTGGACTCATCAGGGAAACGGGTGGGAGAAGACAAATCATTAGTGAGACAATCTCGGAAAAAAATGGCACTATAATTAGCTCACAGGATAGACGACTGGATCGTTGGAAAGAGCATTATGAGGAGCAGTTTAATTTGCCCACAGCCACGCTCAACCTTCCGAGCATCCAACACCTCCCTGAATGGGATATAGATACAGGTCCTCCGTCACTAACTGAGGTTACTAAAGCTGTCACCAATCTGAAACTAGGCAAAGCAGCGGGACCTGATGGAATGACTCCAGAGGTATTTAAGTACGGTGGAGACAGCTTACTGTCCGGATTAACTGAGGTACTAGGCAGCGTCTGGGAATCAGAAGAAGTCCCATCGGGTTGGTGTAAGTCACTGATTATCCCCATATACAAGAAGGGAGACAAGTCTTCCTGTGATAATCACAGAGGGATTAGCTTGACTAATATAGTATCTAAAGTCTTAGGCTCAATAATCATGCGTAGACTGAGTGGTGCTCGGGAAGCACAAACACGAGAGAGCCAGGCAGGCTTTAGACCAGGAAGAGGGTGTATTGATCATATCTTCACCCTCCGACAGATTCTAGAACATAGGCATTCCTACCGGCGTCCAACAGTCATTATATTTCTTGACCTAAAGGCAGCATTCGACTCTGTCGATCGGGAAGTTCTCTGGAGATGCTTGGCTGTAAAGGGAATTCCAAGAAAATATATTGCACTGATTAAGGCACTCTATCGTACTCATACAGCCAGGTGAGGGCTTACGGCGAGCTGTCATCTGAACTGATGACGACCAGTGGTGTCCGTCAAGGATGCCCATTATCTCCTTTTCTATTCAACTTCATCATAGATGTGTTAATGGACTTAACCCTAGGTGACTTCAGCGACTCAGGGATTGACTTGCTACCGGGAATAATCTCGTTGACTTGGAATATGCAGACGATATAGTCCTTCTAGGCGAAGACGCTGACGAAATGCAGAGTCTTCTAAACACCTTGAGCCTAAATCTACGAATGTTTGGCATGCGATTCGCTCCCGCCAAATGCAAGATGATGTTACAGGACTGGACTACATCGACGCCTAGTTTAAAAATAGGAAGTGAAGTGGTAGAGCACGTTGACCGCTTCACTTATTTGGGAAGTACCATCAGCCCCAACGGGCTGATCTCTGACGAAATCTCAGCACGAATACAAGGGGCTCGTTTCGCATTTGTTAGTTTACGCCGACTCTGGCGTAGACGAGATGTTCGACTATCGACCAAAGGGCGGGTGTACTGCTCATCAGTCCGCTCCGTCCTCCTTTATGGTTGTGAGACCTGGCCACTGAGAGTGGAAGACATGAAAAGACTAGCTGTCTTTGATCATAGGTGCCTGCGTTCTATTTCCCGTGTAAAGTGGCATAATAAGGTGAGCAACATGGAGGTTAGGCGTAGAGTTCTAGGTAAACAGGGGAAATCAATCGACGAAGTCGTGAAGCTACAAAGACTGAGATGGTTAGGACATGTGTTACGTATGCCAAGCCATCGCCTCCCTCGACGAGCAATGTTAGCGGATATAGGGTCAGGCTGGAAAAAAGCTAGCGGCGGTCAAACAAAAACTTGGCATCAGTCAATGAAATCCACAACAGTTGGTCTAAGCCACGTAGAAAGGTGTAGACTTCCAGGCTGGGGTCCTCGGGACGGTAAAAATCTATGGTTGGAAACAATTGGTGACATGGCTCAAAATCGTTCTCAGTGGCGCAGATGCATCCACTCCCTGTGACTTATGATCTTCAATGAAACTGTTTTGTATTTCTTTATTACTCCTTTGTCTCACACCTCTGCTCACTGTTTCTATTATGCTTTTCTTGTACTTTCTTCTCTTGCTTCGCGTGCTACACGGAATGTGGCGACTTGAACTTCCGCACATTTGTGCAAAGTTCTATGTCGAAAACAGACAGACAGAGACAGACACATGTCAAGTGATTCATATAGGAAAACTAATCAAAGTTTTTGGAATGAAGACAAGGGTAAGACAATGCAGACTACTATCAACAATGACGATATTTTTTGCGTTAGACCGTGGAGAGCGAGAAGACAGGAATGCATTGAACCAAGAAGAGGTCTCCAGAAGATCCGGGCTTCTTGGATGACTTTTTTTCAGTTTGATTCCATATCGTATTTTTTGGTACAGGTGTGGAATTTTCAGCATGTGATATCGGTAGCCCAAATTTTGCAGGCCTACCATTGATATCAGGTGTGCGTCGGCAGGGGATCGAACCCCGGACGATGTGCTTGGTCAGCGAGAGTCCCAACCACTGTGGCACCAACGATTCACAAATCCGAAGACTTAGAGGCGGAAATCAACAGGCTGTCAGAAGAAGCAGCAAAGACCGAAGTTCAGTTGAACACAGAGAGAACGGAGGTGATGGAGATAATCAACCATGGACAACAACAAGGACTAATCACTGTTAGCGATAGAAATCTGAAAGAGGTCACTTCCTTCATTTGTCACCGGATGTTGAATATCCCCTAGCCAACCAGAAAAAACAGGTGGGCAACGAAGGACTTTGGTAGTGAACAAACCAGGATCCTAATGTGATGTGCGCCAACGGTCCCACCAGTGACCCAACTGAGGGCATCTTACAGATCACTAGCAGAGTATATTGCCATCTAACCAGTTATTCTGAAGCCCGGTGAGTGGTTCATGAATCCTAATTTCTGCCCACTAGTGAACAGTATAGTAACCTGATAACCTTGGAGTCAATCAGTGATTGGGTCAAGAATGTGTACTGTTGCAGGGTTTCAAACTACTGCAAAACAGTTATACTCAGCTTGTTAATTCCTGCTGATTCTCTAACTAATGTCGGTTGTCACCGAAATCTATCTTTAAATGAATCAAACCTCCACAGATCTAACACTTTAAAAAATGTGAAAGCCACTGTTGAATCGGTATGCAAACTTTTCATATTTTATTATTGAGAAAAGCACACAGCATAAAACTTTAATCGCTCATCACCAGATTCATTACATGAATTTATCAAAAGTTGAAACTAAAAGAACTGTTTTAACTTCCCAACTCACCAGATGTTTTCTAAAATAAATTAGTTTACCATCAAAAGATGTTCACCTCATCCACCAAACTTCATAATTTAATAAAATCAACCAACAAATAAATTTTTAAGTGAGATTTATGCAGGTCACTTTGTGGTGAGAGCAGGCTGCTAGCCGATTGGTTGACACTAATCTACGTCAATGTCTAGGTCACTAATATGGGCCGTGAGAAAATATGAACAAGGCTGTTTCAACAACCAATCACAGCACACTTAAACGTGGACAAATATGATTCGCAGATAGATGGCTCTACTTTCCGAGAAATATCGAAAACAACCAATCATAAGACTGTGTTTGTCTGCTTAACTTCCGTGAAACAACCAATCAGAAGACTGCCGTTTTCTGCTTGCATAAGCCTTATTAATGTACATAAAATATATATAAATACGTGTTGATTTTCGTAATAAAACCATCTGTTGGCAGCCCTTGTCTTCTGTTGTTACAACTTATCAGTTGATAATGAATTTTGAAATATGCACAAACAGTTATCATTATTTTTCATATCATATTACAAAAGTATCACTTTTGAATGAATTCAAGCAAATAAAATGAATAATTTACTGGCACAAGTGTCTGTTACCTGCTTTTTTTAACTGTAACGGTTGTTTTTCTTTTTACCTCGATCCACCTCCAGAGTTTATTTGCCTGTTCAACATTTAAAAAAATACTACCTTAGATAGCTTTTTGTTGGCTGAGTACTCAAGATGTGATCGACGATGATGGAAATGTGTAGTGAAACTTTGGTTTGCGTCACGATCCAAACCAGTTTCAGCTGATGCAGCTATACTGGAAGAATAGGAGAAAAGAACCTGTGTCAGATTCTTCGTACATGTACCAAGGAGGCTTCGATTAAAGTAACCAAATAGTTGGAACTCGTCAATAACCTCCTTGTTTACAAGAATCTCAATCAACGCGACTTTCGAGATCATTTGTCAGCAATTTGATCTTCTATGCACTTCTAGTGTCGGAATGCAAACGTCTACTGCTAATGTGTACCATGGATGTACAATTCCAGTAAGACAACACTACTTAACGCCAAATAGATGTTGTAGATATACGCAGTTCAATTAGCCCTGTTTTGGCAGACATTATCATGCCCAACCTTGAGAAAAAAAATTGAAGTACGCATTCGACAATACAGTCGCTTATTGTTGATATGTCGATAACATATTTGTAGTGCTCAGCAATAAAAGTCCTGCTTCACACCTACTCAGATTATTCGACAACGTACATACAAATATTGAGCTTACTATGGAACAGGAAAATGATGGAAAGTTCCATTATCTTGGCATTGCCATACAACGCCTAGACGATTGTAGCCTCCAGTGGTCAATTTACTGAAAGCTGCCGACATGGAATGGACAGTACTTAAAAATTCATAGTTTTTCTCCAAATAGCTATAAACGAGCACTAGTCAAGACTCTGTGCTATAGAGCGAGGAGAATATGCTCTGCAGAGAAATTAGAGGAAGAATTTACGAGTCTCGAAAAGATGTTGAAAAACAACGGTTATCCTCAGAGATTCATTAACAATGACGAAGGATGTGAAGGCTCAAACATCAAGTAAATCACAGTATAAAAAAGCCCGTCTTCATTCAACTTGATTTTAAAGGTGAAAATAGTGCAGGAATAGCCAGCAGAAGATTAAGCACGTCAGCAGTCAAAGCCCACCATGCAGATAAGTCGGTTCCCATTTATCGGACAGCATACTCCTTAGTGCAATCAGAAATCCATAGATACACATGTAATGTTTCATTCTAACTGTGTATACAAAATCACATGTATCTGCTAGGGCAGTCACATTGGGAGAACAGAAAGAAGAACACACCTCTGATTCGCTAAAAATGTATTGGAAGAAAAATGGTGGTCCAATTCTCCACAAGTTTGGCGAAGCAGTCTCTTTGAAGAGCCTGAAACCTGATTTGTGTTCAGAAAGAAGCGGTTATCAGCCTTTGTTTGTCCTGGTAAGTGGTTTCTTCACTCTTGCCTTCATTTGATTACGTAATCCCTAATTTTGACCTCTCCCCCCCCCGTAGCTAAAATATAATTTTGCTTGTCTCTTCTGTGATTTGAGCTCAACTTACCACACCGTTTCTCAGTATATCAGTTACTCACCATCTTACTCATCTCTTGCCTTTATCAGATAACCCCTGTGCCAATTTATGCATACACTGATCTTTGGTAAAGCTTGAACTCCCTGAGTAGAGACTGTGTAAGTATAATTTTCTAAGTGCTGCTCATTAAGTTTGAAGCCTCGTGTCAACTGACATTATGTAAAGTTTGCAAGTGTGTCAAAATGTTTCCGTACATAAGCTTAAGAATTTCTTTGGGCTGTATGCAGCTGATGAGAAGCCAGTTAAATAATTGATGGTACTGTGTTATTCTGCACAAACCGCTGTTGTCTTTGCTTTATTTAGATTCATAAAGGGGAACAAATGTACAAAATTATCAAACACCCGTTAGACATTCGACATCCAGTGAACGTATTAACAGTGACAAACAGACCAAGGCCTCTTCTGTTTTCTGAAGTTATAGCAATAAAACGACTGAAACCTGACCTATGTTTTCTAAAGGGATCCTTCATGGGACTTCAGTTACCCTGACGTCTCCCTGCTTCGTAACTTTTTGTCTTCCACTTTCATCAGATTTCTCTCGTGACTAACACATTAGAACTAATTTTTATCATCTTGCAGGTAGTGAGCATATAGTCAACGTTAATGCAAAACATTTAAAGTTTTCTATCACATTCCAACTGATCCTAATGTTGCTTTCTGAGTTAGTCTTCTCCATACGACTGAATCCATCGGAATCCATCTGAAGAAGCCAGACCTGTGTGTTCAGAAGAAGAAATTCGTACAGCCACTTTCTTCGCCATGGCTATCCTTATATGAATGTAAAAGCCTGAATACTTCGCCCTTCCCCTGGGTATTTTGAAAATGATAATTGTCTAAAGTATTTTATGCTTAGCACTGCTTCATCTTTAATTGCAAGTTATCATTGTGGAAATTATTTTACTTTTCTTTAGTTACCCTATTACGTAATTAATTTGAACACTTGCTCACTATTTAAATTATGCATTATGCAATCTACATGATGTAACCAATTCTACCCTTTAATTGTGTGTGTATATTTTCTTCGTCAATTATCACCCCCGCCGTTTGACATATTGATATTGGCTAATTATTGTTGACAAACTTATCGACACTTGACTGGTAAATTGTTCAGTATTGTTTTGAAACTGCTATATATATTAGAGTAGAGCCAGACGTGAGGATCTCATTGGAAGGCAAACATTTCTCCACTCAATCCCTGAGTCTTCTAAATGTCTTCTAAATAGGGATTTTTCTCTATAGGGAATTTTTCCTCAAACAGGGACTTTCTCGTTGTTAATTAATAGTATGTCAAGTTGTAACTTCGCTTACAAGTTTTTCATCCTTTGTAGTTTAGTTTCCCAGAATGACTCAGCATGGCTCCTGTATGACAGTTTTGAACAGAGGTGAATTTCAAAGAAATAAGAACAGACAGTTCAGAGAAGAGTTTTATTAAGGCCTCAACAGTGTAAAATATATGAGAAGCATACCATTTTCTGGAGGCTTCTTTTAACTTTGAATGTGTTCTCCTTACGTGCATAATGATCAGTGTAGATTATATATTCAGTTACAACACTGTTTATCGATTCATTTCTACCTCAATGCAATCAAAAGAGATAGTGTTCTTTGGCTCTTTTAGATAAAACGCTCATTAAGCGAGCTATTTGTCTCACCCCAGAGGAACAAGTGGACTGGTAGATACACATTAAAGTGATCAGCATTCTGTCAACTGCCTACAACCTGGTTAAATGAAATTAATGCCTTCATGACAATGGTAGCACACTTGAATTCACTGGAGAAACTATATTTTTTTATTATCACGAAAAGGAAGCCAATTTGACAGATTTGAGCCTACTTAAATTCCAGTATATGGAGCAGAACAAAATGCATTAATTTTCTGCCAGGAAATAACTTTATCATCGAAGTATTGATGCATTTCAGCGTGAATGAGGTGAGTTAAGATGAGTCTTTGTTGCACGGAAAAAACTAACTAACAGGCTTTTCCGTTTGTAAACAGGTGCTGTAAAAATATTTTCTTTCTACAGACAAAAAACAAAGTTGACTGGAGAACGGATACAGACATTATCTAGGTAAAAAGTAAGCAAAACACGCTGCCAATAGGTTGCTTTAAATGTATCAACAAGCCTTTCGTAAGTCGTACAACACTCTGAGGACTGATTTTCTTTTAAAAATGAGGCTATCTTTTTATTTCAGCCGCTTTGGCTTTATTCTCATTCCACCTTTGCTTTGATTATCACATGTGTGTACCTGCTAAGATTTCTTGGTGTACGTCAGGGGACTCGTGCCAAAATATTCATACTGGTGTACAGTGTGGCAGTAAATATTTTCGAATCAAGTTGAAACGTGGTCAAAACGTCGCGAAACCATTACCAGGGGGGGGGGAATACGCAATGAAAGTTAGCTGTTAGTCACCTCCTTTTTCTCTTTAGCATTCATCTGTGTTGCACAGTAGGTAAAACTATCATTATTTATTGAATTCAAGTGTTGGTTTGTAGGAATTCGATTAGTTACAGGATTTCATAATGAGCTGACATCAGTTAGAGAACCATTGGAAAACCGGTTGGGATTACTGGACAGCTGTTTCGTCTTAGTTTGGGACTCTTCAGCAGTACTCACCTACCGGGATTCGAATTCAGTATTCAGATTTTCCCATCGATTGACTGGACTGAAGTGCTCGGTCTCAGATTGTTATATATGGGCTTCTTATGCAGATGTTTCGACGATGTCTGGGTATGTAACCAGTTATGTCAACCGGAGACCGAGCACTTTGGTCCAATAAATCGACGGAAAAATCCATAATTCAGTTAGAAAAATGATGTGACCCGCTGCACAAGAGGTGGATCTCGTGGCTCAAGTGGTCTAGTGGATAACGCTTTACCATTTGAGATTATTGACACTGGGTTCAAGCGTCGGGGGAGGGGAACGTCATCAGTCACTACGGAATGCAGGCATATCCATCTGACGAGTCCCGAATAGGACGAAACGCGCATCCTGGTTTCCATTGCTAGTCACCATCCACCAATTAATTTCTAAAACTATCGACAGTCTAGGTGAAATTCAGTCTTTCTCTGTCACTGAGTCAGTCAGTTCGTAGACAGAAGTTATTACGTTCATCGGCGATTCAGTGATAGAACACTAACCAACCACGCCTCAAATCGTCTGGAGTTCGATCCGTGGCCGACTCACCCCTCAGTCTCACTTAGCAAATTGTAAGCTGTGAAGTGAGGGAAGGTTACTCGTGAGTTTGGCAAACTCACCCTGTACAACGACACCGAAACTGAAACTTCATAGCTGAAGCTTGAAGCCCTATTTTCCACTGGGAGTTAAAGGGTATACAATAAATAGTAATACAAATAAGTTATCACTGCAGGTTTACAAAAGCATCTAGTTTTTTTACTGATTATCACGCTGACTAATTGTTTGTTGAGGCGGAAATGATAACAGAAACTGTATGGAACTGAGCGGGATTGATGTTCGAGCAGGAAATAGTTTGGGGTGATAAGTTGCTGGAAACTTTACAAAAAAGTAAATCGATCCCTAGGCATAAATTCTTATTATCCATTTTTTAGAACGAGTGTTGATGATTACCCTATCAAGATAAAACAATTCAGGATAGATCGATTTTGGTATGCAGCATGCATGTAAGATATTTTCATACCTCAGTAAGTTTTTTTTTTCTAACGGTATGAGGTAGAAGTGTTCCAAGCACGTCAAATGACATACTTTTTTATGCATCAAACGCGCGGTTTACTTAATGTATTAACCAAAAAAAATAAATGTCAGAACTATGGTTATATTAGTTAGAGTGGAATGACACTTAATTCACGAACCAAGTTTTATTCTGTATTAGTTTTGTAGACATTGTGATGATAAGAAAAATTGGCTAGGTGGAATTTTATGCAAGTCAGGAACCAAAAGCCGCCTATAAAGCTATCGACTCAGTATCGTTAACTTAGTCTGCTTTAAAACAAAAAACAAAGTTTTGTATTCTGGTGGTTTTTTCAGTCAATAAGACTCCTCTGAATAAGGATAAATTGCATAATAATTTGTTTTTTTTTTTAGATATACCACACAGTGAGACAGTATTATTGTGTACTGGATAACGTTTTGAATTGAAAGTAGAGGCAATTCAATCCACTTATGAATTGGAAAGTCAGCAAGAGGAGCTTCCAATGGTAGATTGTAGCGTAAAGAGGAAAGACAAGAAGTTAAACACTAGTGTTTATTTCAAAACCCACACTTCCAAACTGATATTTGGATTTCCGATCATCTCAGCCTATGTTGGAAAAAATTGGATTCCTCAAATGTCTAAGTAATACGACACAAAAAATAAGTAGTACCAAGGAAAATCTAAGATAGGAAGTGAGTCGGTAGCACAGTGGTTGGGACCCTCGTCGACCATACACATGGTCCCAGGTTCGATCCATGGCTGACGCACACCCGATGTCAATGGTCGGCCTGCTAAAATTGGGCTACTGATATCACTTGCTGAAAATTCCGCACTTGTATCAAAAATACTGTTTGGAATTAAGCTATAATAATAAAGAGATACTTTAGAACTTAATAACTGCCCTGATAAATTTGTCAGGAGGTATATGGAAAAAAAATATGGAAAAGTCTAAAAGTAAAATTAGTAATAGTAATGGCAGTAATACTGACAGTAATAATAGAAACGACAACACATGACAAACATGCACAGAATTGGTGGTAATATCAGAAATAAAGGATTTATATATTCAGTAATGCGATCTTGGAAACCTTCTGTAGAATGATTAACAATGCAAGAATAAGAGTGCTATTCAGTCACCGATCACAAACTAACTTAGAAACAAATTACATGGGTTAAAGGATGTTTTAGAGCCCATAAGACAAAATGATTTAGTTTATCTCATAACTTGGAATGATTGTCAAATCAGAGTACTAGAATGGGGTAGGTCATATTAGCCCAGCACAAAAACCTAGCAAAATCTAGATTACTTGACCCTAATAAGATAATAAATGTAGAGGATATTTCAACAGCTATACCACGCACTGCAAGCAATTACACACAACCGTACAATAGGATGGCATAAGATGACAGTTTTAAAATCTAATGTAACACAAGGATGGAGGGAGAGAATGATTGATATCTGTTTGCAGATGAAGCAGTGATCATTCAGTAATTATTCCGGTTTAACTCTGCCTCAGCTTCATCGATTTGGACTTGAAGTAATTTGGTAGATGCTTCGATACTACGGAGCACAATGCCTTAAACATTTATAAGCCTCATTCAACAGTTATTTCTTAAAGATTGGTATCCTCGACACTAATGTCAAACAAGTGCTTTATTATGATTCAGAGACTTGCTGCGGATGTCAGTAAAGGCATTTCGAACAGGCTTCGGACTTTCGTCCACCCCTCTTTTCGCCCTATACTGAAGGTCAGATGACTGGCCACCGATATTATGCAACAAAAAACTCTGAAAACGAACCAATCAAGTACTTATCGCCTAGCAAACATACTGAAGAAGATTGAGATGAATTGAATCCACACTGAGGAGACCACAGAGTGACATCAAGCGTCAGACAGAACCTCTGGGGGAACCTTAATGGGAAGAGATGAGTTAGACATGAGTCCAAGGTTGACATGGTGGAGGTCGTTTGGGAAGTAGATGAGAGTCTAAGGGTATTCTTGAAGCCATTTAAAAGAGGATTTCAAAAAACTGTATGAAACGGAGCTGTGCTGTCGAAGCTCTGTGTTCTACTCGGAACCTAAGAGAATAATAATAATAGTATGTGCGACGGTATCTTGGTGGAGATTATGTAAAGAGGAAATGAAATACAGACGGTCACGGAACCAGCTAAAAAGTGACCACAGAGAATAGAGTGCAATAAAAACGTGCCTCTGAAGCTCTATATTTCACCCGTAACACAAGAAAACAATAGTAGTGCTAATGGAAGCATCGGAGTAATCTCTTCAACTGGAAACTACGTTATCAATTATCCAACCAACCTATGACACAACAAATTTATAATTAAATTCTGCAGGTCTAAAGTATGTGATGACTGAATTATGAAATTTACGCATGTCATTCACTTGCGAATAGCTTGACTTACACTTCACTCTATTGAACAAGTTTCATTTTTATTTAAGGAGTGAGGACTATGTAAATTTCAGAGTGGATACACTCAAAACTCTGCAGCAGATGTGTGTGAGATTAACTGCTTGTTTTTCTGAATGGCAGTAAGCATACAGTGAAAATCTGTTTAACCAGTCTTGTAAGTAAAGTAACCCAGAGAAATAGCAAAATACACGTCACAGTCAAAGAAAGTCAGATGACAGTAAAATGACCACATCTCATCTGCAAATTGACATCATTTTACTTCTGAAGTTCGATTTCGGAATTTATTGACACTACTAGATCATTACGATAATAGCTGACCTTTCTTTGTAGGGTTCATCAGTGTCACTTGTAGATGAATACAGTCTTATAAATTGATCTTATAGGGATTTTCTAAGTTAATTTTTGAGGCTGGACAGGGCTCACTCGAAGTGCATGATTATAGCGAAAGCGGAGATAAACATTTTATTAATATTTAATTATGGGGTTTGTTGGGATTTGGCTGCATTACACACGGATATTAGTTAGAGGATAATTGAAAACCACTGGATTACTCGTCCAGTGTGCTTTGAGACTTTTTGGAATTGTACACACGTGACCAAACTTGTGGTCGGCCCCAGGAGCTGCAGGCAACAGGGTGAGCACGCTTACCATTTTTAACACTGGGTTGAAAGTCGACAGTCTATGAATTCTAGTTTCTGTTAGTTTAGGAAATAGTGTAGCCACCGTTAAATGTTACAGGTGGACATCCAAATCCATTTACCCATAATATGAACTTGTTAAGCGATTTATGTAGCATTTAATTTTTACCAAGCCGATATTAGATGCTAAAATTTAGTCAGAAGATCAATACTGTTGTGCAGAAGGAATTGCCTTGTATTATTTGTTCTTATAAATGAGGGCCCGAACTTAGTCTGGTGTTGTTCACTTTGACCCTGCTAACCTTTAGTTCATACTATAGTCATCACACCTGGCAGTTGTATTATGTGGGTAAATGAAGATTCAAGTTTATTTTGTGATTGTATATGCGATGCTTTCTCATTTGTAACTAATCCTGGCATAGGAGAGGTCATTTGTTTATACGACCGTCTAATATTGGCTAGCTGTAAATGCAGTTCATTCTGTGCATTACCTCAGCTGCTGGCAGCCAACAGTCTCTGGGATAAGTATGAAGTAAACTAGTAGATGGTGTCTAGGAATGAAATCCGGCATGCGCAATTCGTTCTTTTTGAGACCCATCATCTGGATTTGATGGCATTCCCCGTAAGTGGTTACTTTCCCTCATTCATGGTTTCAAAAGCCAGGACGTCATCCACTAGACTAATTAAGCCACTTTCGGGAACCAGTTATTATTTTCCCAAATCAATTTTGTTTTTCTTGCTGACTGTTTGGACCGAAATGTTCTGCGTCTGTTGACATGGGGATGCGTGGCTAGGAAATTATTTGATTTTAATCCTCAGACATTATCGAAGCGTCCTTATTGTTAGCCCACACGTCAACAAAGGCTGGATATTTTGGTCCAATTAGTCAATTGCCTCTGGTACCGTCTCTCAAGTAGATCATCTGAAAATAGGACGAAAACGTATACACTGATCTCGAGCTGTTGTATCGTAACTGATTCTTATACTGACCTGATGTCAGTACTGGGGGGAAAATTCAACTGGATTAGCATTGGATAATAATTTCAGAGAACAATAAGTCGTCCAAATTAGATAAGAATATAGAATGAATTTTAAGTGGTCAGAAATTTATGAGCGGTTACAGGTTCAGTCACAAGTTGAAATCAGTTGAAGGAACACTGGAAATCCCTAGATAGTATTGAAAAGATGTTCCCTCCTACTTTGTAACTCTTCAGCGGTTAACACCCACTGGAGTTCGAACGCAGGATCTTCTGGTTGCAAGGAGATTTTGTAGACCGTTCGGACACCGGAACCCTCTCTCCCAGTGACTGGCTGCATACAGTAAGTTACCTGGAGCTCCAGTGAGTAGTCCTGACCGGGGAAGTCCACCGAGTCAGGAAAGAGATCATCTAATCGCATATGACATTGATTAGCAGTTTGCATGGGTATGTATCGCGAATTGTCAGAAGTTGGAATTTACTGGCTGTTGGATCGATTCTCAGTAACTGAATTATCTGCGAGCTGGTCTAGCGACCAGATGGTCTTGGGTTCTAACCCCAGGGACTGCACACTGTCGATGAATATAAAACTAGGACGAAATAGTATAACTCTCCAGTACATGCTGCTGGTTTTCCGGGGGTTCTGTAACTGACGTCAACTCATGGTCAAACTTTTAACCAATCAAATCTCTGCAAAACGACATTTAGAAATTTATGACTAACTTTCAAAACTGTTCACATGACTAATCTGCATATTACCCATCAGGATCCAAAGGGGATGATTTATGCTTTTTCAAAAATATTCCAGAATACTAAATGGCTTTTATTTTCATTTTTGCATCTATTACATGAGTCGAAAAATTCCAGACATTACATGTAAGGGAACGATATTGTTTTCAATTAAATCTCATGAGACTGTGTATACTTTAACATACAAAACGTTTCAAAAAAGTGTTAAACATAAACCAGTTAAACATTATTACAAAAGTTTTTTTAAATTTCCCACTGACTGAGAAAATAAAACGAAGTTTTTTCACTCATATTTCTCTACTCATTGCTAATAGCTTTATCTAAGTGATATTAAAGCGGAATTTACGAAATTTCAGCTGATATGAAGTAACGTAATGACACTTTTCAGAATGAGATGATGTTTACGTTGTCAGTCAGGTAAATTGGTAAATATAACAAGCCGTATGCAGATTATTGCATTTGCTAAGCGTATGAAATTATACAAAACCGTCTGTGGTTATATAACGAAATGAAGTTCAACCGTGGGCTGACATCATTTACAGAACCGTCAGAAAATCAAGGAGTGCTAAACAGTTGTCTCGTCCTACTTCGGGAATCTTCAGATGTATGCACCCAGTCAGGACCTTCCGCTTGCAAAGAGATCTGGAAAACCATTCAGCTACTTGACCTCTCGATCCAGTGAACGAATGGCCTACGAGCTTGCCTTGTGACCGGAAGGTTTTGGAATTGCACTTTCTGTGAGTGGGTACCTATGGCAAGTCCTAAACCAGAAAGAAACAGCTGTCCAGTACTTCCTGTGGGTCATCAGTGATTCTCTAACTGACATTATTGTGTAATCAGACATGAAACAAGTCAAATACCTACAAGCTAACTATTGGAAATGACTTATCGCATCAGTGCTGATTTTATCGATTCTATGGGGTGAGGGTGGTGGAACCAGATAAAATTCTATCTTAATCTGTCACTGCTATTCAGACAATGTGCATTCAGTTTAATATGAAATGCTTGCAATGGGAGTCCTTCTTTAGGATTTCCTAACTTTTTTTTGAATGTTTCCAATAATAGTAACTCGTTAGTGGATTGACAGTATTGCGCAAATAAAGCGAAATTAGACATCATAGTAGTAATAGTTTCATTTACACCAACGATACAAAACACGTGAACATCAGTCTAATGCTCACTGTTGACTGGCTCTACTCAGGAAGGTAGTGACATGGGTGGGTTCTAGTCGAAATTCGTGAACAGTAAATGGGGTATAGCAGGTCGAGTTTGAGGACAAATGCTCGCCAACAACAACATTAGCTAGTGCCAATTGAGCTATATCGTGGATTGGTCGATTGAAATTCATGGACTGTCTGGTCATCGGATTTGCGGGTCCCAGCGGCTTAATGGTCTACGAGCTCGCTCGTCTTGTAACCGGAATGTCATAAGTTCAAACTGTGGCGGGGAGTGTGACCACCAGTGAAGAGTACCAAGCTAGGGAGACAAAGCTGCTATCCAGGACTCCCTATTGGTTCTCTAACCTATCCGAGCTAATGATGGATTCTTGAAAAATAAAATGGTGGAGCGATTTGTAATAACCAGGTAAGTGATTAAATGCATGGCAAACATAGAAAATAGTGACCTTGGAGTGGGAACGTACCAATGACCTTGAATGTATGCCATTTGCTGGACTATAAAACTTATTATGTATTTTCAACAAAAAGCCGTATACTTATCAGAAACATTAACGCACTAATATTAATAAGACACATTAAAAATGAAATTTTACCCCGAAGTATCTGAAAATTACATTCCAGTTACGATGAAGGATGTCGATTTTCGAGTTTCATAGCTATCGAAACGGTTTGGTCTATATGAACAAAGAAATATTTTCCTCCCATATATTTACTCACAAGATAAATACAGGTAATGATAATAAAAAAACACCCTAGCCTGCTATCAACCCATTGTCTAAGCAGTACCTAAAGACGATATTAGAATAAAATTTGCACCTCAGTTCGTGCAAAGCATTCATACTTGCTGTGTTATCACATGGCAGGTCCTATAATCCAACGAAAGGTATGCGTTCAAGGTCACTGGTGCGTCTGCACTCAATGGTGAATATTCTTCAGGTTGGCTAAACCCACAAATTCTTAAATAGGCGTGACAGACAAAGAAATATAATGAGATAACTGAATTCACTGGGTAATAAAGGTGACTAATGTAGTTTGGGGATTGATCACAGGCATCCCAAACTATGTGTGACAGAAAACAATAGACTCCAACATTTGTTTACCATGGACTATTTAACGTATTGAAGTACAGTTGGTTGATTATTATTGTTATTTTTATTATTGCTCCATTGGGTTCCTAGTGGAACATAGGGCTTCAACTGCACGTCTCCATTTTCTTCTGTCTTCTGCTATACTTTTCGCCTGCATCCATGTTAATCCATAATCTTTCAACTCCTCTTCACACGATCTCCTCCATATCACCCTTGCACTGACGTCCTACTCGCCGCTTGCTTCCCTTTCGGGTTCCACTCGAGGGCTTGGCGCGCGATGTCACCCAGCGGTCTCCTCAGCGAGTGTCCGATCCACCTTCACTTTCTCCTGCATATTTGTTGCTTGGCGATTGGTTCTTGCTTTGTTTGTTCCCATAATTCCTTGTTGGTGATTCTTTCCGGCCCGGCCATCTGATCTTCAGTATAGAGCAAAGACAGTTGTTAATAAAGGTCTGCAACCTTTCGGAAATATTCTTTGTGACCCTCCAAGTTTCTGATCCGTATAGAAGAATTGACTGACTTGACGTTTGTATTGAAAATCCTACCGAATTTTGTTGTTGATGCTGAGTGACGAAGATTTCCGGATTGATTTCAGGTTGATGAATGTGTGTGTTTCTCGCCTTCCCGATTCTCGCTCGATTTGACATCCTCGTCCGTTCCGACTTCCTGTAGTTGAGACAATGCTTCCTAGATAAGTAAGTGAATAAAGTCCCCTCCTTCAAATCTCTCCCGTTGATGGTGATTGACGCTGGATGTTGTTGTTGTTGGCTGGTTATTTTCATAACCTCCGTCTTGTCTATGTTCACTTGGAGTCCTGTCTTTGATACTTCTTCGACCAGTTTGTCGGTTTTTGCTTGTAAGTCTTCGATTTGGTGTGACATTAAACATAAATCATCCACGCGCGAAATCCAGGTCTTCTAGGTTTTTCACGTCGGTCGGTCCAGGATATCCCTCCCTGTCTTCTCGTTTCCCACTCACTGTCTGACGCATAATCCACTCAGTCCACCACAATTAGGAATATCATTGGTGATAATAAGCGAGCACCCTTGTCTGACTCCTGTGTTTACTCCAAACGCCTCGCTGAGTCTTCCGTTGTGGATCACTTGGCAGGTACCGTTATCGTACAGCTGTTGAATAAGGTTGATGAATATTTGGGGTACGCCGTAGTACTCGAGTAATTTCCAAATTACTTCGCGGTCAACGCTGTCGAAGGCCTTCTCAAAGTCTATAAAGTTGATTTTTTGATTTTTGATTTACAGCTTGATTCCACACTGTACTTTTGGTACAAGTATGGAATTTTCAGCATGGATATCGGTAGCCCAAATTTTTCAGGCCAACCATAGATATCAGGTGTGCGCCGGCGTGGGCTCGAACCCCGGACCATGTGCATGGTCGGCGAGAGTCCTAACCACTGTACCACTGTGCCATTCCATGCTTTGTTCTGTGATGATGATGCGTAGAGTTGCAATTTGGTCAGTACATGATTTGCCTTTCCTGAATCCAGCTTGTTCTGGTCGGAGTTCTGTCTCCAGTGCGTCCTTTAATCTCTCCAGGATGATGCGACTCAGGATTTTACTTGGCGTCGATAGGAGCATGATTCCTCGCCAGTTCTTGCAGAGTGGGGCCTAAGTCGCCCTTCTTTGGTAGTTTCACGAGGTAACCTTTCCTCCAGTCAGTAGGCACCTTTCCCTCCTTCCAGACCTTTTGCAATAATGGAGTCAGCATGTCTGCTGTAGTCTCTGGGTCCGCTTTCAGTGCTTCAGGGGGTATTCCATCTGGTCCGGCTGCTTTTCCAGCTTTCAGAAGCTTGATTGCATTCAAGACTTCAGCTCTCGTTGGAGGATTGGTGTCAACTTGCAGTTGTGTGCGCGCTGTTGTTGGTATTTCTGGACGGGTTGCAGGTGATGGTCGGTTCAAGAGTCCTTTGAAGTGATCCGCCCATTGTTTAATCTGTTTTTCTTCCTTGGTAATTGGGTTCCCTTGGCTGTCTTTTATAGGTTTCGCTTGTGTTGATCTCTTCCCGGATAGAGATTTGGTTATCTGATATAGTGTCCTCAGGTCCCTTTTGCCTGCTTTCTTTTCAGCTTCAGTAGCTAGATTGTCGTAGAATCGTCTTTTGTCCTTCCTAGCACTCTTCTTCACTTCTTTGTCCAGTGCTTTGTAAGTTGAGCTCAGCGTCTCCTTCTCCTGTCCGTCCTTGCATTGAATCATTTTCTCTTTCACCATTCTCCTCTCTTCTATTAATTTCCAAGTGTCCGTTGAGAGCCATTCCTTGTCTTGTCTCTTCTTTCTTCCTAGAACCGTTGAACACGTTTCGTTGAGAATCGCCTTCAGAGACTTCCAATGTTCTTCCACGCATGATTCTTCAGTGATGTCGCGTAGTGTTTCCTGCTTTGCTCTGACAGTTGCAGTGAAAGTGTCTTTTGTGGTTGTGTCCTTCAGTTTCTGAGTGTTGAACTTGCATTGTGGCCTATCCCCAGCTATCCTCGAGGCTTTTAGTTTCACCTTGAAAGTCCCTTCTACTAGATAGTGGTCTGAACCCACATCTGCTCCTCTCCTTGACCTTGTGTCCAGTAGGCTCCGTCTCCACTTTCTTGAAATTGAGATGAAGTCTATTTGGTTCTTGGTGTTTCCATCTGGTGAAATCCATGTCGTCTTGTGTATATCCTTGTGTTTGAACACACTACCGCCAATCACCAAATCATTGAAGGCGCAGAAGTCTGAGAAGAGTTCACCATTGTCGTTCATTTCACCGAGGGCCTCACGACCCATGGTGAGTTCTCTTCCTGTGTTGTCTCCTCCCAGCTTCGCATTCATGTCGCCCATCAGGATTTTGATATCGCCATTTGGGACGTTGTCCATTATTGCTTGTAGTTGTCTGTAGAACGCCTCCTTCTTCTCTTGTTCTGAGACGTTTGTAGGCGCATAGCATTGAATGACTGTAACTTTCCTTCCTTTTGAGTTGAACCTGGCTGTCATTATCCTGGAGGAGATTGGTTCCCACTGCATGAGAGCTTTGGTTGCTGTTGGTGACATCATGATGGCCACTCCCTCGGTGTGCTCATGGTTGTCCTCTGGGTGGCCGGAAAAGATTACTGTCTCTCCAGTAGGTAGTTGGCACCTTCCAGTTCCGTTCCATCTGCTTTCGCAGATTCCCAACACTTCTATTCTGTACCTTCTCATTTCAGCGGCTATCTGGGCAGCCTTTCCAGTTTCGTACATTGTACGAACATTCCAGGTACCCATCCTTACTTTTGCTTTCATCGAAAGAAGGCACATCGGCTGACTGGCTTCCCGAAGGCTGCTTTCACCAGCCTGCGTCATTTCACTTCCCCGATTCCAGCGAAAAGTAAGGCTATTGCTTATGTTTTTAGAATTTTTAATATATTTATTCGTTGAAGTTTCTGTAGCGATTTGGTTGTTTTACAGGGGTGGAGTTGCTAGCACCACGCCCCAACCCTCCCTCTTTACCCGGGCTTGGGACCGGCGAGAAAACTAGTAAGCTAGTAGCCTAGCAAGCTAGTATCTGGCGAGGTTACAGTTGGTTGATAACAGACACTTTTACCACATACAACTAGCTGACTGTTTAATTGTCATATATTTTATTTTTATTATTATGAACCATGATAGTTGTAAGCAGATTGTAGAGAAACTAGGAAATTATATAGTCTCGCAGTGCTTGTTTTCTTAATGTTTTATTCGAAAATTTCAAAATGCGGACCAACTGTTTGGATTGTAAGAGAAGTAAATAAACCAATGTAATAAGACTAAAGGAGAAAAGGAAAAGAAAAGGGGGACAAACTGGACTACAAATATACATATATATATATATATATATAGCACTTGACGGTGCTATTGTAACGACAGAAGACAATGGCCGGGCAACAGATCGTTTATTGAGAAAATCAAGAGATATTTGTAGATTTTTATATACATTATTATTCGTTATTTTACCAGAGAAACAATGTCTTCTGATTGATTCTTCTTGTTGAAGGTTATTCTGTACTGCTTGTTATCGTCGCCTATAAAGTTATCTATATACCTGCGAGTCGTATTCGGACACACTAAGTCTGCTGTGACTGGTTGTTGAGTTCCCCAAGGTTAGGCTTTGTTCTTGCTTTTTCTCATGACCTTGATTCGGGACGTAAACACAGACGTAAATTGTTGTTTACAGTTTTGGCTTGCAGACGTCTGTCACCACAGTATAATCAGTTAGTTGAGTCTTAATCGGTCAAGAATGGCATACTGACTGTAAGAATGTATACTATAAGCTTAATATTTTTAATATACGTATAAAACTTGGGCACTATGGTAGAGTATAACTGTATTACAGATAATATTTTATTTTGATAAGTCACACAGTGTTATACAGCAATATTAACTGATGATGTTTCAAGTACAAACTATTGCCAATCACTTAAGCTGCATGCACTGGACGAATACGAAGACCATTGAGAAGATTCGAAGAAATACCATGAATTACTTTGAATGCTTTGATTTTATCCACTGATTGGCGACTGTCAGTGACAAAAAAAGAGCTTAGGATGGTTTCTGTTTGCCCTTTACTAAGCCACGATAGAAGATATTCTGCAACAAACTGTCTGAGCTGCCTGATAGTACGCTCAGAATAACTATCTCTGCTAACTTCCATGTTGTCACTTTCAGAGTAAATTTTTTCTAAATGATAGTCTTATGTAGTTGCATTAGTAGGATATAAGATATGTAAATTCATAAGATTAAATAATCAGTGTCTCCTAAATCTTTGCAGAGAACCTCCGTTTTAGCACTTGATGTAGAATTGATTAATCTGAAACGGTGTACTGTTTTAAAACAAAGTCAATGAACGTTAAAAAAGCAACTGGATTGAATAGATAAGTTCTACACTCTTCAGCACGTGTATAAGAAATGTGTAGGTAAAGTATAATTAAAACAGAACTAGAGGTTGGGTTCAGTCGGCTAGTTGAATCTTAATTCAAGCTTGCTGTTTACTGGTAGCCAGTTGGTACCATTTATCTAATCCTGTCGGTCACTAAGATTCATGTGTGTAATCCTGAAGCTACATCTTAGCGTCTGTGCGTCAGATGTTGTAAGACGGGTGATTTGTCTGTACAAATGAATGTGCAGGCTGTATAGTTTTACAAAAATTAGGTTTGGCTTGATTGCGTTTTTGATAAAAGGCCCTGCTAAAACATAAAACATCTATATGCACTTACATTAATCTTTTAGCTATTTGATGGTGAATTTTGTACTGCCGTTGATCATTAAACCCACATAACAAAGCAAACTACTTTATTACGTCATTTTTTTTTGTATGTCTTCTGTTTAGCTTAGAAATTTTATTATTTCGTCTGAACACTGCCTAGCCTACTCCCTACTTTAGGATTGTATAGTAACATGTTTCCTGTAGTGACGATGCCTATTGTATTGCTATACTTTTTTCTAGTTAAACTATGTTTCTACCCCAAATATTTGAACTCTATTCTCAAGAGTATTGATCTAATTATCGTATAAATAGTCACTCCCTTTAACTCTTAATAATTTAACAGCTTACATCACTCCGGATATATGTTACTCTTAGTTTCTATCAGTTATTCCTTGTCATCACGAGAAAAGTGTTTTTAAGCTTTCATCGTAATTTATATTTTTCTTGCTGTCCAGGTTGTAGCTACTTGAGAAGGATCCTTAAAATAGTAAAAGATGAGCTCGTATTATCCTGATACATTAGTCGTTCTTGACTTTTTCAAATTTATCCGGAGTTAGACTCATTGAAAAGACTTCGAAAACCCAGATTAAGTTAACAAAGTTCAGCAGACATTACAGAAAGAGGATTCATACAGTGATCTTAGTCATGCAAGACAAAAATTAACGGAAACGGCAGTGAAAGCTTCTCAGGAATATGAAAACGATTAGAATACAGTAATCACTGAAGTGGACATAAAAGCAATTCAGCAGTCATCCAGACTGGTGAACTGGATCATCTGTCAGACTGTGGGGAGTGAAGAGGAATACGCTGGACCTATAAGAAGACTCTAGAAGATTTTAAAAAATATTTTTGATTACAGCTTGATTCCACACTGTATTTTTGGTACAAGTATGGAATTTTCAGCATGTGATATTGGTAGCCCAAATTTTGTAGGCCCACCATTGATATCAGGTGTGCATCGGCAGGGGATCGAACCCTGGACCATTTGCACGGTCGCCAAGAGTCCTAACCACTGTGCTACCGACGCGCGTGAATGACTGATGTTTAATATCACACAAACCTGAAAATCTACAGGTAAAAACCAAGAGACTGGCAGCGAACACAGGACTCCAGGTGAACATAAAGAAGATGGAGGTAATGAAGAAAACTATAGAAAACAGCAACAACAGCAACCGGAACTAATCCCTATCAGCGGGAGAAACTTGAAAGAGGTAAATTTCTGCCTACACTTATGTAGAAAGAATCTACAGGTCGAGTCATGGATGAAGATGTCAAAGCCAGCCAGAATCGGAAAGGCAGGAGCGTTCTATGGAGCAAGAGAGAAATCAGTCTCAGAACTAAAATTCGGGTCTACCAAGCCTCCATACGACCCGTTCTCCTGTATGGCTGTGAAACCTGGCCTCTTCGTGCGGAGGATTTACGCAGACTCGAGGTAGTAGACCATTGGTGCCTCAGATACATTCTGCATGTTCGTTGGCAGGACAAACTCTCCAACGAAGAAGTGCATCGTCGTTGCTACAACATCAACCAAATTCCAGTACTGGTCCAACAACGTCGCCTTCGGTGGTTTGGCCATGTTCTGCGTCAACCAGATGACGATCTGATCAAATCAGTTCTAAATCCCTCGCCGTTACCATCTTGGCGATGTCGCAGGGGAGGACAGCTGAAGGCATGGCTTGGTACAGTCAAGGCTGATATGGAGTGCCTGGGGCTACAAACCGTCTACGGACTCCGTCTGTGGAACAAGAGTTGGATAACCCTGTCTCAAAACCTTGCATCAGATCGCCGCGCCTGGGCAGCGACGATTCGAGACGTTCATGAAGCCGGCTCATCCTCCCGTAGGAGATAGCCGAAGTAAAGTAAAAGTAAAGTATCTCTCGAATGGAACTCAAATGCGAAACAATGAGTTTAGTGCGAGTCCGAGAGTTACATGGAAGAGATCGCGTGAGGAGCAGATGGGAGATTATGGGCAATCGTGATTCCAGCTAAAGAGAACGGCAGAAGGTGTTATTGAAGCCTTATGTTCCACTCGGAATTCAAGGGATCAGTAATATATATAATTAATAGTATAGTTATCCAGAGAATTTAATTAAATTTCCAATTTTAGCTAAGTTATCAAAGCCAGTAAACAATATACAAATAGGATAACATAAAGAAATCAGACGACAATGGATACCATGATAAAGGAGACCGAGAGAATCATAATGTATTTAGAAACAGTAAGGGAAACCGTTTCTAGAACAGTTTTCTGAGGACAAAAAGAAGAAGAAGAATGAGCACAGAATATGCATTTATTCAATCAGCTTTAAACACTGGCTGAGGGAATGATGACTCATGGCTGTTACTAGATACTTATTCATTGACATACTGAAATATAACGTTCAAAGACAAATCGCACAATATTCCCCTAAATAAACAGGAAAGAGAACAGTGGTGGTCTTATTGTTACAACTACTTATATCGTTGCTATCATTATTATCAATATTCATTTGACAGGAAACTAAATCATGACTTCTATGAAAGAAAACAGTTTCAGCTGTTTCAGTTACACTTCGGCATCATGACAGTATTTTGTTAATGTCAACAAAGGGATTTCAGTAATGCAGAAGAATATTAGCCACTTTTGGAATTTCGTTAAAAGACTGATGTTATTCTGAATTTATAGTTATTTTAAGTGTAGAGGAATAAGATATAAGAATATTGTTCACATCAACTGATAAGTAATGCCTATTGGTGTGGAATAGGAAGAACCGGTTAGTCATTAGTTTCAGTGTTTATTTGGCTCTGAGATGCAATATTTTGCATGATTGACTGCATTAGATCAAAGAAGATAGTTGTCGGTAGGCTGATGTGGGCCCGTCCGTGTGTTTGTAACACAGAAGGAATCTCACCTGGTCTGACTTTGTTCTAATACAGAAAAGACATTTACTAGGCTGACTGACTCACTTCAGGAGTGAATAGTATTCAAAAGAAGCAAGAACAAATGTTTGTTTTTAAATTTCAAATGAAGTTATCATTTATTTCGTCAACGGATTCTCCTCAGCCGCTTACAGACTAAAAGTTGATTGTGTAAATGTACACAGAATAGCAGAACACACACAAGTTAATACGTGATGATCAGAAATTCCAGTTGTACAACTAATGAAGAAGGAGTTGGAGGTTCAAACAAAATACCAACATGCAAAATGAATGGTCACATACACATTGAAAATTGAGTTGCATAGTCAACACAACAAGAGGAGAGGGGTCGATGATGAGTAAGTAGTAGTGCGATGAGTTTCACTCAAGTCACAGAAACAAAAAAAAGAACTGAATCACACCAAAACAATCGAAGGTGGGTCTGTGAAACAAGCAAAATATTACATAATCAGTTGGGACGAAGAGATTAGACGTTGGTTCACCAAGGAATGGAAAGACCAATAACTGAATCTTTATGAACACATAAATCAAGTAAATCAAGGTGAGCTATCTATTGAGCTGTCTATTATTAATCTTGAAGGGTTTCACTGTTTCCGCCTCATGCCTCGTACCAACAAGGTTGATGTCTGGCAAGACCACTGTTCAAAGCATTTACTCCCTTGAGATGCAAACCTTTTGGTACATGGTCACAGAATATAAGATATGTCCTTTTTTCTATTCTTCCAGTGTAACTGCTTTCACAGATACACGTAAATTTGTATATACAGTTAGAATTAAAATGGGAAGGGTATCTGTTAACCTTTGATTCCAATGAAGAGTTTGTCGTTCGATAAACGGAAACCAGTTCGCCTGCAGGATAGCTTCTGGTTAGAGAAGATACCATTCTCCTGCTGATTATTCCTGCATTATTATCGCCTTTAAAATCGAGACAGACGAAGATAGGTTTCTCAATTACTGTGATTTGTTTCACCTTTAGATTTTTATATCTTCCATATTTTTTGATGAATTTTGGAATATGATCATTATTCTTCAAAACTATCTCAATTTTTAAGAGTTCTTCTTTTAGTATTTCAGCGGAGCATATTAATTTAAATTGCATGTTTGCGTTTAGCTTGAACCTTGACCTTTTTCATACGTTGTTTATTAACTTGTGTGTCTCCGTTAACAAGAATCATGTTGAGCAATTGCAAGTATAACAGAATTCTACGTACATTTACACAGTCAACTTTGAGGTTGTAAGCAGCTGAAGAGAATCCAACGCTAAAATGGTGGCCTTATAAGTACAAACATTTCTCTTTGCTTCGTTTAAATTCATTAAGCGCGATGAATGTATGAATAGCAATCACTAATTGACCACCAGATGATGCGTGATGCAGTTCACAAGTAATTATTTTATATCAAATACAAAAGATCGTAACTGCTATGTGGCGTCTGTGTTAAGATACCTTGGAGATCGGTAACAGATGTGCGTGTTTGTGATATGATGAGTAGCTGGTGTATGGCATATTGTTTTTTAGCAGTATGTACACTGTACAATAGTAAGTGATAGTTCGGTGCGTCGGTGACGCAGCGGTGAGGATGCTGGCCAACCATGCACATAGTCCGGGGTTCGAACTCCGGCTGACGTACCCATGAAATCAATGGTCGGCCTGCTATATTTGGGCTACCGATATCACATACCGAAAATTTCCTACTTGTATCAAAAATACTGTGTGTGTGTGTAACAACAGAAGACAAGGGCCAGGCAACAGATCGTTTTATTACGAAAATCAACACGTATTTATATATATTTCACATACATTATTATAGCTTATGCAAGTAGACAAACGCAGGCTTCTGATTGGTTGTTTCGGGATTCCTCGAAAAATAGAGTTCTCTATCTGCGAATCATATTTTGCCACGTTAAGTCTACTGTGATTGGTTGTTGAATCGGCCTTGTACATATTTTCTCACGGTCTGCTCTCACCACATGTGGAGTCTAGCTATGATAAAATAAAATTAAAAAACAAAGCAGGCTAATGAGTATGATATTAAATTCACTTTAAGAATACTAGAGGTAATTTGATGGGATTTCTTTCAGGAATTTCAGAGCGAAGGGTTCATTTTCAAACTATTCGACTTTAATCAAGTTTTGAACAAAATCGAATTATACTTCTCTTCATTTTGTTTCCAATTCATTTTTGAATTACGGAATACTAATAATTTACGGCAAGCAAAGTCATATACTGAGTCATTCCGGGATTGGGGAGATGCAAATTGTAAAGATACTCATCATCATCTTCGAACAGAGCAAAGAATGGCAAACAAATCTCTACCTCAGCTTCATTGACTCTGAAAGGTCTACGACAGCGTTGACCACGAAGTGCTCTGGCAACTAATTCACCACTGTGGAGTGCTTCAAACCTTTATCAACCTTATTCAACATTTGTATGACAGTGTGACATAGGAATTGATCCACAAAAACAACTCAGAGTTGCGTTTGAAGGGAAGACAGACATAGGACTAGGTTGACTATTATCATGGATGATATACCTTAATGTGGTGTACTGGATTATGCGGCACACCGTGAGTGGGGAGCGGGAAAACAGGACTACGTTGGGCCGATAAGTAGACTCTAGCAAATCTGGATTTCGCGGACGACTTTTGTTTAGCGTCACAGAAACTTGAAGACCTACAGGCGGAAGCTGACAAGCTGATAGACAAAGAAGCCAGAACATTACTTTAAGCGAAGACAAAAAAGTGATGAAGATAACAAATCATCCACAACGATAACACCAAGCATCTATCACGGAAGAAACTTGATAGAGTTCACTTCTTCCACCTATTTCGGTAGCATAGTTTCACCTACAGTAAGACAGCCAAGATGAGGATGTTAAAGACAATCAAGATGGGATAAGGTAGAACATCCTTTTTCGATATGAGTGTGGGAATCTTCTCTATTCAAATTAGTGTGGTGAGAGCAGGCCGCTAGCCAATTAGTAGACATTATTCTACGTCAATGTCTAGGTCACTAATATTGGCCGTGAGAAAATATGTACAAGGCCGATTCAACAGCCAATCACAGTAGACTTAACGTGACAAAATATGATTCGCAGATAGAGAACTCTATTTTTCGAGGAATCCCGAAACAACCAATCAGAAGACTGCGTTTGCCTACTTGCATAAGCTATAATAATGTATGTGAAATATATATAAATACGTGTTGATTTCCGTAATAAAACGATCTGTTGCCTGGCCCTTGTCTTCTGTTGTTATAGTAGGCGTAAAATCCGAAATTTCAACACTAATGTCAAATCACTTCTTTTCGATGGTTCGAGGAATTGGAGCGTGACAAAAGCACTTCGAAGAGACCACTGCAGACTTTTACCAACACCTGCCTCCTTCGCAGGCTCCACACTGAAAATAGAACTACCAGATAGGAAAAGCAAGCAACAGAGAATTATGTCAACGTATCAACCAACAACTCATTGTCCAACAAGTGAATATTCGGAAACAAATGTAGATGGATTCGACACACACTGATTTATTGATCGTTGAGTGACATCACGTGACAGGCATATGCTCCAGCTTAATCTGAATGGGAAAAGCGACGAATTGTGCTTGTGTACGAGAATGATATGGAGGAGATCGTTGGAGCGAGAGATGAAATTTTGCGAGTAGTCATGACGCCAGGTAAACAGGACTACAGTGAACAGGGCAAAATGGAGACGTTCTTTGGAAGCCCTATTTCCCATTTGGATCCCCATAGGAATGATAATAACATTTCACACTGTTACTAATTCAGTACTTCTTACGACAGGGTTTTCATTTAAATCACAAAAAACGCTGAATAGGTTGCTAACCTCATCAGGGATAACTATCAATTGTTTTAGCATACCATAGCCAGCAAATGCAAATTAGAAAGTGTATTGTGGCATAAGTAATGCTAAAATTATTGGAGACTGAAAAAGAATTTACTGAAAGCAATTGTTCTCTCTAATTATTCTCATTCTGCATAAATTATGTGGATACTCATTTTGATTGTTTTTCATTAGAGTCAATATAGAGGGACGAACAACAGTATAAGTGTGTTTGATGATTGTTTCACCCTTCACCTTGACAGTAAATAAAAGGCAAAACTCTGAGGCATTGTTTTTCTTTAAGGGTATGGAACAGGCGAAATTGAATCTGAAAGAGATGCCAAACAAGGAGATTTTTGGTTACTCAAACATAGACAATGATTGGCAAATAATTTCATTTGTTATGACAACGGGAATAGATGGAGGAATGAAAAGTGGCAAGGAGTTTGCTTGTTTCATTTTCAGTTTGAGGGATCGAATGAGATTATCAATGGCACAAATTTTGCACTACCTTTTGACATCTCCAGTGGAATGTAGGGCGCTGCAAGCTTGACGTTGACGTTTCGATAGCAATGGATTTATACGGAGTGAGGTAGCTAGCCTCTCACCCAACCTTCCCTCTTTGTTGGGAGTACAAATGGCTAGGCGTGGTTTAGGGAGTGCATCGGCCGGGGATGAGACCCGACCACGTGAGTGAGTGAGTGGGGAGTATTCTACTTCTGAACTACCAACGCACCCTTGACGCCTCTTGAGGACACATTAAAAAAATCGAAGTAGAAGGATATATTGTGCACTCATAATCACAAATAATATGATAGAAATTGATAATCTTCAGTTGTATGCTTAATATAACTGCTATACTACTATTCACGGTTGAAACAGAAAATGAATCTAAAATTCCTTTTTCATGCTGAGCTTACAAGAAGAGCCCAGGGGACTCTAAGAAGGTTAATCCATAGGAAATCCACATGGAACAGCCAACTGACAAGTTTCCGCAGATGGATAGTATTTATAGGTAAAAAGGACTTGATTACATCTCTTGTTACTGGTGTCCAACGTATCTACAGCTCTGATACATCGTGCGAAGTATAAAATGTTTTGAAACAAGGCTTCACTCAAAATGGATATCTACTAGGATTTATTGACACAAACATCAAACTGTAAAGTCAAAACGAGAGATGTCAACTGTCCCGAGTAAAAAGCTTTATATGAAACTTGACTTCATAAGTGACTTACTCACTGACGCCCTTAGGAGAAGAATTTCCACTTGTCGAAGAACGTTCTTCACAAAAACACCAAGGGTGATGTTCTTCAGTCACCCACTAATCTGCAAAAGCGCAAATGACAAGATCCAGTGTCTGACCAATTTTTATGTGTATTCGTCAGTTCATTTCTTCTTGTGGAGCCAGATATGTTGGTTGTTCAACGTGGGTTCAGGAAATCCATCCTGCATGTTTTGCAGAAAGCTGACAGCAGCTTTATAAGAAGTGTAACAACTGGACACCTCGTAGACAATTGCCACTCTGTCTCAACAACCTCCTCCTTTGAGATAATCTACAGACTGAAAACAAGGCCTGTTCTAGACGATCCATTTTCGCCTTCTTTACACTTTTGAAACCCCAGGTATGCAGGCAGAAAAATTGGAGCTGTGCATACAAAAGTAGATCTTTATTCCACTTCTATTAATATTACTAAGGACCCAATTATGTGCGTCGGTGGCACAGTGGTTAGGACTCTCGCCGATCATGCAAATGGTACGGGGTTCGACCCCCTGCCGACGC
The DNA here is from genome assembly GCA_944472135.2 of Trichobilharzia regenti. Classification (NCBI taxonomy): domain Eukaryota; kingdom Metazoa; phylum Platyhelminthes; class Trematoda; order Strigeidida; family Schistosomatidae; genus Trichobilharzia; species Trichobilharzia regenti. Next base: position 8,828,064 of record OX235270.1, read on the forward strand.
ACACCCGATATCCATGGTCGGCCTGCAAAATTTGGGCTACCGCTATTACATGCTGAAAATTCCATACTTGTACCGAAAATACGGTGTGGCATCAAGCTGTAATCAAAATTTAAAAAAAAAAAATCATAATTTACAACTTGTTTCACTCATCTGATTTTATGATCCTCTCTGAATGATCCGTTGTTTCTCGGTGCGTGCTTATTACAAATCACTTTTTAAGTTATTTTTGCCTCATTACGTAATTCTATCTCCCTTATTCAACTTCTCACGTATATTGATTAATATTAAAAATTATCCTTATGATGCGTAGTCACTTCGTTACTGTCTACTTTTACTAAACAAATTGTGTATAAATGCGATTGTACAGCTAAAAAAATCAATTCGCCGAAAAGAGACTCTTCACTGAACTATTGTCTTGTTTCTGGAAATATGATAGTCTAACGATAATTCACATAGTAACATCAGTGACTGATACTTTATGGAATAAACATGCTGGAATCGAATACATATTAGTGAATATTATTTCCTTCTTGTTAGACTTCTGATGTTGTTTACTCTGTAAGACACCTAAACGTAAAGAGTAAGTACAGCAAGAACGTTTACACAGACAATGATGTGAAAGACCTACACTGTTAAAACTCACAGCATAGAAGACGTATGGGCTATTAAGTAACCTTATTTTTGTAATGGTTACACTGACTGACTTCTCCAAATAGACTGTAAATACACGAAGTGATATTTCGTAGTGTCGGATGATACCTATTGTCATTCGTACACGGAACTTTAATAATGTGCTTTCAAAACGCATTACATCCCAAAGAAGTTTGTGGAACTAAAAGTTTCAATTTCATATGTAATAGCTATAAGAGACGAAATCATTGGATCAGTGATTGTAGAATGGATTAACAATATTATTATTAATTAAATCAAATGAACTATAGTCAAGATTTGACAGAATAGTTCTATAATATTTGGGCGCCGAGTGAGAAGCAGAATACGTATCCTAAATTCGTAGCTGTCCAGTCACCTGACAACTTCAGTAGGTCGAATAAAGCAGCTCAATTTTCAGAAAGAAGACAAAGTCATGAGTTTGACAGGGTGCTTCAACTAAACTCTAATCCTAAACACCATAATTTTGAAAATACGTCTGATCATAAGATTCTAGATACTAACAGTTTGAACAGACATGAAGGTGTGATGTTAGATGACGCATAGGAAATCCTGATTAATAAATAAGAATGGATATGTACCACTAACTAATAATACTTGGTCAAATTTTCCCGACTGTCTATATCTACTTATGGAGACGTTAAGACATTGTTTTACAACTGTTTATCCGCACACACACATACACTCACACACACATACACACTGTCTTTAAAGTGTTTAACAAAGGTAGATCAATATTTGTAAGTCTGAGGTCAAATTTTGATCAGAGCTCATACAATTTTGTTTATTATACTTGTTAATATTTGTTTTATAAATCATGATTGGACAAAGTTTTTAAAAACTAAAGATGTTCCTTTTATATATAAACCTGTTATGTTAATTTCGATTAATTTCCCTGAAGAAGTTCGGACCAGATTGCCGAACGAAACGTTGGAATTACTCATTTCAATATCGCTGAGATTTTACAAATATAATTATTATTAATTGTTTAAAGTTTTCCTCAATCTCATTCAGCGTCTTTCTCTTGACCGATCCGACGAAAATGGTTAATTCCCAAGGGTTAGATTGTAGGGATTTGATTTATTTGAAGTTTGATCACTGACTGACATCAGTTAAGGAACTGCTGCCACCCTTCAGGGAGCTAAAGAGAGCTATTTCTTCCTAGGCTCATCAGGACTCATCAGAAGCACCCAACCACTGAGGTTCCAACCTGAGACCTTCCGGTTACAAGGTAAGCCACTGGGACCCTATCCAATGGTCCATGAATTCTAAATTCCACCAGTTTGTGATTTAACCGCGAACACCAGATGATTCTCAATTGATTTGTGTACACACTTTTATTATTATTGTTCCCTCAGGTTCCGAGTAGAACACAGGGCTTTAACATTTCAGTTTTACTCTCTTCTCTGTTGGCTGCATGACTGCCTAGATACTTTAATCTCCCCCTGCCACACCCTTCTTTATGTTATCCACAGACCTACGCCTAACTTATTTCCTTCCATTCAAGTTCCACTCGATGACTTGACGCATGACGTCACCCTGCGATTTCCGGAGCGTCTGTTGAATGAATTTTCATTTCCTTCTTTCTTTTTTATTGTGCGATAGGGTATTGATTAGTTCTCTAACATATTTTCTTGTTGTTTGACCTTTCTGGCCAACCATCTGATCTTTATTATGGAGCCAGCAAAAGCAGCTGTTCCTAAAAGTCTGAAGCCTATTTAAGATGCTCTTGGGGAGGCGTTTTCCAAGTCTCTGAACCATAGAGATGCAATGACTGACTTGACTTGTTCCTTATGCCTTTATTAGTTCTTTCTTGGGTCTTCAATAATATAAAATCATTGTGTACACTTACTTGGCTGCAAATCAAGTACAAGCAAAGACACGTTCACACACATACTCACATCGAAGGATCAGTTTGAAAATAGGATACGAGTTTTTTCCCTGTTTCTTGTTGATAATACTGTATGTATTCAATTACGACCAATATACTGAAATACACAGTAATTGGATGTTCTTTTCGACTTTACAGAAAGATTAATGTAAACTAAAAAACCAACTTGATTTAATATCATCCCTCAGATGAGTTGTGATTATATGAGCCTAATTTGTATTTGATTAGAAATGAAAGCACAGTAGTAGTAGTAGTAGTAGTAGTAGTGGTAGTAGTGAGGATTTATGAATTCGTAGATATAATCTAATTGATATTATTACTTGATAATTTGTACTGTTCCCTTTCCGCCTAAAGTCAAGGTTTCTCTTCCTGCTTATAATTGACTGTCATCAACACTACTACAGATAGATTTATGAGTGAATAGGCGGTCTACTGACCAATAAATCTGTTTTGCAATGAATTCGCTTTGTCGTATTGTTAAGCTATAACAATACACCTTTTATTCTGGTAATTCTCTCTCTCTCTCTGTATATATGAATTAGCATAAGCAAATGAGGTGGAAACTGACTGAAGCATTTCTGACTGACTGACTGATTGCTTAGCTTACTGGTAAATTAAATTATAATGCAATTTGATAACAATCAAAAAAGTAATCAAAAGAAGTGTGTCCACTCACTCACTCACTCACTAACACAAGTACACATACACACACTCTGATGAACGATGAAGCCTCAGTAATAGTCTCGATGGAATGAAAGTTGTGTTCACCTCATATAATTGTAGAATTTCGCTTCATTTACTCTATTGAATCAAACAGATATGTACGCTTGGAGTAATGAGATTCTTTGATGAAGAGATACTTCATTGGTACACTGCAATTTCATTCTGATTTGGGTTTTTTTTCTCTCTCTCCCTTTGATTGCTTAGTTTAATCAGTCTCTGATTAAAAATGAACACGTGCATTTCTAGACTGTATTAACGTAAGTGGTATTTAATCGGCTTTTTGAGGGATTTCAGTTCTATCTCTTCATAAATAGAGCTGAAATTCTGTCGTCTTGCACTGATTCAGAAGGGTGTTAATGGAAGCTGTGCAGAATGAACAATAATGATAGTAAAATTGTTATTCTGTACAAAACATTTATTCCCAATAGACGTGCCATCGCCAGGCATCTCCTCGACACGGGTCATGAGGTGGACGTTGAAATGTCGTTCAAAATTATCAATAGGCAAAAGAGCTCAATTCTCCTTAAGTTTACCGAAGTGATTTCTATCAAACGCTTGAAATCAGATCTATGTGTTCAGAAAGAAGCAGTTATTAGTCTTTCCTTGCCTTGGTAACTGGATGCCTTTTTTTCTCTCATCTGGTTACGTAATCTTTGTCTTTAACCTCACCCTCCCTTTTATAATCTGTAATTTCGCTTGTCTTTTGTTTCGATGATTTGAGCTCAACTCTGTACATTGTTACCTAACTTACTAGTCATTATGCACCAAACGCACATCTCATCTTTATTACGTAACTCCTTTACCATTTTCTGCATACATTTATTTTGTTTTAACTTGAACTGCCTGTGTGAAAACTATATAAGCGCAATATTCTGAGCACTGTTTACCAATTGTGGAATTTTCTGTCAACTGACAACATGTAAAATTTGCAAGTATGTTAAAACATGTCTGTACTTAAACCTCATAATTTATTTAGGCTGATGAGAAGACAACGAAATAAATCATGGTACCACATTATTCTGCTAAAACTGTAGTTCTTGCTTTGTTCAAAGTCTTTTTATTCATTTACATCACGAAGAAAAAACAATTTCGCTTCCTGTATGTGTATCTACTTGTTTGACTGCTACTTTGGGAGTACAATTAGTCGGATTCATTATCGTATTTCCGAACATCATCCTGCATAGTCAATCAGGGTACAGACAAGGTCTCTTAATGGCTATGTTTTGGCGCAAATTGCAGGTAGTCAGCATAAATCGTATATAGCGTAATCATTTCGAATTATCACTTGTTATTCCTCTTATTAATATGAAATGTGGTCAAAATTTGACCTGATGTCTACCAAAAACCAAGTAAACATACATATAAAATTTCACAATGAAGGAAGAGCACTGATGTGTTGGCTATTCAAAGTGCTACTAATAGCTTCACCAAAGTAATATTATTAAGCCAGAAGAATTTACAAAATCTCAGTTTATGTATCTAACAACTTAATCATCGTTCATCAGCAGTGGGTAATTTCTACGTTGTGAAGAAGCAACCAAAGAAAATCTCAGCAAATGATATGAAGAATATTAAGACCATACACAACATTTCAGACAAGATAATAACTGAAAATGAAGTGTCATCACTATAGAAAGGTTTAAATTTCAGTATTACTAGAAAGCCATTATCGGTTCAGGAAATACCACCTGTGATCGTACCTGCTCTACAACTGATCACCAATGAAGAATCCCAATTTGTGCGTTAAAAGATATCACACATACTGATGAAACAACGAAACATACCGTCTAATCTTACCAAATAAGAATATGAGGCCCTAAGGAATTTCAAAAAAAGATAAAAGCATCGTTAAAACTAAAGCGGACAAGGGAAATGTCACTGTGGTAATGAACAGGATTGATTATGGAAAGAAGGCGATTGAACACCTATCCGATGGACCATACATACTTATTGAAGACGAAGAAATCTGTAGAATTAAACAAAATGAAACTGCATACCAGCAGACTCCTTCAAGAACTAAAACCAAAATCGTGTGTACCAAAAATACATAAACCCACAGCCCCATTAAGACCACTGGTATATTTTACTAGCTCATCGACATACAACCTCTCCAAATACTTATTTTTGATACTATAACCACTGCAAAAGGACACTGGAAATGTTGTAAAAGATTCATATGATTTCAAATCCCAAATAGAACACCGAAAAATTGATAAAGAAGGTATTGCGGTAAATTATGATACTAACTCATCATATACTAGTATCCCTATTATCGAAAGTCTTTAAATCATTTCAAGTTTACTAGAAACCAGATACAACGCTATCACACAAATGTCCAATGGACACCAGTGAAATAATTAAGAGCTTGAAATTCTGTCTAGAAAATAATTATTTTACATTTCAAGAGAATTTATATAGACTGACAAATGGTGTTACTATGGGTTCACCAGTTTCTCCAATAGTCGCTGATCTTTTCATCAGCAGATTCGACGATAACATCTTTTCAAGCATACTCACTCTTAAAATATGTTTAAGATATATGGATGACACTTTTGTAGTGCTAAAACGAGATCTACACAGTTTATTCTTGGAGAAACTAAGCAATCTATCCCCCAGAATCCAGTTTACTTCCGAAGCAGAATCAGACGTCGGTGAACTACCATTTCCAAACTGCCTAGTTAAGAGGAGGGAAAACGGACATTTTAGTGTATCTATATTCAGGAAGAAAACCCAATCCAACAAACATTAAGACTTCGGATCATCACACCCCATCAGCGCAAACGTATCAGCTGCTTCAAGTCTTCTTAGTCGAGCACACACTTTGATGTTAGCGGATGAGAAAGAAAAAGAAGAAGAAATGTCAAACATTACTGAAACTCTCAAAAAAAATAACTACCGAAAGAACTTAATCGACAAAATCAACACTGTTATCAAGTATGGCTCCTTAGTATTAGTTCCGTATCCATGACTCTACTTAAAATGTAAGTAGCAATTTTTAATACAATACAAAAAGGTTTCACCAATCTAGTGGTAGTGATTGGTTTGTGAACAACAATTAATCAATATCAACATGTCAGACAGGGTTGATAATTAAGCAAGATAATTATTACACAAATATTTGAAGGATAAAAATATATTTGCAAACATTAGATTAGACAAGTGGATTGCATAATGCATAATTTTGCAAAAGGTGAGAGGATAGAAACGGGAGACAAGACTGACTTTGATAGGACCAAGGTTATACGGAAAGATTTTGGTTCATGCATAGGAAAACTGGCTGCGGACGCCCTACACATATAAGTGAATCCTAAAAGCTTGAACCAGTGTGAAGGTGTGACCTTGTTAGCTGGAGTATGGCAGGGCCTGATTAATAAGTAAAATTGGATATGCATCACTAAACTGTAATAACTTATCCATTTTCTCGATTGTCTATATCTTCTTATGAAAAGTTCAGGATTAAACATGTGAATTCCTATTGCTTCTGAGGCTTGAAGAAGTTTGATTCGTACTCTTATTGAGAAGTGCTCACGTATTCTGTGGATAACTTTGAAGTTCCTTTGTGGGTTAATTTGATGTTCAGATTTGTTATCTAAAATTTACAATTCTGATCACACATCTTTAGAAACATTCTTTTTGTTGCTGAGACAAAATTTACTATATATATATATATATGATTGTTAAGCTTGAGAATGATATCTCCGGATAGAGTAACTTTCGCTGAACTCCTTTTCTTTCATATGACTCAGTGGAGATTTACAACTTTTGCCACATACACACATGCACACACCGTTGTATACCGCATATATATATATATATATCTACGACCATTAACCTAAGTCGAATGTAGTCACTAAGAGTCTGATGCAAAAGTACCCACTGTTTACAATATTCAAAAAAAGTAGACTAGCATTTATAAGTTTAAGGTCAGATTTTGATCACAATTCATGCAATTTTAATTGGTTGAAGGATTTCATCATAAGCTGACATCGGTTAGAGAACCATTGGAAAACTTCGGAGTACTGGACAGCTGTTTCGTCCTAATTTAGGACTCTTTGTCAGTAGGCAACAAGTTCACTTTCAACTGTTTGAAAAAAATGTTGGCATTGGGTAAATGATATTCATTATAATAAAGGCTTTCGTATTTCCCAATGAATGAAAAACAAAACGATATTGTTGTTTTCACTAACGTCTCCCTATTTAAAGTGCTACTAATAGCTTCACCAAAGTAATATTATTAAGCCAGAAGAATTTACAAAATCTCAGTTTATGTATCTAACATCTTAATCATCGTCCCTCAACAGTGAGTAATTTTCACGTTGTCAAATCGGCCAAATGGTAAAGATAACAGAACCAGGTGCAGATTGTTGGATTTGATAAGGGTATAAAAATTATAAAAGCAGCGTGTGTTTATATAATGAAATCGCTTAACACATTCGTGTTAACTTTGTCAAACGAGGGAGCTCAAATTCTGTTTTAGTCCATCATTCCTATTCAGACAATGTGGATTCCGCTTGATATGACATTAAACGTTTTTTCAGATTTCTGAAATCCTTCTGGATTGTGAAATAATAGAAAAGATTTGTAACTCAGGTGGATGGTTTGCAATTGATAGTGTTCTCTGAGCTCCTTGGTTTAATTGCGGAGCTTTCATCGTCTTTCTGGACGACATCTTCAGCGCAGTATTTAGGATAAAGTGAAATGATTTAAATTTCTTCATGAGTCTCCCGGTAACCATCTTTAGATATTTATTGACCGTTTTCTATTGATTGGGATTTTAAACTTTCTGATCACCTGATTTACTTCTTATTAGTTGGTATATTTCATCTATATTAACGTGTTTATTAATTGCGTTTTCATTTGAGTACCAGGCTTCTAGGAATTCCCTGGCACATTTGGTGTTTCCTCTGTTTAAGATTTTGACATTATCCCAATCAAATTGATGTCCATGATCGTCTGAATGTATTGATACTAAAGAATTTATATCATGTCTTTTCACGGCTGATTTGTGTTCCTGGATTCTTATTCGAAGGGGACGCCCACTTTGGCCGATGTAATGTTTGTTACAGTTCACACAATTTATTTTGTAAATGGTGTTAATTTTATCTCCCTTTTCTATCGGATCTTTTGGTTTGCATAAGATAGAATTAAGCGATTCAGCTGGTTTGTGTGCTACATCTATATCAAACGGTTTCATTATTCTAGCCGTTATTTCAGAGATGTTTCTGATATATGGTAGGATGAATTGCTTTTTGGTCTTTGGTGATGGTTCTTTGTTGGTGCTTTCATTCGATTTTAAACACTTTTTGATGAAATTTTTTGGATAACCATTCTTCTTGAACACCGTTTGTAAGTATTTTTCTTCCATTCTTTTCAACTCTGGTGTGCTACAATGTGTTTGAATTCTTCTAAACAATGTCTGCACACAGTTTCTTTTGTGAGTAATTGGATTGTTGCTAGTATAGTTGAGTATTTGATCTGTGTGCGTTGACTTTCTGTATACTTGTGTTTCTAAATTTCCTGTGTTGGTTCTCCTGATTAAGACATCTAAAAATGGGATTTTGTTATCTAACTCTTCTTCTCTTGTGAATTTGATGTCTTCAAATATGTTGTTTATTAATTTATGGGTATATTCTAAATCATTTCTCTTAATTATTACAAATGTATCATCAACGTAACGTACCCAGATTTTCGGTTTAATTATAGGTAGAGCTATTAATTCTAATCTTTGCATAACGGCTTCAGCTATTAATCCTGATATGGGCGATCCCATTGGTGCTCCCTTTATTTGCTCATATATTTGAGTATTAAATTGAAAGTATGTTGTAAGGCATAATTTTATGAGTTCTATCCAAGTTGAACATTGCGTTTTTATGTTTTCATCACTATAGAGTAATCGTTGCATAGTTTCTGTTGCTAGTTTTGGACTAATCGAAGTATATAATGCTGTGACATCAAAGGACACCATTATTTCATTGTCTTCTACCTGGATGTTTTTGATTTTCTCTAGAAATTGAATTGACGAATTGATAGAATGGTCGCATGATTCTGTTAGGTAATTTAACTTCCTGAAAAGTTCTCTAGATAGATTATATGTTGGTGTTCCTGGAAGCGAAACGATTGGTCGTAAGGGGATGTTCGGTTTGTGTAGTTTTGGTCTACCATAAAATCGAGGTAAAATGGGTCCGTTAGATCTCATTCGCCATTGATCTTGTTCTGTAATTTGTCCTGATTTCGTTAGTTTATTTAACGTTGTTCTGATTTTGTTATCGAATGTTTGTATAGGGTTTTTTGTCAACTGTTGATATACATTATTATCTTTGAGTAAATCCTCTGCTTTCTTTATGTAGTCTTCTGTGTCCAGGATTACTGTTGTTCTTCCTTTATCAGCCGGTAGAATAACTATATCTTTTCTATTCTTTAGTTTCTTCAATGCATTTTGTTCTTCAGTGCTAAGTTGGGAATTATGTCTTTTCTGTTTGAGTAAAGGTATGATACGTTGACGTATTTCTTGTTGTACTTCCTCATTTAATTTTGATAATTTGAATGATGATTCTAATGAAGCACAAAAATCTGTTACTGAAGCGTCACCAGTATTGTAGTTGAGTCCTTTCTGAAGAAGTTGTTCTTCGGCTTTCGATAATGGCTGTTTCGATAGATTTACTACGCAATCGTTTAGAGTTTCTTCAGATGGTTGTTTGGATATCTTAGCTAGTTTGTCTCTGAGGAAGGCTCGTCTTCGCTCCTTGTGCCGTTCGCTTATCAATTTAATGGCAGTATTTAATGTTGACAGATGTTCTGGGGTAAGAGTATGTTCAAGCTTCTCTTTCTGAAATCTAATCATATGCTGATATTTTTTAATCCTATTGTGTGCATCCGTGATCATTAATCTCACCATTTGTTTTCCATGTTGTTTGGCTAACTTCCGGCCTAGAGGTCAGTTGATTGGCGATTTATATCGGAGAAACGCTGGTAGGGTCTGCTGACAGAGACATTTATGAACAAAGAATTGTTCCACTTCTGAAGAAACTTGCCGTTTAGCAAAGTCTTCCCATTTTCCACACAAAAGAAGCGTTTCACGCTCATAACATTTTGCAATAATAGAAAAGATTTGTAACTCAGGTGGATGGTTTGCAATTGATAGTGTTCTCTGAGCTCCTTGGTTTGTTAGCGGAGCTTTCATCGTCTTTCTGGACGACAACTTCAGCGCAGTATTTAGGATAAATTGGATAAAACTCATAAAATTATGCCTTACAACACACTTCCAATTTAATACTCAAATATATGAGCAAATAAAGGGAACACCAATGGGATCGCCAATATCAGGATTAATAGCTGAAGCCGTTATGCAAAGATTAGAATTAATAGCTCTACCTATAATTAAACCGAAAATCTGGGTACGCTGCGTTGATGATACATTTGTAATAATTAAGAGAAATGATTTAGAATGTACCCATAAATTAATAAACAACATATTTGAAGACATCAAATTCACAAGAGAAGAAGAGTTAGATAACAAAATCCCATTTTTAGATGTCTTAATCAGGAGAACCAACACAGGAAATTTAGAAACACAAGTATACAGAAAGTCAACGCACACAGATCAAATACTCAACTATACTAGCAACAATCCAATTACTCACAAAAGAAACTGTGTGCAGACATTGTTTAGAAGAATTCAAACACATTGTAGCACACCAGAGTTGAAAAGAATGGAAGAAAAATACTTACAAACGGTCTTCAAGGAGAATGGTTATCCAAAAAACTTCATCAAAAAGTGTTTAAAGTTGAATCAAAGCACCAACAAAGAACCATCACCAAGAGACCAAAAAGAAATTCATCCTACCATACATCAGAAACATCTCTGAAATAACGGCTAGAATAATGAAACCGTTTGATATAGATGTAGCACACAAACCAGCTGAATCGCTTAATTCCATCTTATGCAAACCAAAAGATCCGATAGAAAAGGGAGATAAAATTAACACCATTTACAAAATAAATTGTATGAACTGTAACAAACATTACATCGACCAAAGTGGGCGTCTCCTTCGAATAAGAATCCAGGAACACAAATCAGCCGTGAAAGGACATGATATAAATTCTTTAGTATTAATGCATACAGACGATTATGGACATCAATTTGATTGGGATAATGTCAAAATCTTAAACAGAGGAAACACCAAATGTGCCAGGGAATTCCTAGAAGCCTGGTACTCAAATGAAAACCCCATTAATAAACACGTTAATATAGATGAAATATACCAACTAATAAGAAGTAAATCAGGTGATCAGGAAGTTTAAAATCCCAATCAATAGAAAACGGTCAATAAATATCTAAAGATGGTTACCGGGAGACTCATGAAGAAATTTAAATCATTTCACTTTATCCTAAATACTGCGCTGAAGATGTCGTCCAGAAAGACGATGAAAGCTCCGCTATTAAACCAAGGAGCTCAAAGAACACTATCAATTGCAAACCATCCACCTGAGTTACAAATCTTTTCTATTATTTCACAATCCAGAAGGATTTCAGAAATCTGAAAAAACGTTTAATGTCATATCAAGCGGAATCCACATTGTCTGAATAGGAATGATGGACTAAAACAGAATTTGAGCTCCCTCGTTTGACAAAGTTAACACGAATGTGTTAAGCGATTTCATTATATAAACACACGCTGCTTTTATAATTTTTATACCCTTATCAAATCCAACAATCTGCACCTGGTTCTGTTATCTTTACCATTTGGCCGATTTGACAACGTGAAAATTACTCACTGTTGAGGGACGATGATTAAGATGTTAGATACATAAACTGAGATTTTGTAAATTCTTCTGGCTTAATAATATTACTTTGGTGAAGCTATTAGTAGCACTTTAAATAGGGAGACGTTAGTGAAAACAACAATATCGTTTTGTTTTTCATTCATTGGGAAATACGAAAGCCTTTATTATAATGAATATCATTTACCCAATGCCAACATTTTTTTCAAACAGTTGAAAGTGAACTTGTTGCCTACTGACAAAGAGTCCTAAATTAGGACGAAACAGCTGTCCAGTACTCCGAAGTTTTCCAATGGTTCTCTAACCGATGTCAGCTTATGATGAAATCCTTCAACCAATTAAAATTGCATGAATTGTGATCAAAATCTGACCTTAAACTTATAAATGCTAGTCTACTTTTTTTGAATATTGTAAACAGTGGGTACTTTTGCATCAGACTCTTAGTGACTACATTCGACTTAGGTTAATGGTCGTAGATATATATATATATATATGCGGTATACAACGGTGTGTGCATGTGTGTATGTGGCAAAAGTTGTAAATCTCCACTGAGTCATATGAAAGAAAAGGAGTTCAGCGAAAGTTACTCTATCCGGAGATATCATTCTCAAGCTTAACAATCATATATATATATATATATATATAGTAAATTTTGTCTCAGCAACAAAAAGAATGTTTCTAAAGATGTGTGATCAGAATTGTAAATTTTAGATAACAAATCTGAACATCAAATTAACCCACAAAGGAACTTCAAAGTTATCCACAGAATACGTGAGCACTTCTCAATAAGAGTACGAATCAAACTTCTTCAAGCCTCAGAAGCAATAGGAATTCACATGTTTAATCCTGAACTTTTCATAAGAAGATATAGACAATCGAGAAAATGGATAAGTTATTACAGTTTAGTGATGCATATCCAATTTTACTTATTAATCAGGCCCTGCCATACTCCAGCTAACAAGGTCACACCTTCACACTGGTTCAAGCTTTTAGGATTCACTTATATGTGTAGGGCGTCCGCAGCCAGTTTTCCTATGCATGAACCAAAATCTTTCCGTATAACCTTGGTCCTATCAAAGTCAGTCTTGTCTCCCGTTTCTATCCTCTCACCTTTTGCAAAATTATGCATTATGCAATCCACTTGTCTAATCTAATGTTTGCAAATATATTTTTATCCTTCAAATATTTGTGTAATAATTATCTTGCTTAATTATCAACCCTGTCTGACATGTTGATATTGATTAATTGTTGTTCACAAACCAATCACTACCACTAGATTGGTGAAACCTTTTTGTATTGTATTAAAAATTGCTACTTACATTTTAAGTAGAGTCATGGATACGGAACTAATACTAAGGAGCCATACTTGATAACAGTGTTGATTTTGTCGATTAAGTTCTTTCGGTAGTTATTTTTTTTGAGAGTTTCAGTAATGTTTGACATTTCTTCTTCTTTTTCTTTCTCATCCGCTAACATCAAAGTGTGTGCTCGACTAAGAAGACTTGAAGCAGCTGATACGTTTGCGCTGATGGGGTGTGATGATCCGAAGTCTTAATGTTTGTTGGATTGGGTTTTCTTCCTGAATATAGATACACTAAAATGTCCGTTTTCCCTCCTCTTAACTAGGCAGTTTGGAAATGGTAGTTCACCGACGTCTGATTCTGCTTCGGAAGTAAACTGGATTCTGGGGGATAGATTGCTTAGTTTCTCCAAGAATAAACTGTGTAGATCTCGTTTTAGCACTACAAAAGTGTCATCCATATATCTTAAACATATTTTAAGAGTGAGTATGCTTGAAAAGATGTTATCGTCGAATCTGCTGATGAAAAGATCAGCGACTATTGGAGAAACTGGTGAACCCATAGTAACACCATTTGTCAGTCTATATAAATTCTCTTGAAATGTAAAATAATTATTTTCTAGACAGAATTTCAAGCTCTTAATTATTTCACTGGTGTCCATTGGACATTTGTGTGATAGCGTTGTATCTGGTTTCTAGTAAACTTGAAATGATTTAAAGACTTTCGATAATAGGGATACTAGTATATGATGAGTTAGTATCATAATTTACCGCAATACCTTCTTTATCAATTTTTCGGTGTTCTATTTGGGATTTGAAATCATATGAATCTTTTACAACATTTCCAGTGTCCTTTTGCAGTGGTTATAGTATCAAAAATAAGTATTTGGAGAGGTTGTATGTCGATGAGCTAGTAAAATATACCAGTGGTCTTAATGGGGCTGTGGGTTTATGTATTTTTGGTACACACGATTTTGGTTTTAGTTCTTGAAGGAGTCTGCTGGTATGCAGTTTCATTTTGTTTAATTCTACAGATTTCTTCGTCTTCAATAAGTATGTATGGTCCATCGGATAGGTGTTCAATCGCCTTCTTTCCATAATCAATCCTGTTCATTACCACAGTGACATTTCCCTTGTCCGCTTTAGTTTTAACGATGCTTTTATCTTTTTTTGAAATTCCTTAGGGCCTCATATTCTTATTTGGTAAGATTAGACGGTATGTTTCGTTGTTTCATCAGTATGTGTGATATCTTTTAACGCACAAATTGGGATTCTTCATTGGTGATCAGTTGTAGAGCAGGTACGATCACAGGTGGTATTTCCTGAACCGATAATGGCTTTCTAGTAATACTGAAATTTAAACCTTTCTATAGTGATGACACTTCATTTTCAGTTATTATCTTGTCTGAAATGTTGTGTATGGTCTTAATATTCTTCATATCATTTGCTGAGATTTTCTTTGGTTGCTTCTTCACAACGTAGAAATTACCCACTGCTGATGAACGATGATTAAGTTGTTAGATACATAAACTGAGATTTTGTAAATTCTTCTGGCTTAATAATATTACTTTGGTGAAGCTATTAGTAGCACTTTGAATAGCCAACACATCAGTGCTCTTCCTTCATTGTGAAATTTTATATGTATGTTTACTTGGTTTTTGGTAGACATCAGGTCAAATTTTGACCACATTTCATATTAATAAGAGGAATAACAAGTGATAATTCGAAATGATTACGCTATATACGATTTATGCTGACTACCTGCAATTTGCGCCAAAACATAGCCATTAAGAGACCTTGTCTGTACCCTGATTGACTATGCAGGATGATGTTCGGAAATACGATAATGAATCCGACTAATTGTACTCCCAAAGTAGCAGTCAAACAAGTAGATACACATACAGGAAGCGAAATTGTTTTTTCTTCGTGATGTAAATGAATAAAAAGACTTTGAACAAAGCAAGAACTACAGTTTTAGCAGAATAATGTGGTACCATGATTTATTTCGTTGTCTTCTCATCAGCCTAAATAAATTATGAGGTTTAAGTACAGACATGTTTTAACATACTTGCAAATTTTTACATGTTGTCAGTTGACAGAAAATTCCACAATTGGTAAACAGTGCTCAGAATATTGCGCTTATATAGTTTTCACACAGGCAGTTCAAGTCAAAACAAAATAAATGTATGCACATAATGGTAAAGGAGTTACGTAATAAAGATGAGATGTGCATTAGATGCATAGCGACTAGTAAGTTAGGTAACAATGTACTGAGTTGAGCTCAAATCATCGAAACAAAAGACAAGCGAAATTACAGATTATAAAAGGGAGGGTGAGGTTAAAGACAAAGATTACGTAACCAGATGAGAGAAAAAAAGGCATCCAGTTACCAAGGCAAGGAAAGACTAATAACTGCTTCTTTCTGAACACATAGATCTGATTTCAAGCGTTTGATAGAAATCACTTCGGTAAACTTAAGGAGAATTGAGCTCTTTTGCCTATTGATAATTTTGAACGACATTTCAACGTCCACCTCATGACCCGTGTCGAGGAGATGCCTGGTGATGGCACTGTTGAAAGCATTCGTTCCCTTTAGACGTAAGCTTTTTGGTACGTGTTCAGAATATCGTAGATTCGCTCTTCTTTTTGTTCTTCCAATGTAACTGTTCCCGCTTTAAACAGTGCCATCGCCAGGCATCTCCTCGACACGGGTCATGAGGTGGACGGCAAAAAGTCGTTCAAAATTATCAATAGGCAAAAGAGCTCAATTCTCCTTAAGTTTACCGAAGTGATTTCTATCAAACGCTTGAAATCAGATCTATGTGTTCAGAAAGAAGCAGTTATTAGTCTTTCCTTGCCTTGGTAACTGGATGCCTTTTTTTCTCTCATCTGGTTACGTAATCTTTGTCTTTAACCTCACCCTCCCTTCTATAATCTGTAATTTCGCTTGTCTTTTGTTTCGATGATTTGAGCTCAACTCAGTACATTGTTACCTAACTTACTAGTCGCTATGCATCTAATGCACATCTCATCTTTATTACGTAACTCCTTTACCATTATGTGCATACATTTATTTTGTTTTGACTTGAACTGCCTGTGTGAAAACTATATAAGCGCAATATTCTGAGCACTGTTTACCAATTGTGGAATTTCTGTCAACTGACAACATGTAAAAATTTGCAAGTATGTTAAAACATGTCTGTACTTAAACCTCATAATTTATTTAGGCTGATGAGAAGACAACGAAATAAATCATGGTACCACATTATTCTGCTAAAACTGTAGTTCTTGTTTTGTTCAAATTCATTAAGGGGAATAAATGTATAAAATAAAAGGACTGAGGGAATTTTAAATGAAATTTTGGCAATACTAAGTAATAGATACCCCATTCAAATGATCCTGAACCAACCAGTCAGATCGCTCAACATTGTCAAATGATGTTTCTCATAGTCTTCGTTGTAAGTTTTAACCTGAATTAGAGTCAAGGTTTATGTTGAAGTTAGTATTGTGGTTAGGAGTCTGTTTTGGATTAAGTTTAGGGTGGGGGCGAGGCTGGGGCTAGGGCTGGAGTAGATCTGAAGTGTTGAGCACTGTGACTACAATCATCACGATATATTCATCATACAGTCAGTGATTCATCAGGATTAATCGTCCCTAAAACCGGTACTAATACGAATTGTATTGAAGGATTTTGGACTCACTCACCAGTAACCACTTCAATTAAAAATAGGATCTGTTTTTGCAGCATAGTGAAGGCATATACACCGTATAATTCATTTTAATTATGTATATATACCCTGTAAATATACGTTTTATTCTGAAATGCCCCGTTTCACCCAGAGGTATGTGACTAGTTAGTTCTAGGCCATCTGACCACACAAGGGAACAGATTTCCCACTTTGCTTGCTAGGCGATGTACAGAAAGACCAATGCTGTCATGGCTGCTGACGCTAACAACTTTTCCAGCTGGTTAAATACTTGACCTCAGCTGGTGAAAGCCGCAGAACCTAGACGTCATCTTACCTGCTTCATGTTTAGTTTTGATTTGTGTAAAAAAAAGGTGGTCTTCAATTCTCTATAGATTGGAATAAGAAAGTTTAAACCATTTTAAACATTTTACAATAACAGCCTTTGTTTTTTAAGGTATGGTAGAAGAGTTTCGTTTCATTTTGAAAATTCTGCAGTTCACGTATCAACATTTAAATATAGGTTGAACAGTGAATCATGTCTACACTGAATGTGTGAAACCGTCATCCTATTCGGGTAACGGGATCGAATGATAACAATATCCCAACTAGTCAATGTAATATAAAGATGTTTCTAGGCTGTGATGTTCCTCTTTAAGTAATGTAGTAGTATTTACAGACTAATTGTGGTACAGTATTCAGTGTATTTCTTCAACGTGTTTGTTATTCTCTACTTATATGGTTATTTGTTAAAAAACGACTGGAAATGTACTCATCAGTTTTCAATTGTCGGTATTAAAGCTTCCAATAAGACGAAGCCAGAAATCAGATATACTGGATTTACCTAGATCTTTTACACTGACTGACTAAGGGAAAATTCATCACTTGGTTCTTACCATTATCTAACTCTTAGTACAGCCACATAGGCCTTGTCTTTGTATCACTTGCTCTTGTTCACGGTGGCCTGCTAAATTCACTGGGCTACCGAAATTTTCAGCTATAAAAATGCTCAGACATTTCTACATTTCTTATTATTTTAATCATGCAGATTTTATATCAGATGGTCACTACCTGAACTCATGCCAACATTTCATTACCTTCAAACAAAATGCTGAGCAAATCTTGAAAAAAACAGATGAAAAAATTTACAGAATTGTTTCTCTGTTCATACTCAACAGCACTATAACACATCATATACTTCAGATTACATTACATGTAAATGCTTAATGAAGGGCAAACATTTTGGAACTTAAAAAGCCAAAAACCTCTGTAGAGTGTGTTTACACACTGTCTAAAATATATATGGGATTCCGAGTGAAAAATAGGGCTTCCTAAGAAAATCCCCCATTTCATCCTGCTCTTTGCATTCCTTCTTAGCTGGCTACACGAATACTCATATGCTCTCATCTCTACCTGACTCGATTTCCTCAATGTTATTCTCGTACACAAGCCTAATTTGTCGCCTTTCCCATTCGGATTGAGCTGGAGGATATGTCTGTCAAGTGAAGTCACTCAACGGTCACCGCAATCAGCGTGTGTCGAATCCATCTATATTTGCTTCCACTTATTTATTTGTTGGACAATAAATTGTTGTTGTTCAATTCGTTGACATAATTCTCTGTTGCTTGCTGTTCTTTTCTGGTCACTCTATTTTCAGTTTGGAGCCAGCGAGGGAGGCAGATGTTGATCAGTGCGATGTGTTTTTTATTTTCACGCACCAATTTTCCGAATCATAGACATGAAGTGATTTGAGATATTAGTGTTGAAATTTCGGATTTTGTCCTTACGCTGAATGGAGTAGATTTCCACACTGTATTCAGATTAATAATGTTCTGTTTCGCTTATCCCATCCGTCTTGGTTGTCTTTAACATCCTTATCCTGACTGTCTGAATGTAGTTGAAATTTGTGGTCCCTTCAAATTTCTTCTGTTGATGGTGACAACTGATGCTTTTTGTTGTCAGTTGGTTGTCTTTATCACCTGTGTACTCTCTGTGTTCATATACAGTCTTTTCTTCATGTCCTTTGATGGACAGTGTGATATCATGACTGCGTCAAAAAAACGGTGTTAGTCCACTAAAGTTAAACAACCATTTTCTGTCTGTGGTGGGACTTTGTTTGTTAGGTATGAGACAAATCTAACCACCACATCAGGGAAGCACTTATTATTTGGGTCATATATATATATATATATATATATATATATATATATATATATATAATACAATCTGGTATTGTATGTAATCAACTTTCGGGAATAGAAAACGTGGAATATTTTAGATTTCTATTGCTTATATTGGACAGAATCTGTATTTACTTATGGATACATTACAGACAGTGTTTATTATTCGACTTAGACACGAATTTGACCAGGTATATATACATACATTTCGGGTGAATTGGGAGAAATATACATTATGGAAATGAAAAAAAATTGTTTTTTACCCTCGTAATCAGCTAATGAAATAACGAAGCAGACAATGCCTTTTGTTTTTTTTTTCTGTTTTCATTAGTTAGGGATAAATTCTTTTAGAGAAGAATCTTAGATTTGTTGTGTTGCAATTGAAAATCATTAGGGAAATTAGTTTTATTAGACCTTAGCTTGTTATTATAGACATTTACATTGAATGCAAAGTTTTTCTGTTACCTTTTTGCAGCAACAGCGAAAACATCAGTAGAAGTAACAACAATTTCGAGTCATGTTATGTGAGTGCATGCTCCTATCGACGCCAAGTAAAATCCTGAGTGGCATCATCCTGGAGAGATTAAAGGACGCACTGGAGACAGAACTCCGACCAGAACAAGCTGGATTCAGGAAAGGCAAATCATGTACTGACCAAATTGCAACTCTACGCATCATCATCACCACAGAACAAAGCATGGAATGGCAATCAAACCTCTATCTCAACTTTATAGACTTTGAGAAGGCCTTCGACACCGTTGACCGCGAAGTAATTTGGAAATTACTCGAGTACTACGGTGTACAGCGCCCAAATATTCATCAACCTTATTCAACAGCTGTACGACAACGGCACCTGCCAAGCGATCCACAACGGAAGACTCAGTGAGGCGTTTGGAGTAAACACAGGAGTCAGACAAGGGTGCTTACTATCACCAATGATATTCCTAATTGTGGTGGACTGGATTATGCATCAGACAGTGAGTGGGAAACGAGAAGACAGGAATATCCTGGACCGACGTGAAGAACCTAGAAGACCTGGATTTCGGGCGGCGATGATTTGTGTTTGATGTCACACACAATCGAAGACTTACAAGCGAAAACCGACAAACTGGTCGAAGAAGCAGCCGGCGAAGACAGGACTCCAGGTAAACATAGACAAGACGGAGGTTATGAAAATAACCAACCAACAACAACAGCAGCAGCAACATCCAGCGTCAATCACCATCAATGGGAGGGATTTGAAAGAGGTCGTTTCATTCACTTATCTAGGGAGTATTGTCTCAACTACAGGGAGAACGGACGAAGATGTCAAATGGAGAATCGCGAAGGCGAGAAACACATTGATCAACCTGAAATCAATCTGGAAATCTTCGTTACTCAGCCTCACCAACAAAATTCGGATTTTCAATACAAACGTAAAGTCAGTCAGTTCTTCTATACGGTTCAGAAACTTGGCGGGTCACAAAAAACATTTCCAAAAGGCTGCAGACCTTTATTAACAACTGTCTTCGCTCAATACTGAAGATCAGATGGCCGGAAAGAATCACCGACAAGGAATTATGGGAACAAACAAAGCAAGAACCAATCGCCCAACAAATATGCAGGAGAAAGTGGAGATGGAAGGATCGGACACTCGCTGAGGAGACCTCGGGGTGACATCGCGCGTCAAGCCCTTGAGTGGGACTCGAAAGGGAAGCGGCTAGTGTGACGTCAGTGCTAGGGTGACATGGAGGAGATCGTGTGAAGAGAGGAGTTGAAAGAATATGGATTAACATGGATGCAGGCGAAAAGTATAGCAGAAGACAGAAGAAAATGGAGACGTGCAGTTGAAGCCCTATGTTCCACTAGGAACCCAAGGGAGCAATAATAATAACAATAATAATATGTGAGTGCATTCGCTTAGAATTAAAACCATTTTCAGTGTGAGTTGACATAGGTTACAGAGCCATTGGAAAACCAGCTGAGAGTACTGCCAGACAGCTTTTTTGTCATGGTTTCCGACTGTTTATCGGTACTCATTCCACTACCACAGTTCGAATCTACGACATTCCGCTTACAAGGCGAGCGATCTCGAAGACCATTAAGCCACTCACTGGTAACAGACAATCCAGCCTATGAATTCCAACTTCTGCGAATCCACGATATAGCTCCACTGACACTAGACAACGTTATCGGCGAGTATTTGTGATCAGTGGGATACACCAGGTCGGGTGTGACGACAAATACTCGACACTGATAACAATGGCTAGTGTCAGTCGCACTATATCATGGATTCGCAGAAGTTGGAATTCATGGGCTGGATTGTCGGTTACCAGTGAGTGGCTTAATGGTCTACGAGGTCGCCCGCCTTGTAAGCGGAATGCTGTAGGTTCTAACTGTGGCAGTGGAGTGAGTACCGATAAAGATTCCCAAACCATGACGAAAACGTTGTCTGGCAGTACTCTCAGCTAGTTTTTCAATGGTTCTCTAACCGACGTCAGCTTATAATAGTATCCTATAAGCAATCAAATCTCGCAAAACCAGCACCTGAATAATGCCAGTGTGTTGCGTTTTTTCCCTACACTGTTTTACTTCAGGTTAAATTTGTCAGTTGATCAGATGACAGTAGAGATACGTTGAGCAAAAATGTCAATCCAAGCTTATCTAAAAATGCAGTCATACAATCTAGTTTCATGATAATGCGTCTGTATACAAGTGTATGAGCTTAGCTCAATGTCTGTTATTAGTTTTAGACATCATACCTAACTAATGTATCACTTTACAAAGCGTTTAAAACTTATTTGTATTCATATGTGATGAAATTTGAAGAGTTTGCATAATCCTAGTGTGATTAATCTCCTTAAATCTAGAGCTTATCCTCTCGTGAGAGATGATGACAAAGTCTTGTACTTGACAATATTGGCCAGCTCCAATAAAATAAAAAGCACGAACGAAAATTATTCGTTCTGTTGCCATATATTTTCGCTTCAAATTTCATATCTAAAAGACTCAGATAAACGAAATGGCCAGAATTGGTGTGTTTGTATTCTTATGCGTTTTGAAAGAAAGACTTGAATCTACCAATACATCAGATTTGGGCACTATTCATCATACTTTTACATCACACGAACAAACTATATATTAGTCGAGAGTTGTCTTTTATTTCCAGCTGCAGAACAGAATATCTGTCTTTAAGTGAATCCATTCCGTGGTGCTTTGATGAGACAACAGCAAGCTATTCATTTTTCATCCATTTATTTGTCATGCTAGCCTTGGTACACATTATCTGTAAGACAGTGGGAACAAACTACCGACAGTACAAGAAATGCTGCTTAATGGCCTAAGGCAGAGATGGGTTCAAATCCCACTACACTTAGCAATTGTATGTGTGTAGCTCAAGTGGCTTTATGACCAATCAGTTAGGCGCAGCTTTTGTAGCATAGGACATCATGCTGAGTTAACTGGAATTTAGCCACTGATTCTAATTCACTTGAATAACCTAGCAGTTTTTCTTAATGCCTTGAGCCGGAACAAAAATAAGCGCAGAGATGCATCTAATTAAAAGTAAGCCTTTAAGGTCCAGGTAGATTGACCCTTAGAAAATTGACTGGTAAACGCGTCAGTGGACGATATGTTGCTACAAAATACCGACAGTAAAGATAATGGATCATCAATGCCCTCACATCACGATATTGGGAAATATGAAGTGAGAAATCTAGAGCTTAGGTTTACCATCTGGATTACAGTTATGCATCAACTGATAATGGTGTTCAACTCCAAATTTTTTTTATTAAATCGATTATGCGTTACCGACTTTTACTATACTAACTTGATTATGAATATTCAGTTGTTGGTTTGTAGGGATTTGATTCGATTTGTTGCAGGATTTTATTACGAGCTGACATCAGTTTGATAACCATTAACAAACCTGGAAGTATAGCAAACAACAACGGTTTCGTTCCAATCTGCGACTTCTCAACAGTACGCACCCACCAGGGTAGAAATAGCTTCACTCTATGAATCTACTGTCTGTTAACCCGAAAATTGTGCAGATTATCGCGTATTTTATTACTGACACTTAATGCAAGAAGTTTCTTAAAGTATGTCTACAGAAGTTTTCTGGGCTAACAAAAGGTTCACCAGTTATCAGGTTGTTCATTAAAAGTATTTCATTACTACTTGAGACATTTTCTCGTCAAAGTTTATGAAGGGACAAGCCGAACGGAGGTTTTGAGGAAAGGCATACACTGGCTGGTAGTTCACAAATTTTTTAGCCTTTACCTGCCTTCATTTTTATACACGATACTATGTTCATATATATTTCTATATTTTCAAATATCCTAAAAGGATTAACTCCAAGAAACCCTGAAGACGAACCAATCAATAGCCCACTAGCGAACAGATATACAGAAACAAAATGGTGATGCATGGGATACACACTCTGAGATGACCGTTGACTGGAACTCCAATAAGAGATTATGAGTTTACGGGGAGGGAATCTTGTGAAGGGCTATGCGATCCTATGGTAATCCCTGAAGCCAGCTTAAAATGACTGCAGTAAAAAAAACATGGTGAAATGGAAATGCGCGTTCGTATCTAAATGAAGGCAAGCAGTATTACAGATGTG
Organism: Trichobilharzia regenti; assembly: GCA_944472135.2. Taxonomy (NCBI): domain Eukaryota; kingdom Metazoa; phylum Platyhelminthes; class Trematoda; order Strigeidida; family Schistosomatidae; genus Trichobilharzia; species Trichobilharzia regenti. The sequence continues at coordinate 8,851,900 of OX235270.1, forward strand.
TTAGTTCTGACCCAGTCGACTGCCGAAACACAGCTCCAGTGTTTTTTGATAGACAGTGAAAGAAATGCAAAAATACCAAACCTATTTGTTGGCAGCATATTAGTTAAATCTTCAGATAAATTATAATTAATTAAGACGGAAAGAAAGAACAAGAAATATAATGATGAAAATATGCATCAATGATCAACGGTTATTATATGAGTTTATGAATGGATTAGGCAGAAGAAGAAGAGGAAGGAGAAGTAGTGGTATAGACAATACAGTTATGCGGTAAATTGACATAATTAATGTTTATTTATCATTCTATTTTCCCAGATAAACTCATCCTCCTCTGCATGAAATTGAAGGAATACTATATATATATATATATATATATATATATATATATATCTGAGTAATGATGAATATGCTCATGAATATTAAATCATACTTAGTTTACAATACTGTTAGGAATGCAAGTGACTGACTGAATGAATGAGTGAGTGAGTGAGTGAGTGAGTAAGCAAGTAAGCGAGTAAGTAGCATGACTGTAACACATGAAAAAGAGAGAAGTTATACAATAAACACAGAGAGAAAAACAAGGTGGGTGATACACAACATGGTATCTATCTTTCTTTCTCTCAAACAAAGTTAATGACAATGTGTTTAGAAAATAAAAAATGTTTGGAGTTAAATGTTCAACTATTTTGTGTATTCAAAGTAAACACAACTGTAGTAAGATATTAATTATTATTATTATTATGCTAGAAATAATAGATAAACAACCTTGAGAAAAACAAAACAATAAAAATAGTAGGCAAATAGGAAGAGAAATAAAGCTTGTTATGTGTTGTAACACAGAGAGTGTACTTCTCAGAAATGTTGGAGGTAGGGTATATGGATAGATGCCTTTATTTCTCCAGTTCCATTTCATTTCTACTTCTTCTTCTTCCTGCATTATTATTGTATTATTATTATTATTAACAATCAGTGTGGATTAGGACTTATCGCCTAACAGTCGTGATTGTTGCATAAGCATCATTTTCAATTCATCTCGATTAATTTTACCGTCATTATTCACATCCCATTGGTTGAGGATCACCTTTTTAAAGAATTCCAAGTCGGCTTCATCATAGTCCTGTAAATTAAAAGTGAAAAGAAAAGGCGATGAACAGTATTCACAAGAAAATAAGGTCATAATCGTAGTTCAAAAAAAAAAGGTTTTGATGATATATTATTAGAACAGTAATGAGGCAGTCATTTTTGTGTGCTTCTTTGCACTTACACTTTGCAAGTAACAATGAGCCAGTGTGAGTTAAGTTATGCATTTGTTTGAAGATAATATATAATTCACTCTTTAAATATTTAGAGAAAGAAACTCGTAATTTTTCTGTCATCTTCAGGATCTACAGTAGTCAGCCAGTAAAGGCAGATTAGAGCTATATATCAGAGGGTGTATTATGGGAAAAACACTAGATGGAGTAATAGTCAGTTAGTCTTGATTGTTATTTAGAATATTCATGATCTGCTTAAATCTACAATTCAGTGGGAACTGGTCAGCAGAGATACTAAAGGACCACCTTTCCAGCGTATTGAAGAAGACCTTCTTCGCGGCGGAACTTCTACTAACTTTCTTTACGAAACCAATGATTCGTACAGAAGTGGTTGATAAGTTACTACTCCCGTCCTCGCTAATGTGTATCTATCATTTCGCCTGCTTTTTTGTAGCTAGGTATATCTGCTGTGCCAAGCGTTTGCTATCCAAATGTAAACATTTACTCTCATTGTTTTATAAATGAGAAGAAGATCCCCTCAACGCAGCTCTATCCTGTGACACTTATTTGAATCTGGACACGAGGCTAACCCACAAACCATTTTCAGAGTCATCTACAGAATACACGGGAATTTTCCTAAAACAGTAAGAAGCAAACTTCCTTAAACAGCAGAAATGATGGCAATTTGTCCGTGAAATGCTGATCTCTGCATACAAAACAAGCTTGTTCAATCACTTAATCTACAGTGGACCTGATTCATCCTAACCTCAAATAGGTAATTTTAATTTTTTGTCTCTTTTTTTTAACTGTACTATTTCCTTCCCTCAGGCCGTATTAAATTTCCTCCCCCTTCAATACATCTATTGTTAACCTGACTGTCGTTCAGTTTTAGTCGAATTCTACTCAACCGTGTCATTTTATATTACGTCATTCAATTTACTCGTCTTATTTTAGTTTCTACTCGATTAACAACACTTCCTATATTACGCAATTTATCATCTAAAATTTGCTATTATAATGCGACATCTTTTGGTAGTATTCCTTTTCTAAATTCCTATTTATGCATTTAGAAGGAATATACATTTATTTCTTCGCTCAATCTATTGGCTTTTCTAAACATTCTTTTCGTCGCTTAGAAAATTTTCTATGCATATCAGTGAGTGATTTCATCTCATTTTATCTTGTGTTCTTCCTTATCGACTATAAATATTCTAAATGAGATAATCAAGACTAACTGACTATTTACTCCATCTCATATTTGTTCCGTATCACACACACTCTCTCTGATAGATAGTTCTAATTTGCTTTTGCTGGCTGACTATTGTATACTTAAGTTAATGCATTTATAAGTTTATAGCCTGAAGAAGGAGGAATTTATTGCCACCAGTTGTTCAGGCTAATTGTTTTTGTTCCTCATAAATGATGGTGATATTTTTGTAACTATTTATCTGACTTGAAAATTGTTCCCAACAAAGGTTAGCCAGTTGAATGGAAATGCATCACCAATATTACGTTCCTGCGTTTTTCTGAAACTGTTACAATTGTTCAAACGCTTTGATTTTGTTTATTTAGTGTGTAAACCTCTACCAACCTTCCGATAGCTTAATGATTGGATCATTTATCAAATCGTCGATGAAATAAATAATCTACATTATTCATACATTAATCCAGAAACATTTTAGTAGTCAAATAGTAGACAAGGTTGCCGCCAGGACTCAAATTTGACGCTAGAATCTAATTGAAAAGTTAAACGAATATACAGCAGACTAAGTCTCTAGTTTTTAGATAATATTAATTGTTTAATAATGTAAAAAAACATAGACAAACAGATATTTTAAGAGAGAAAAAATCCCCATTTAGACATTTAGAAAACAGAAAGACTGAGCGAAGAAATATTTACTTTTCAATTAGATCCTCATCTCACTATGGCTCTACTCTAATATACATGTATAGCATTTTAATTACAATACAACAGTTTGCCAATCAAGTGGAGATAAGTTAGTTAACAATAATTAAACAGTGTCAATTGCTTAATAGTTAACGAAGAAAATCAATACAGATTTAAAAGGTGGAAATGGATAGAATAAATTAATTTTACAAGATCTAATTGAAAAGTAAATATTTCTCCGCTCAATCTTTCTGTTTTCTAAAGAGATATTTGTTGTAGTCTGTACCCACTTGACTTAGTACTCATATTTCGACTAGAATTCAAATCCTGTGGTTGTAAACAAAAAGTGTCAAGGGTCTAGGATGGTTCTGGTATATATTAATTCCCCAAATGCCTATCGAAAGAATCACATTATCATTTCCATGATGGTTTCAACGTTTTTCGATCAACTAGAATCACTCATATGAACATTCAACAATCAGACAATCAGAAAAGAATTTCTATTCCAGTAAACACTGTATCATTTTAATGGATCTGCGAATTAATGTTTGGTATTTTATTATTGTTGTTTGACGATTCTGAAATCAGTGTGGTTACTAACTGCACTGAGCATAAAGGACACATGTTGGGATTTTCAACATTAATATGAAGTCCATGCTTATTTACGGCCCGAAGATTTGTCATGTCAGCAAAAGTATTTTGAGTAGGTTGCAAACTTCTTGCAATAGCTGTACACTCCACTTGATCAGATGGCCTGAAAGAACTAGCAACAAGGAAATTTGTCAACGGAATAACCAAGAACCTATGGCCCAATGAATATGAGTGACATAAGGTGATAAGCTGTCGAGTTGAATCGAAATGGGGAGCGACGAGTTAGGCCTGGTTTCGTGAGAGATATGGAAGTGATGGTGTGAAAAGAACATAAAGGTTTATAGGTAGTCGAGAAGCCGGCTAGAAAAGACTGCATAGAATAGAGTGAAATAGCGATGTGTGATGTTAGGGCAGTAGATTCAACAAATGACAAGTGTTACTACCAAACTTGTCACAGTACAATAATTTACAGAATTTATTGCATGAAGCCATGCTTCCACCTTAAGTCCGAAACTTTTTGATGAGACATTCATAATATCTTGTCTCTAGGAAAATTTTTAATGAAACACAGCACTACAAACTTAATTGAAGAATACTAAATACAATTATTTATTAAATGTATTTTAAATGTAACAAGGTGGACGGAATATTATTCTGGGACGAGAGGTATTAGAATGTGTCGGTGGTAACGCTTTCCAAATACTCAAGTGGTTTGGGATTTGATTACCGCAAGATTCATTCCTGAACCTTGTGTAACCCGTTAAGAGGAAACATTGGGAGTAGGGCCAGCAACCCTACCCCTTAACAACGAATAACATCACTGCTACTGGAACTTCGAAGCTCAAAGCTAGCATCCCTATGTGCCAAAAGAAATAAAAAAGGTGCCTGAGGTTGAAACAGTAAACAACTCGCTGTTTATTCTACACCTTGTCATATTTTGCTAAGTTTATTTACAACATCACTGTTTGCTACAGCGAAGTTCTCCCCTATTATGTGTTAGGATAGCGGATACTGCCAGCGCACACCACACATTATGGATTCTGACACTTGAAAATTAATCTGATGTTCGCTAGTGGCTGACAATAGGACGAAGCTGCTTGAAGCGGGTTCTAGTGGAGTCCATCCATCCAGTCGGGAGTGAGTGAGGGCAGATCACCCTCCATCAATGACATTTCCTGGTGTCAGTCACTCTGAAATCACAAATTGGTGGTGGAAGTTGGAATTCATTTCCCAATGGATGCAAACCGAGTGACTAAATGGTCCATTAGCTTAACTTGTAACCATGAGGTCCTAGGTCCGAACCTCGGTGAATGTGTACTGATGATGAGTCCCAAACTAGGAGGAAATAGCTGTTCAGTACTTCCTTGTTTTCAATGGTTCTTTAACTAGTACCAACCCTTAGTCAAACTTGAAACAAGTCAAATCTTTAAAAACTAATCCCTCAAAAATGTGAATTTCAACATTTAATTTTTTTAAAATAAAAAAAACAACTGAGGAATATGCTACTCATAGCTTGCCATCATCTGTCCTAAGACAGTTAGTATATTTGCTGACAAGGCAATAGACTACTAGAAATTAAAATTGGCAAAAATTAGGAAAGCAGAAATCGGGGAAATCAGTCAGTAACTATAGTCGGGAATCGTATTCTATAATATTCATTTATTTCAATTTTCTCCTCTCCATAGTTTCCATCTCATGTGTCAGCATGGTAGAATATCGACGGATATCCGCCCTAGATTGCTAGGTAAAACTAGGAACTAGAAGATTGGAAAAAAAAAGTTTCCTATTCATTACATCAGATTGTGGCACTGCAGTTTACACAGGTTTAGCCAAGTAGGACGCTAAAAAACCCTGTATTGTTAGATCATAAATATGGTTAGTCTCTGAAAATCTGGGGAATAAACCAAAAACAAATCTAGTGAATGACTCTGAATCTGAACATTACTTTTACGTGTGAATAGCAGTTCATCCACCGGTGTAAAAATTATTCCACTTGTGGTGAGAGCAGGCTGCCAGCCAATTAGTAGACATTAATCTACGTCAATGTCTAGGTCACTAATATTGGCCGTGAGAAAATATGAACAGGGCTGATTCAACAACACCAATCACAGCAGACTTAACGCGGGCAAATATTATTCGCAGATAGATGGCTCCACTTTCCGAGGAACTCGAAACACAACCAATCAGAAGACTGCGTTTGTCTACTTGAATAAGCTATAATAATGTACAGGAAATATATATAAATACGTGTTGATTTCCGTAATAAAACTATCTGTTACCGGCCCTTGTCTTCTGTTGTCACACACTTACCTCCTGAGCTAATTCCAACAGATCCTTCAGGAATCCGGCTAGTTCTTCATCTTCTATTGTTCCGTTGGCATCCTTTGAGAGAAAACAGATAGCAGATTATGAATTAATACATAGCATTGCGTATATTAATTAATTCATCCCACTCACAACCTTCCATCATGTTAACAAACACTAACCAATGCAGTATGTATATCAGATGAGAAATTATAACTCATTATGTGAAGAATCATTGAATGAGGAGTGATTTATGTTAACACAGCCTGTATATTTATATAAATGCTAAATTAAAACACTTATGAGACGTACTCAGTAGTCTTTCTGTCCTTCATTAAATCAGTGACTCGTTGTATAAGTACTAGTTTAGTTGAGTTGTGTGTACTGAATAACTTAGTAGTGATTAAATTATGGGAGTACTCGTTAATATTGGTCAGTACATAGGAGGAGTTGAACAAGTTTTTAGTAGTTATATAAGAAGATGAATAATTTAATGAGTGAATGGTAATTAGAATGCACATAGAAACAAAGGAAACTATGACATTACTTGGCAGTTCTATAAAGAGATGTAAAATTTACAAATCGTCAAGAAACCAACAAAGAACCAAGTTAGCAGATTTCAACAAGGTTGTTACCACCATAGGAGAACAAGTTCAGTTATTTTTCTTTTCTATACAGAACTCCAAATTTCTTTATTTGAATGGTTAGAGCTTCAGTAGTGCTGATGAGACAAGGTCGTATTGACTTTCACTGGTAGATTAGTTTGAAGAATGCGTTTGCTGAGATGGAATGACCAGTGTTGACAAAGTGTCCATTTATCAGACTCCCAACACAGACAATACTGTCTTTCTGAAGTTGTAGAAGGTTGGCACACTATGCAAAACACTACGGGGGAGCTTTTGCAAAATATATTTCCCTTGTTATGAACCTAACTCAATGAAATGTTCCTAGATGATATAAGATAGAAATCTTAATTCAACTTTAGTGGTACAGCTTGAAAACAATTTTATTTGTAGGTAATTAACGCTTTCCGTGTATGCATCTAGTGAACTCATGAACATCTGCTTAACTTCTGATAAGTTTAGGAATCATTACTAAGTTTTATTTTGATTATTAATGACATTAACATTAAGAATGTTTAAATGTTTATGGCCTAAAACATTTCTGAGTAATTGTAGCCATGATGTATCTCTTCTGTTAATTCATGTGCAATTATGAAGGCTGGCGTGTCACCATAACCAGTGCTGTAATAAGTACCATTTTATTTTGAATAGTGTTTTTGGTAAGAGCAGATGATCCCTTCATTACTATATTTGATATTATCTTTAAAAACTGAATAGAAGCGATATTCTCTAACAGATGAAATGCAGAATCTTGTGAACGTTTATTGAAGTTTTACTTTACTTTACTTTACTTCGGCTATCTCCTACGGGAGGATGAGCCGGCTTCATGAACGTCTCGAATCATCGCTGCCCAGGCGCGGCAATTTGTAAGAGAGTTCATGAAGTTTCATGGGAATTTTGTACGAGTGATGTCCCCAGCATTGCTCGGCCTTTTGTTTGAGAGTGCAGCTCTAGCCTTTACACAGCCAAGTGTGACCTACAAGGCAGTAGGAGTGGAGTAAGGAGTCCACTATCCATTGGCAGCCGGTGACCGGAGTTCGGTTCATACGCCTTTTTGAATGGGGCCAGACATCCAGGACATCCAACAAGCCCTTTGTCCATACGTCTGCCGGTGAACTCCGGTGAGCTTCATACGCCAGTCGTTGGAGGTTTGGAATCAGGGTTTAGCCATCTCCCCTAGACCGTCATCCAATGGACAGTCAACCCGGTGGAGAGCGCCGGGCATCCGCTTTCGCCCTCTCACTTTGGTGAGAAACACCTCCGCCACGTGAAGGCAGTGAGTAGGACTCCCTCAGGAGAGGCTATGTAAGACGCCCGGTCATATGGGAGCATTTCAAGAGGTGTGCGGAGGGGTGGCCAACCCGCAGCGCAAGGCACCCACCCCCGACCATCCTGAGGCTTTGGAGGCGTTTATTGAAGTGGCTTAGTAAATATGGACACATTACAGTTTTAGCCACCAGACTAGGCAGTTCGCCAAAACAGTTCACTCTGAATTATTGTTGGATGGTTGAAAGCAATCAGCAGGAAGCCTTTGACTTAGCCTTTGTGCTTGATGACAGTTGTCAGCAAAGCGTATCTGCTACCTAGAAGGAACTGATTTCCCTTCTGAAATGAGAACCTGAGTCACCCAGCGCTGCAACCAGAGACGTTATCACTGAGTTATTCAGACTCACGATTGACCTTCTGTAGGATTATATTCAGTACTTTAACTGAACACTAAGCAGTAACTAATGTCATGTATCTAATCCTTGGTGTCGGTGCAGCATTGAATGACTCTTGTTTAAATCTAAGAAGGGTTATGAGTTCCTTCAATGGTTGCATATACGCCTTGTTGATGAATGCCAAAAAGTATGATATCTAGGTTCAAGAATTCCTGCAGATATCTTTCATCCAAATAACGGAAAATTCGAAAGCATTTGTTTGTTTTTGATAGATTCCTGGTTTTATATCACATCACTCATAATGCATTCTGTGTACTGGAATGGTTTTTATGGCAATGGGCAGAAAATGAATAAGTATTATCGCTCAGTGGCAAGTGATGTCACTTAGTGACAAGTTTTATGCTTTTCGAATGTCAGAAAGGAAGTTAATTTTCTCCCTTGATGAAGATGCTGTATTCTGTTGAAATAGTCCCATATACAACTGCATATACTGTTGAAGGTCTCTGTTAAATATATAGAATGCTACGCTTACTGAATACTTCATCTTGAATTAGCAAATTCATCACTTTTGAATAAAAAGCTAAAGCTTTCTTCAACAAAGTATCGTCACACTCGAGAGGTTTGAAATTGGCGGACAAATTAAAACCGTAATATCTTCTCATTTCAGAAGCAAAATGAGGGTATGTCAGAAAAGTTACCATTACCACACACACACACACACGTGTCAAAGATATTGATTTTCATATCGTTTACTTACCAGATCATAAAGTGAAAATGCGCGATCAATATCAGCCGATGTTATTTTCGAAGCGTTCTGTAACCAAAAGAAACACAATTTAATAAAGCAAGTATATTAGCTTAAATTGACTTTAAAAAAGTGAGAAAACAGTTTAAACATTTATGTAATGAGCGAAACTCATGTATTTGGGCATGAAAGCATGAAACTAATCAATCCGTTCTCATGTAAAACTGCTGGCCAAACTTCTACAAGTCACGCACAGTTGAAAATTATATTCCGGCAATATCAAAACGTGGTTCAAGTGATAGAATCTTCAGAATAATAATGACATATATTCAGTATACAAAATTAATTCAACAATGCCGTCCACCAGCTATACAATCTAAAGGCTTTTCAGGTAAGAAATGCGTACTTTCCAACAAAAATAACTGACCAAACACAGACATAAAATAACTAAGAACCAACAAGGATGTTCGTAACAAGTTGAGGTCAAAACTCTCCCCACAAGAGTGAAACAGAACAAATACGTTTCCAGGAGACGGTCCAAGATGAAGGCATCACTACACGGAGTAACATTATGAGTTCAGTCAAAAAAGGCAGTTGTGGAATAACACATTATTATCAAAACCACCGCACAGAAGCCAAGAGAAGCTACAAGTTAAGGGATCACTAAATGACTGACTGGTTTCAACACGTAATTTTGTTGCGCAAACATGCACCAGTTCGAGTTGCCACTATTCCTTCTTATAGTGCAGAAAGCAAGAGAAAGGAGTAAGGAGAGATTCAAAAGACAGATTATATACAATGGTAGGAAGGAAGAAGAATAGTAGCACTATGGAAGAACAATAAATTTTTATTGGATATAACAAATCACAAAGAGTGAATGCATACGCGCCTTCATCCAGAAAAATTTCGAGCCATATCATTAGTTGTCACCAACCTTCATTTGTTCTTACCATCCCGACGACCCCAACCAGTCAGGCAGTGTATACCTCCCTACGTGCTTGGCTGCCTGACTGTCTTAAACTGTCATCATGAGCTTCATTGACCACCTCTAGCTTTTTTCTAACCTGACCTATTATATGTCAGGTAGCATTGCTCATCGACGAATCAATCAAAAGCAAAGACAAAACACAAGGATAAAGTCGTAAGAAGATAATCGAATGCTAGACCAATAATGTTCAGGTTAGAAGAAAATGGGTGATAAATACAAGATAGGCTTAAGCATTCAAATAAGTATCAGTTTTTTGTCCACAGATCGTTCATGGAGGGACTTTCAGATGATTTACGCATACCCAACTTATGTGTAAACTTCTTCCTAGTACACAGTGCCTTTTCTTAAAAAAAATGATAGCGGGTTAATCGTGATCTTAAACTGTCCATTGTTAATGTTTAGAAAATTGTAGTCAGACGCTCATCAAATCAATTTCTGTTTAGAAAAACAAATACTGATGGGGTCGGTATATATGTCTATGAATGTATCTTATACACTAGGGGATAAAACTATCAATAACACGGATCAATAATTCTGCAGCTTAGTAATGACGTTGACGTTGCTAATAGAGATAAAAGAAAACTCACCTTGAAAATAGGTCTGCACAGATAATTTTCTTTAACGGGTAACAATCTGACGAGAAAAAGATGGTAGAGCAAAAAAAATCAGACTTAATATTCCTTATATTATATGATTTTTTCTGCTTTATAATCGTTTATGCAATTAAATGACGAAGTTGTATTTATGATAGAAGCAAGAAGGTTATTTTAGAAATTCTTTAGAAGTACACAAATGCGAAGATGATTACTGATATTATTTAAAAATACATCTACTTGCACAGAGTTGTCGACTAGTCATATAAAGCTATTAAATTAAAGATTATGCTGTTCTTTACTTTAAATGTTCGGGTAGTTTGCTATCCAAATGCATCACTGAACCAATACTTTCATGGTTTTATAAAGGAGAAAGAAGATCCCTGAAGCCACAGCTCTATTTTGGAACACCTAGTCGAATCTAGATAAGAAACGAACTGGCTATTTACAGAATACATGGGATTTGACTAAAGGAGTACGAAATAAACTTCTTCAAACCGCAGAAGCGATGACAATCCACCAGCATGTTAAATCTTAAACTCTGCTTACTGGAGAAATGTGTTCAGTCACTGAACGTACAATGAACCTAATCTGTCTCAACACGGGATACACAGTGTTTTGTTTTCTGCTTGTATTATTTTCCAACCCTTTCCATTATTACTTTCCTACTTATTACTATTCTCAACTTGACTCTCTTTCGATTTTAGTCGAGTTCCACTCATTTACGTCAATTGGAATGCGTCAAACAGTTTACTTATTGAATTTTATTTTAGTTTCTAACTGATTTTGTGTTGGTGGTTCAGCAGTGAAACGCCTGCCCACCACACACTTGGCCCAGGGTTCAATCCTCGGTCACTGACTCACTCTTTCATCTTGCTAGGCTGGTAGTAAGGCTAACACCTCCACTCCGCAAAAAAATAAAACCGTTGCTACTGCAACTTCAGAGGTCAAACTTGAAGCTTTGTGTTCCACTCAGGACGCAAAGGAATGGAATGATTTCTAATAGATTGACGCTTTGTGTATTGCGCAACCACTACCCAAAACCTACAGTTCTAGTGATATGTCTTCGGGAACATTCCTTTAGTTTTTAAGATAATTTAATGTATATATATATATATATATATATGCAGTTGTACTGCTTGAGATTGATATCGCTGAATGGCTGTTATTTTATGCGACTAAATTGGAATGTTCAAGTTACTTAGTTTAAAATTTATTTAAGCGAGAAATTTCGACATTTTGATATATATGTAACCTATTACTTTCAAACAAAATAACCTAATAGTAAGTTGCAGTCACAATCGGAGAATGATTATTGTAAGGCTTACGCTGGTCAAAAAAGACTAGGAAAATGTGGTGCTTTACGATTTTCTACTTAGTCCAACAGATTAGTGGATTTTCGGTCTAACTCATCTTGACATAAAGTTAATCATATTTCCGAAATATTCTGCGAAAAAAAACAAACGTACTCATAGAGATTTATCTATCAATAGATAGGAATCAGTAAGGCTGAAATTGCTTTGTTCTAAAGAAAACTGCAATTAGCGGTGCTTGACATTCAGATATTTAATTATTCATCGACTGTCAAGTGTAAGGAAGATTTTTTGAGGGTGAGAGATGAAGACTGTACATTACAAACCAAATATTTTAAAAAAAAAAATACAGTATTCGCTATGATATGTAAACAAAGCATTTCTTAATCGGGATTTATTTGACTAAAGCATGCTTTATGTTTTCAGGGATTTGAATGCTTTCAGTGAGGATTTTGTCAGATGAAGAACTAGGTACTCATGTCAGCTCGTATAGAAGTCTAACCTATGACATGAGTATTCAGTTTCAGCTTTAATCTTTAATTTTATTGAAAGACAGGCTTAAAAAGCTTAGAGTTGCATTCAGTTATTTAAAATTCATTGGTCGAATCTTATCCGAAACTTTGATTAGAGATGTCAGTGTGACTAGTTATGTGTTTTCTGAAAAGAGGAATTACCTTGGGGCTAGAATATAATGTGATTGGATCGGCAATCTGTTTTACTTTTCACACCAGGTTTTTAACTGTTTAAAGGCATTTTATGCGGAAGCTATTCGCTTAAAATTACCAGTCATTTCCGTCTCTTCTTATCCTATAAGTGATGACAATCAGTTCTAAGCTGGGAAACAACACACTGTTTTCAATGGGAAGCGCTTCACTGCTGTATTCTTATAAAACTAATTTCACAAAATATACTAATGGTTTGACAATTTCCGTCCTGGTTGTTTCTGTATTCCATTGTTCTGGTAACGATAGTTTCTTATCTGGAGTTAACCAATGGTTTTACTTAAATGGTCTTAGTTCCAGATGCAAACAAGATTTATGTGATATAAGAATAAAACTTGTGCACTGTGGTAGAGTGTAATTCCATTAAGGGTAAATTTTGTTTTGATAAAGTCTCACAGTGTTGTTATACAGTAATGTTTACTGATGACCACGTTTCGAGCACAATTTATTACTGCTCATAATCATATCAAGGTATTCACACGACTTCCTAACTTCATTTACATAGTTCCATTATTTTTCACTTGATTTTCACTTGATTTGATTGGCAGTAGTACTTTCCATATTTCAGGTATGATTGATGATTCATTCCTATTGCATGTGTTTGGTGTAGACTCGATGAACAAGGATTCAGTAATCAACCTCTCTCGCTCTCCACCTATCTAGATTACTTTTTAGGATTTTAACCCTCTCCCAACATGCTATTGTGTGGTTGTGTGTTAATTCATGCATTGCAATTGCCGAGCTTTTTTCTAAATTTCTTATCTTTTCAGGGTCAACCATTCTTTCCTTAGCTAAATTCTTATGTTCTGACAATCTGACTACCCCTCACCTACTAGTTTGATCTATGTAGTTGACCTAACTCACGGTCATTGCAGGGTATTTTGTAAATTATATTATTTTGTCCTTTAACCTACACAGCTTGTCCGAGCTGAGTGAGTTTGTAGGTTTAAATGCCACCACCCTAGTTCCTGCTTTATTTAGAATCCTGCATAGGGTTTCAGATGTCCCCTCCCTATATGGTATAACTATAGATGACTTATATTCTCTCTTATTTACGTTATTATTACTAGTTTCACAATTATTTTTATTTTTCCGTTTGGCCTTTTCTGATCTTCCTAATGAATTTTAAAGGATAGTTAGTTATTTAGCACCAAAGCCTCTTCTATCTGTTTTAGTTCATCATTTAGATCTTTTCTCGTGCTACTTAGTGTCACTCCTCGGTTTGTTAGACACTTAACTAAGCCTGCCTTAACAGTTAACGGATGGGATGAATTAAAGTCTAAGTATCTATTAGAATGAGTTGGTTTTCTGTACACACTAGTGTGCAGTTTACCTTCTTCTATTCGTTTTATTTTACAACCTAACATCGCAGCTCATTCTCCTTGTTCATTTTCCGATTCAAATGTGAATTTTATTCCTTCTACTAGTAAGTTTATGTGTGCCAAGAAGCTAGAGAGAGATATGTTCTGTTTTTAACACTGTGAAAGTGTCATCCACATATCTCCACTATTTAACCATACCATATGTAGCACTGGTTTTATGTGAAGAGGCTATTGTCAGAAAAAGGCTTCTAAACTACTTAAATCAGTAAATAAGTAGTGAATTATAACCGGAGTCATTATTATTCCATATATTATTCTTCCGGCTAACTTTCAGTTTTTATGATATTAATATTTTTACTAACTTGTGTCATTTATGTGTAAAAGGTGATAAATTGTCTCAATGTGTTGAAATGCTGAAAATTCCAATCTGTATAAAAACTTGGGATAAAATGAATATTATTAGTATTATTACTGAAAGTGAAATCATATAAGGGACGGAAATGCCAATCTTCATTATGTATTCTTCACCTTCTACCCCTTGGATTCCACTACATTTGGTTGATTACAAGGCTTAAATAACATACAACTTCATATCTTACTACTGGGTTATGTTATAGAAAAATTGCTCGATCGAAGTAAACTTAAATTTTTATCAAAATCTTGAAAAGAAAACGTTTCAGAAACCACTACTTTTATGATGTTTAAATGAATTGGTAATCACTCAATCGCCGAATTAATGGTTCTCAAGTAATTACAGAGACAAATAGTGTCCTTTATTTGGCATATCTGTTTGTTTTCTTAATGCTGTTTGTGGTCTCGCGCATTATTTTGATTTTCCTGAGGAAATTGTGGTGAAATCTCACCTACATTTGTGTAATGTGGAAGGTTTCATATAACCAGAACGTACAGCTGGCTGAAATTCTCATGTTTTAAATCTACTCAGCCCTCTGACTTGAGTCATTCTGACAAAGTCTCTGAAAAGCTACTCAGCTATTCAGTTACCTTGATATGGGTACATCCCAGCCACTGATACTTATCAGTAGTATGGATCTCACTGTGCAGAGAAGGGTACATTTAGTACCTGTAACATAAGTTTACACTGATTCATTATTAAGGCCTAACCAGTGTCGTATATCTGAAGTCCCTAGTGCACCCTAGTCATCAACCAGTGAGTGCATCACAGTTCTACATGAGATCAAATGTGATAACGTCTCTAACTACAGTATAAAGCGGTGTGGATACGCTTTGCTAGTTGAGTGGTAATAAGTGGTAAATCCAGTTTCACAGTTTCACCTACAAACTTGATTATAACCATCTAAAATTAACATCATTTATTGAGTTATTTTCTAACCAGATTTTTAAAAATAAAGTTGACTGTGGCTTTATTAAGCATTGATGAAAGATTCAAAAGAATACTAAAGATCCATCCACCCACCTGGCCATTTCACTCAGTTGTAATTTGCCATCTTTGTTCTGATCGAATAACTGAAGCTGTGGAAAATGGAGGTGAGATGTTTAAATCACATGCCAATAAGAAAAAAGGAGATAGGAATAAACACAAAGACAAATATATATATAAATAAGTGAATGAGTGGATGAATGAATGCGTGAATGCGTGAATAAGCCAGAAAAATGCAGAAAAATAACATTAACATTTTTGCGATAAGCGTCACGTAGATAAATAAGTTGGGAAAATTTGTTAAAAAAAAATTCGTATTTTTATCGCTTCATTAAAGAAAGAAACTTTTATCCGGTAATCTGTATAATTTTGTTTATTCTACTTATCAAAAATATTCATCATCGCTTTTATTCTTCTTCTTCGTCTTCTTCTTTTGTGTACCTCACTCACTGATCCACCTCTTCTCTCTCCCTCTCCTTCTCTCTCACACAATGACAATTATGGCAGTGGATTTGTTTTAAACAAATTTGAGCAGATGCTTTTTTTTTAGTCAGTAATGAAGACAAAGGGATAAGTCTTTCGACTAATGGCTTAAAAGTTATTCGACTTCATCTCTCTTTTTTTAATATATGCGGTAATATGCGAAGAATTTTGTTGTTATTACCATTATTATTAGTATTATTATTATTGCTATCATTATTATCATATAAATTCAGTGTTTCTCAGCAGTGTTCAGACGATGAGTGTTGTTCTGCTAGATTTTTCACCCTTAACTGCTAGAGTCTGCTTAACAGATAGTTGAATGTACCGCTTTAAACGGAGTTGTTTTTTTTTTCAAATTTAGTGTAGTAGGAGTCGACAATAATAATGTGCAGCAACTGCCTTAGCGCTCAGAAATAATTGCCTTTCATCCGTAAAGTGTTCTACTGTTGCAAAGGTTTTCTTCCTAGAATTTACAGTTAATGCCACTTTTAGTATGCTACAACAGTAAACTGTAAAACGAAGTGTATAGCGGAGAAAGTTAGAAACTTGTACATCAGATTCAGTAGTAAGGCTAGTGTCTCCTTACCGCTAGATATGAGGAAGAGAAATAGCCAACTGGTGGTCAGAATATGACTGTCAATAAAACCTTCTATATCACATAGAAAACTGCGAAGTAATTTGGAAGCTTCTTCAACACTATGGCATTCCCCATTTCTTCATCAACCTCTTTCAACAGGTATTTGATAATGACACATATCAGCTGATCCACAACAGAAAACTCAGCGAGGCGTTCGAAGTGACTGCAGGAGTAAAACAAGGCTGCCTATTATCACCGACAATGTGATGTAATGGATTATGCGTCAGACTGTGAAAAAGGAGCTAGAAGACAGGGATATGCCGGAAGGAGGCGAAGACTGTAAAAAAAAAAGGATTCTGCGCGTGGATGATTTATGTCTGATGTTATACAAACTCGAAGACTTAGAGGCAGGCAAAATCCAACAAACTGGCTAAAGAGGCTGGTGACAAAGAGAGGACTTCAAGTGAGGACGGAGGTGATGAAGATAACCACCAACAACATCAAAAGGTATCGGTCACTATGAACGGAAGAAATTTGAAAGAGGTCACTCTCTTCACTTATCTAGGAAGAGCAGTTTCAACTTTAGCCACATGGTATAGATGAGGATGTCAGAACCAGATAAGACAGACCTTCGTCACTTTGAATTCCGTTTTGAAATCTTCTCCATTCTGCAGCATAAAGAACAAGATTTGGATGTTCGGTGCAAATGTCAAGTCATTTCTTCCATATTGGTCAGAAAGTTGGCGCGCGCTTCACAAAAAGCATTTCCAGCAGGTTAAAGACTTGTATCAACAACTGCCTCAGATCTATTTTGAAAGACAAATGGCCGCTGGATAGAATTATCAACAAGTAACGCTGGGAAAAACCAACCAAGAAACGATTACTCAACAAATAGCCCGAAGGAGATGAGGTTGGATTGGATGCATGCTGAGGAGACTGTTGGATGACATCAGTGCAACAGGCCCTCGGGTAGGATGTGAATAAAAAACGATGAGTGGAAAAAATCATGTGAGAAAGAGGTGAGGGACTAAGGGCAATCGTGGGCCCAGCTGAATAGGACTGCACAAAAACGTGCTGTTGAAGCCCTATATTCCACTCGGAACCCAGGGGAGCGCTCATAATGCCTCATATGGAACCATTGTTGCTAATCATGTTGTTTATTCACTGGTTAGTTACAGTACTTTTCACCAGTGTTATGGTCGGGTGACTACAGGCGAACCACGCAGCTTGGAATGGGAATTATTCTGATCCCAATATGTGATCTGTATTATATCATAAGTGGCAGTTAAAAAGGTGAACGAAAGAGTATCGCAACATATACTGGTGATTGATCTGAATAATCTAACACCACCAACGTCAACCATGAGTGCTGCTAGCTGTCAGTATCTAAGTTGTCTAACGACTCTATGATTGTTCCTCTCATTTGGAGGCTGAGTATATCAGCTGTTTATATGGTTTGACTCACATCAGAAAATGAACAAATCCACATAATTCGGGCTACGTGATATGTGGCCAGGTATCTGGACAAACTGACAGCATATATAGTGGAGTCTGTCATTTGCAAACTACGCAGATCTAGGCAAAATGCAACCATGCTTTCCATTTGGTGAAAAAGACTTCAGGAAGGATGGTTTCTTAAAGTTTCACGGAAAATATCCATCCAGACATAAACAGATCAATGAAGAGATATTTCTTTCGAATTCATTTTCATTTTGCATCTGTGTGTCTGCAAATTGTAAACAAAACTTAAAAATATCTCATGCGGAGAATCTACAGTTCTAAGTCGATAGGTTCAGACATCATAACTCCGAGGAAAACACGCTTCATAGACAGACACAAGATCCAAAATCAATTGAGAAAACCCAGTCTCCGTGTCTTAGAAGATGTTATTCATGAATATGGCGCTCAAAGGCGAATTTCTGGCCAACACTGTAAAGAAAGGGAATGCCAAACGCCTTGAAAAGAACATTCTTTGCTGCTATACTAAGAACGATATTCTCTTGCTACCCAATGTTCTCCAGTAACTTCAAATAGAATTTATCATATGTGATCACTTCTGTGTGTATATACAACTTTGATTTTTGATTTACAGCTTGATTCCACACACTGTATTTTTGGTACAAGTATGGAATTTTCAGCATGGATATCGGTAGCCCAAATTTTGCAGGCCGACCATAGATATCAGGTGTGCGCCGGCGTGGGCTCGAACCCCGGACCATATGCATGGTCGGCAAGAGTTCTAACCACTGTGCCACCGACGCACACTTCACCTAGTCTTGTTGAATGAGATATATAGGTCGTTCAGTGCGTGTTTTTATCTAAAAGAGGTCAAAATAGGTCATTAAGGAAGGCTATAATTCAACATATATTCATACCTAGACACTAAATATTCAAGGAAAATTCACTCAAAGTTATATACAAAGTCAAAAGATGCCTTCCAAAAGTGACAGGCTCCTGTATACTTTGTATAGTGGAGGTCTCAGCGATTCGGATGGAAAACCTTGATTTGTGTAATCAGAAGAGACTTCTGCATTCCCTCCTTCTAACTTGGGTATAATTCTCAGCTCAACTGAAATCAATACTACTTCTTCTGCTCATTCATTAACATTAAATTTTCCTGGTGCTTTTTCAGGTTACTCAGCCTTACTTTGAACTTACTAATCTTCACCCCACTAGTTACGTTTTTGAAACATTCTGATGGTGTAAACCACACTCTGAACTAATGTTTAACGCTTATGCTATGTGCACACATACACACACACACACAAAAATGATTATTTACATTTTCAGTTGTACAGTCAAGTGAATGAATTCGCTGAAGAGAGACCCTTCACCGAATGTTTTATTCCTATTACTCAATTTGAATTGTCAACCAAAAATCTAATTTGGTGTTTTGATGTCTTTCCTGAGTTTATTGACTTACATTGTCACTATTCTTTACAACTGTGCACTCGATTACCATCAGGATGGGAGGAAACACCTTTAGTCTGAACTTTGTATTATTATTATTATTATTATGCTGTTACAAATTCCTGTAGGAGGAAAAGGCGAGCCACTTTTTCTCATCCCTATGTGTTCATTTTAGCATCAAAAAATGTTTAATCCTGTCACCTAATCTAACTGATCTCCTTTAAAGATCTCTTTCTAGAAACGGAAAAGAAAATATCAGGACTAACTGATAATAAATTTATCCTAAATTTCCGTGTTTGAAAGTAGGTTTTTTCTAACCTTCCTACTGCTATATGAGTTTAATTTAAAGTGTGTCTCATCGACTGGACGATACAAACTCACAATAATAATTAGTATTTCATATGGTATTCTTTCTCTCACAACGTGTCCTTAATTCCACTAATTTTTCGATATAAAACTTTTCGAATTTTTCGCGTGTGTCAGTGTAGTTAGTAGTGTATTGAAAGGAAAATTATTTCATTTAGAAAATAAATCATGTTCATGTGATTCAGAAAGTTCCATTTTTTCAACAGCGTGAAGTATTCACGTTAGATATTGTCTTGGATTTCTGATAGAGTGTGTGTTTTTTATCATATCAGAAAGGTAAAAGAGTCATCAGTCTTACCGTCAGCAGTATTAAAACGCTTAGATTAGTGTCTTCTGCGAAGCAAAAGTGTATTTCAGATATCTGTTGTCTGACTTAAAGAACAAGTATACGAAATGTTTGAGGGATTGAAAGTAGAGCAGTGATTGCAATCCAGACCTGTATCCTGTTGAGTATGATGGACAGTTACGGTTTCTATTGACTTATCGCAGTTTGGCTGAGATGTGTTTCAAGATACATCGCGATTATATCGCTGTTAATTTGTTTTTTTAAAGCTTTGGCGTTTGAAACACAGGGTGTCGCTTTCAGATATTAGTGAGAATAAAATTATCAACTATTACGTGAGTGTTCGAGATTCCAAAGTTAACCAACGTCAGTCAAATACAGAATTAAAAAGATTTTACTCCATCTAAATTTTGTTTTTGCTTATATTTCAACATGTTTTCTACAAGGTTTTGTTAATCTATTCTTCAGTGGTTCTTTGAGTGGACACTAGTTAGTAGCTGATGTCATACCACCACGCTGTACTCTGAGTTATTGCTGTTAGACAGTTGGAAGCGATGGGCAGGAAACATTGCACATACTGCACCGTGACAGTCGGCCACCTAATGAAGTGTATTGACTGACAGATGTCAGTTAGCACCAAAAGAAGCACTCGAAGTCTGACACTAACTACTAATCCAAGCCCAACCAAAGTATCCATTATGGTCCTACAAGAGATGAGTCGCAAGCCCGAATGGCTACGTGCTAATGTGGTGAGAGCTGGCTGTTAGTCAAAATTGGTAGACAGTAATTTACGTCAGTGTTTATGTCCCACCCAAATATTGGTTGTGAGAAAAATGAGAACAAAGGCTTTGCGTAGGCGGACACAGTTAACATATAGATGATCTGACATTCATTCAAGAAACAGTCACAAAGAGATGAAAGATTGACTTTCAGTGAGAAACAACAGATCAGAAAACTGTGTTTTCTGCTGACAATAATCCACAATAATGTACATGAAAATCAATAAATATGTGTTGATTTCCTTAATAAACGATCTGTTGTCTGGCCCTTGTCTTCTGTTGTTACACTAATATCTTCAACTGTATTGCTGAGTAACCTGGATTCGAATCTCCTAAAGGACATTGTTTCCCTCAAAATCTCAGAAACGGGACCTGGATGTAAGGCTTCCTGCCGATTGTCTTCAACCATTTAAAATATGCTAGTGAACACCATATTGGTGAGAACTTTAGGATCCGGTTTAGATTTGAGTAGTTTTGGTCTGATGAGTAAATTTATCTCTCACTTTATTAATTATTTTGGAATAAAACAGCGCTGGAACTACCTCTCCGGCTTAAGTACACTACATTACCTATGAGTATAGCTATAGACTTATTCTGTACTTTTGAAGTTGCAGAATAGAGAAATAAGAATCACTTCCTGGTTGTTCTCTTATTCAAGTATTTCAGTATTGGATCTCGAACTAAACCACCACTATTTATCATTTCATAAACATCACAATAACACAACTCAAAAAGAAAAAAAGAACTTACTATGGATGATGTATACTCTATTAATTTTCCTTCTTCAATATTCGTATCCGGTTTAGCTTCTTTAAGCAAGTGAAGCAGGAATGACTTTGTACGTATGTAAATGTATATATTCATTTGTTCAATGTTCAACACAGTTATTTGTTATCATATGCATTCAATGGATGTAGCGTTTGAAATGTAAAAAAAATTTGAAATAGTGCACAAATTTAAAATTCACCTTGTTTACATTATAATAATAAATACCGAACAGCCATTTCAAATAGAAAAGTTCGGCAAGAAATATACTCGGCATTGTTTTATCCGGCTTTGGTGAATTTTATATTATCTTAAAGTGTACATTCAAATGGGAGATTAACTGTTTAGTTGAGCAGCTGGCAGAAGAACCATGATGAGTTACCACATGATTCTGGTGTTTGACCAATAGTTTTCACAAACCTACTAATTAATATCTCTTTGTGACGTTCATTTAACAAACTTGCTCAATAACTTCCTAACAACTTTCACAGCTATAACTAAATAATGCAAGAAAAAGATACTAACATCTGCGCGATGTGGTGGATTAAATTGAGGCAGCGAGTTGAAAAGTTAAACGTATACTATTGAATTTTCCTGAAATCATGTCGGTAGATTTTAGGCCTATTTAGTGAAACACCCTAATGCCTACCAGATAAGGCAGATAGCTCTACTTCAAAAAAGGGATGTGTCATGAAGTCAGTGTGTGTGTCTGAAAACCGTATTTCATCTTCAAAATGCTTTCATGTGGGTCTAAAATGTTACATATCCGCTTCGCAACTGAAAATAGAAATAAACTGTCGGACATATAACCAAGATTATAAGTTTCCAGACCGTGTGTGTTACGAACTTCCTGGAATAATTTGAGCGCCGAGTCAGATCAATTCATTATAAATTATTTAAATTAATCCCAGCGTGTTTAAGAAAATATCGAAACAAGATCTGTTTTCTGAACGTTTCGCTGTGTAAGCCTCAGCTTATTCAGCAGATTAATTCCGATTTTTATTCATCATCAAAATATATAGTCAAAAAATTTTTTTGATCAGGTAATAAAAGAATGATCTAATATAGAAACAAGGTTAATAAGACAGCAACTAAAGTAAGATTGAGTTAGTAAGTTAGATGATGTAATATAACTTAGAAGAAGTTCGTTCAATCACTACACTTGCAATGGGCTTAATCTATCTTATTACCCGACAAGTAAATTCTAACTTATCTCTTTTTTTTCTGTCTCTTCATTGGTATTACTTTGTCTTCTCAGTTGTAATATTTTACATTTTCCACTTTCTTGTTCTCTAACCCCACCCGAAATAATTTTTACCTCTCACTACCATTGTTATTGACCTGACCAACACTCAATTCCTAGTCATTCATTTATGTTACGTCATCCAACCTATTTGCTCAATTTCAGTTCTGATTTAAATGGCATTATTCTCTACCCCACTTCTACTTAGTCTCCACCTGTAATTCCCTCTGTTGCTACCCTGACGTAAGATGAAACATTTTAGACAATTTGGCGTTTGAAACTATGGGCACTGGGTTCGAGCCTCGGTGAGAACATCATCATCAATCACTAAGAAATGCAGGTACATCCAGATGACCAGTCCCAAATAAGACGTAATGCACATCCTGGATTCCACTGCTAGCCACCATCCACCAATTGTATACTAATAAAATGCCTAGACATCGTCGAAGCATCTGCACAAGAAGCCGACATGTCAACCTGAGACCGAGCACTTCGGTCCAATCAATCGACGGGAAAATCAAAAATTCAATTCAATAATTATATTACGTCCTCTAACTTACTAACTCAATCTTACTTTACTTCCTGTGTAAAAAAAATTTTTGTGCATGAATTGAAGTTAGTTTACTTGAAGGTCATTTGTCCATGGCCATTTTTACCAATAGAAATATGTAAGCAGTCATCACATATATTTGTAATTGTTGTTGTGTTCACTCTTCTAAAGTTGATTTGCAAAGATAAGATTTCTATGCGTGTGTGTGTGTGCATGTATGCTATTTGTCGTATGGAAAATACGTGAATTCATATGAGATAAACATGATACTTCATTCATTATAATAAAGGTTTTTTTATTTCCCAATGAATGAAAAACAAAACATTATTGTTTTTACTGACGTTTCGCTATTTAATGCTGCTAATAGCTTTATCAAAGTATTACTACTACATGTTTTAAAAGGTTATGGAGGCTGATAGAGTGTTTGTTGCTTTTTCATCTGTCTTGCTTGATAAGAGTTTACCATATCGGTAGGTGATAAGTCTGTACCTTCCCTCCTTCCTATCCACTGCATTCGATGTGGTTTAAATGTGCAGGCCTTCAAAGGTCAACCTTTCTTGATGCGTTGAATGAAATCTTCTTCCTAGAATTTCAACACTGTTGAAATCAATATTATGTCCGCTGTCTATCACATGCATTGCTATAGCCGATCTTTTTTCTAGACTTTTTAATTCTAATTCATTTCTAGGTTGACGTTTCGTGCATAGTCTATGTTCATTCACTCTGACCTCCACCTGTCTACTGCTCTCCCCTATGTAGATAGCATGCATCACATTCTAATAATAATATTGATTTACTTTATTCCAGAAACAGTACTTGTGATACAGAATGGAATTTTCAGCATTAATCACAATATTGCATCTAATTTCCTCAAATTATAAATAAAATTAATCACACAGAAAATTTTCCACATTTACAATAGAGGTAGTGTCAAAAACATGCAGCATATAAAATGGAAATAGCAATAATAATGATAACAGCTAGGGTAATAATAATAATAAGAATACAAGTGAAAATTGCCGTTGGCTTGTGTCACACAGTATTGGCAATGTGGTATAGAAATCCTAACATGTTTAAAAATATTGAATATAATGTTCTCTTTACATGATATGGTGAGGGAAAAACAAAGATTACAGCCGTCATGGAGATAAGTTGGTGTTTGCAATTATGAGAGTAAAACAGAGAAGTAACAGGACCATAAATATAATAGAAGTAATAAAAGTAAAACTTGAAGGTATATAAGGATGGATGGAGGAAATTGTTTATTTACTAGATGAAAAAAGGTTAGTTAATTCTTGCCTGACACTATTTTCATCACATAAAATACGTGCCAAGTATGGTATCATAGAATTCTTATACTTAGACGTGCGAGCATACAGTTTTCTGAAGTTACTCCTTGTTCTACCTGAGGAGATGCAAGGTGAAAGCTGAGGGTAAAGCGGATGCTCCAAGTCAGACAAAATCCCTTTAGCAAATTTATTGCACGAAGTCAAGTGCCTATCGACAACGACGTTAACTATGTGGTCCACTGGGACACCACTCACCCTACTGACAGTCTTCAGTATTCTACGAATTGTGACATAGTCCTTTTTAAGCAAACCAGGAAAGAATAAGGGTGAACAATAAAGAAGAATAGGTAGGATGCAAGAGTTTATGAACTGTAAGAGGAGGGGTTGAGTTATACCCGAGTGTCTTAACTTCTTAATGTAAAATGTCAGGCGGAATATTTTACTGGAGATTGCTAAGACATGGGAAGACCAGGAGAGATCAGAAGAGAGAATGAGTCCAAGATACTTAATTTCTGATTTGATTCCTATATCATTGTCGTCAATTTTACAACTGTCATGAGAATCGATGACTTCTTTTAACTGTCGTTTACATCTTAAGCTGAAATCAACAGTTTGACACTTAGAAGGATTCAGTTTAAGACCGTTAGACTCAGACCATTTGCTGACTTCCGATAGAAAGCTATTTATTTTAGTACAATCTAGCTGGGAGTTAACAGCCATTGAAACCGTTAAATCATCAGCGTACTTCACAAAGTTTATTTCATCAGAGTGAGGCAAGTCATGCAAGAAGAAAGAAAAAAGAAAAGGAGAAAGAACAGCACCTTGAGGGACACCAGCTTCAGTAGGCAATGAAGTGGAAGACTTCCCTTTATATACGGTGTACTGCTTTCTATCTGAGAAATAGGAATGTAACCAGTTAACAGCCCAACATTCTGTTTGACTAGCAGCAAGTTTATTTAATAAGATGTCCCTAGGGACCGAGTCGAAAGCAGATGTATAGTCTAGGAAGGCGCAACGAACAAATTTAGCCCCCTTGTCTAGACTGGAAGCAATGTTATGATATAAGACGGCAGCTGCATCTAAAGTGCTTCTACTGTGCTTATAGGCAAATTGTTTAGGGTCATTAAAGGATTTAAGCGAAGGTTCAAGACTAAGTAAAAGTAATTTCTCCATAGTTTTCAAAAAAGGAGAGGTAATAGCAATGGGTCTAAATTTGACACATGCTCCAGTAGAAGATTTAGGTATGGGTACAACTTTAATGTCCTTCCAAACGGCAGGCACAATATTATCGGAAAAAGATTTGTTAAATAGATCAGTAAGAGGGTGACACAGAATATCAGAACATTTTTTAAAAATAATACTAGGTACATAATCGGGACCTAAGCTCTGGGAAGGGTTTAGAGACTTGAGGCACTTTTGAACATCATTTGTGTTAAAACCTGGAAAGGGGCTATTATTAACACAAGTGATGCTGGGAAGCATGGCATTTGAGGGAGAGTAAATAAAAGATTTGTTAAGAGTACATACATCAAAAGAATATGGAATATTGTTTATCTGCTTACCACCAGTGATTTCCTTAAATAGTTTCCACATATTAGAAGGATTTTTGCAGGATATGAATTTCTGGTTATATATTACATTCAACCTCTGCATTTCAGACTTAATTAAGAAGTTAGTTCTTTTTACACCACTTTTATCTTTCATTTATACAGTTTTTCCTTCTCTCTACGAAGCTTTTTAAGTTGAGGCGAGGAGAAACGGTCAAATTTGACGAATAGTGTTTCTTTTGGACAACAG
The DNA here is from genome assembly GCA_944472135.2 of Trichobilharzia regenti. Taxonomy (NCBI): domain Eukaryota; kingdom Metazoa; phylum Platyhelminthes; class Trematoda; order Strigeidida; family Schistosomatidae; genus Trichobilharzia; species Trichobilharzia regenti. Next base: position 8,878,344 of record OX235270.1, read on the forward strand.
ATTTCAAAACAGAATTTCAGATAGGATGTAATATTAGAGATATTGTCATCAAGTGAATCATCATTAAACAAATCCCATCTTGTGTCACTGAGCATGTTTCTAAGATGATGTACGTTCTCATTTGAGTAGCATCTGTGAACAACTTTCTTAGACAAGTTTGAGAGGGCTTTACTGTGTAACTTTCCGTAAATTTTGGGTAAGACTCGTACAATACAATGATCAGAATTGAAGAGCGGGGCTCTTTTACGAGCTTCGTATATTCCAGAATCATTTATAAATACTAAATCAAGTGAAGTATTTTGTCGAGTTGGGAAATTAACAACATTTTCATGGCCCAGCAATGTAATAAAACTGCAGTCGCTGGAGTTGAAGTCGCCAGTCACTATAGATAAGGAGTTACCAAACGAAGCAGCAGCAAAAATAGTGAATTCATCAGCGAAGATAGATAGTTCTGAGGGACTGCAACAAGGTGTGATATAGATATTTGTGACAAAAATGAGCTATACTTAGGTAAGTGTTTAGGTCGACATTTTACAGTTATACAGTCAATATTGTCATTTGAGAATTTGAAGCAGACGTTGTTGGCAGTAGACCACTGAGAATTAATAAAAGTGGCAACACCACCACCTCTCTTCTTCTTTGAGCTGCATCGGTCTTGTCTGTAGATTGTGAACCCACTTAAGGAGACTAAATTATCGTCATATGAATCATGGAGCCAAGTCTCTTGAAGAGTGATTACACCAGTATTACAATATACATTTGAGTATAATAGAGAATGCAAGTAGTTAATCTTGTTCGATAATGACCTGCAATTTGTGCTCATAATCACAGGAACAGTCATCTGATGCATTGGAGTACACTTTAATGATCTCTGCCAACCTCCATGATGCTTTTTCTTAACGTTATTATATACTCGTAAATCAACAGGTTGAAAACATTTTAAATAATCGCGAGAGTAAGTAATGCGACTTGGATACATAATTGAATGATTAAAACAAAATAAATCCGAGGAAATAGATGCAATATGTAGGATGGAAATTTTGGTAGCCCAAGATTTAAGCAGGCCGCCACTGAACACTTTATCCTGTAGACTCAATTACTTTGTGACATTTTGGGAACTGTATCCTTGACATGCACCAATGCTTTCTCTAGAGAATTAGAGGGTTTCACATAGACTTTAAAAGTATATGAAGAAAATAGTCTTTGAAGTTGTTCAGCTGTGTGTGCCCTCTAGATATGGAATGGCTATCGTCGATAGCCAAGATTTTTCAAGTTTTTGTTTTCCTATATGCTCCTTTATATTGATAATATTATCTAGTAGCTTTTCCGGATAACCATTTTCAATCAAGATATTTGAAGTACTCATGATTACTGCTGAGTATGACTTTCAGCAGTAAGTTATCTTATTTTACTCAGTATGGCACCATGCTGTTTGTGAAATACATTTACAAGGTAAGCTGGATGAGAAGTATTTTGCTAGTGGTCTGCAACCAGTAGTAAAAAATCTATATGTTACCTCCTAATGATCCTGTTGAACATATTTTAGTCATTTATAAGGTTCATGAACTTAATTAAAGACCGGAAATTTTATCATATTTTTAAGGACAATTCGTTCCTATTCTTCTTACTTACCCTATGTCGTTAACCTTTAATTATTTAGTTAATAAATTTAAAAAATTATAAGCACTTTATGCTCTATTACTGATATTCTTTACCCACAGTGTGTAAAAATCAGAAATAAAGATTACGGCTGAGACAGAGGAGGCTTAAAACAACATGATATGATTTCGCTGAACATGAGCACCTATGCAAAAGGTGAGTGCGATCAACGCTTTGTGAAACCTGTCTTGAGGGACATAAATGGTTTACAATGAGCCTTGTTGTGTCAGTAGTTACACACGTCGTCCGGGGTTCGATCTATGGCCGGTACACTCGTACAATTCGCTTAATTGGCATTAAGTCTGGTAAAGATCTAAGGTTGGGTGTGTGGCTAGCAGTACCGCTCTATAAAGAGGTATACGCGTGTGGTTGCTGACTGGGCTACTTCCAGGAAATTCGTCATCACCTTCATTTCAGTGAGAACAGTACTGTCTCTTCCTTGTAAGACGTAGGGATGGGGCAGCTGATCACTCCACACCCTTCGTCCGTTTTTTTTAAATTTTCAATATATTATCCTTTTCCCCAGTGGTCATTTTAGTTTAAAACGGCAACTTATCAAGCCAACAACTGGCATACAGTGAATAAATTTCCCTTTCGCTTCATAGATTATTTAAAATACCGTAAACTCAAGTGGATCAGCTCTTAGTTGTTACAAAAAAGAAACAATTTTTGCCCACGAATTTTACAAGCGGGTAAACTTTTAAAATTACGAAGGAGTAAAAAATGCATTAATTGCATCAAACCCACTCACAGGAAAATTAGTCAGTAGCGTTAAATCCTGAAAAATTCTCTTCTTTTCCTGTCTACTGAATACTACTCATAACATTATTGTTTCGTCATAGACCCACACACACACACACACAGTCACTCATAGTTTTAACTATAGGTTACATCTACTTTTCTCCTAGTCATCGCTTTCTCTGTTTTATTCCAGGTATGTTAGGAATCCAGATATTTTTTAGCTTCATAAAGGGATCTGATCAGTTTTCTGTGGTGAGCCATTCTTGTTAAATGCTGCTTCGCATAGTCTTCGGTCAGTAGTGACTAGCAGTGGAATCTAGAATGCTGCCTTTTTGGACTCATCAGCCGGAAGTGCACCCAGCCCCAGTGGTAATGCTGCAACTGAGACTTGAACCTTGCACCCATCGGTTCAAATGCTGGGGCGTTATCCATTAGGTCATGGTAATCAGGAAATCCATCTCTTTTGCAAAGGAGATTAGTTATTATTCGTTTTTGAGTTGATTTGCATTTGTCACTAACTGATTATACTAGACCTTACTGGGAGTCAAGGCTTCAACAAAGACCAATATAATGGGGAATTGCAAATTAACCTAGAAACTAATTAGTTCGAATAATACTTATCCTCCAGCAAATTTAATAGCTCAAATGATGAATATCTTCATGTAAGTGACAAGTAGAGATTTCTGAATAACAATAACAGTTTCGGAGAATCCTCACTGTTTATAAGTTAACTTATCTGAGGAAATTACTTGAGGAAAACTGTGTTATCAAATCTTCATTGATAAAATGTCAGTGTAAAATTCGAATTTTGCAATGTCAGGGGAACTGTTAGTCTTCTGTGGAATAATGAACTTGAATAATGAGGAAGTTTCAAGCTACGCCTCATTTCTTCTTGATGTTTCATGGAGGGAATCGTCGGTACCCTTAGTAATACCCATAATATGCCTATAAAAGCAAATGTATCACGTCGACGAATTCCAGTTTCGTATCAACGTTTGCCCAGTTACCTAACGGTCTCAGTTGCATCAACTCACACCCTTGGAAAGCAGTTCGACCGATGAAGGATAGAAAGAAGAGCTTCTATCCGGTTTTCAGGGCATAACCCAAGAAACTTATACCTAAAAGGAACCAGATATTCACACAAAGTGCAATTACTAGACATCTTGTTAATGCGGGTCACTTCATCAAGATTTCCAAACCCTTCAAAATATTAAACTTACAAACAAGTAAAGAAAATTTACTGTTTGATTTGCTGAAGTAGTTACAATTAAGCGTTTCAAACCAAACTTATGCAGAATAGAGAAAGAGATAGTAATCACTCTCTCACTCCCTTGGTAACTGCATTTTTGTTACATACTGATTAGACATCTGCGTTAGTGATTTTAGCTCACTGAGCGCGTTTCCAGTTTTATGAACTCTAACGTTTTTGAGTTGCTATGTAAACCTAAAAGCTAACTTGGCTCATTAGGTTTTCCTGTTTTCCAATCTTCACCTCACTCCTCTAGTCCTTTTCTATTTTGAAAGCATATAAATTGATGGTAACTAAACAAAATCGAAGACTTACAAGCAAAAACCGACAAACTGATCGAAGAAACAGCCAGAAAAGACAGGACTCCAGGTGAACATAGACAAGACGGAGGTGATGAAAATAACCAACCAACCAACAACAAGAGCAACTTCCAGTGCCAGTCACCATCAACGGGAGGGATTTGAAAGAGGTGACTTCATTCACTTATCTAGGGAGCATTGTCTCAACTACAGAAAGTCGGAACGGACGAGGATAACAAATCGAGCAAGAATCGGGAAGGCGAGAAACACATTCACTCGTCAACCTGAAACCAATCTGGAAATCTTCGTCACTCAGCCAGCATCAACAACAAAATTCGGTAGGATTTTCAATGCAAACATGTCAAGTCAGTCAGTTCTTCTGTAAAGAATGGATCAGAAACTTGGTGGGCGGACGGGTCACAATAAAATATTTCCAACAGCCTGTTGCAGACGTTACCTTTATCAACAACTGTCTTCACTGGCTCTATACTGAAGATCAGATGGCCGGGCTGAAAAGAATCACCAACAACTAACCAAAATACGGGAACAAACAAAACAAGAACCAATCGCCAACCAACAAGTATGCTGGAGAAAGTGGAGATGGATTAGACACTCGCTAAGGAGGCCTCCGGGTGACATCGCGCGCCAGGCCATTGCTCGAGTGGAACCCGAAAGGGAAGCAGTGACTGGGACGTCAGTGCAAGGGTGACATGGAGGAGATCATGTGAAGAGGAGTTGAAACAGTATGGACTAACATGGATGGATTCAGGTGAAAAGTACGGCAGAAGGAAGACAGAAGTGGCAAGTGGAGACGTGCAGTTGAAGCCCTTTGTTCCACTGGGAACCCAAGGGAACAAGAAGAAAAACAATAATAATAAACTAAATCCAACTGTAATGCTCTCATTTCCCAAGCACCAGTTTTATAATATTTTTTCTACTGCCATTCAAACAGTGAAGTATCTTATTGTCATTGTGTTTATAACGATTGTAATTTCAGGTAGCTTGCAGCAGTTGACGAGAAACTTTGAGATAGAATGATCACATAAGTTTATGCTGCAAATCTGATCTTTGTTTCTTTATCGAAATTTATGAAGGAGACCACAAGTATGAGATTTTTATTTGAGCTGGAATTTTCTAGTTTCATGTGTGGAAAAGTTTACATCCCGTCTGTGTTTACTTCAATAATACATAGAAACTATGATCATTAAATATTTTCGTGTAACTCACCTTCAATTCATCTGCTTCAATATATCCACTTCTGTCTTTGTCGAAACGTTTCCATACCTTGAATACATTAAAATGATGAGTAGGCCATGAGATGTTTTATTGAACACGGTGGTGATTTTTCTTTTAAATATATATACATTTTTTTAAACAAAGTCTCTTCTGCACGCAAAAATTGAGATATGATAAGAATAAATCCATTATAGTAAGACACATACATATTATCGGTGTGAATATATTTCACTGAGGTGATTAAGTCACCAATTTTGGAATAATATCAGTTAAGATAAATTATTAAAAAAAAAACAAAGGCGAAATTCGCATCAATACTGTAAAACTTTGAAAAACAACTTTCTTTACAAGTTAAGTTCGTATTCTACGGCATCTGAGGGAAATTTGGGTATTTTGCAGTTTTAAATGTACATTTCACATTGCGAATACGACAGTCACAAAAGGTATCATAGGTTATTCTGTCACCTGTTCACCTGTCATAAGTAATACGTATATTCAGTAGGAATAAAAACACTTTATTTTAAGAATAGTGGCTAGAATTTCTAGTACAGGTGGAAGCACAACTGAACCGTCTATTTGACGAAAGACGACGGCACCAAAAGAACATTACTACACTGCTACAAATTTTAGCATATATTAAGCAGTTCAATAAATCCAATGTACTTTATTTTCAGTTTGAGCAACGAATTAAAGTTGATGGTTTTAAATCCGTAGTGCCTTTTGTACAGTCTGTTTTCCTGTTATCATCAATTTGTTTTAAATATTTAATAAACACGCCTAACAGAACAGTAAACATTTAAAATGACTGTTAGACGCGGTGCTTACTGACTGTGCCTTTTTTGACAGGTAGTGTAGAATTAATTTTCATTTCAAAAACTGACCACACACACTAAAATCACAAAAATGGGTGGAAGTTAGAATATTTGAGCCATTAATTCGGGTCTCAGTGTCTGAATGGTTTACGAGCTTGCCTTGTCACCGGAAGGTCGTGGGTTCGAACCCCGCTGGTGGTTGCGTACCGCCAATAAGTCCAAAACTAGGGGGGTCCGAAACAGCTGTCCAGTACTGGTTTTCAATGTGTTTTTTTTAACTCATACCAATACGTGGTCAACCTTAAAACGAAACAAATCCCTTCAGACCAACTCTTAGATATCACTTATTAGTTGAATTGATACAAGGGTAAGTGGCCTATTTTAATAACGCTGCGTGATCGTAGACTCGAATTTATCATTTGTAAACCAGACATTCTGACGTGAAACTTCACCACAGTTTACGCTGAGAAACCAAAATATTCAAATATCAGTTCGTGATCCATATGATACCATAAGTGGGACTTCAAATTTTTTGAAGATATTAAGAAGACAGTTGCAGCGAAGAAAACTTTCTTTTCGACGAAGTTATCATCTAGGCTGTACATTCGTGTATTTATATCAAATGGATGGGAAAGTTCCAGAATAATTTCCGGTTAAGGGGCAAATTAATAAAAATTACAATTAGGAATTAAAATGCCATAATAAGCAGGGGGACGGATAAAAGTCAAACAAAGTAGCATCATGATAGCTAAGAAGATTGACATTGTGCAATTAGGGGTTAGAAATGTAGAAATAACAACAATAGATAGACATGATGTTTGGATAAAAACTAATGTGATGAATAATAATACATCGGCGATACTTTCATTATTTGTGATGAGAATTGTGATTTAAGAAACCTACTTCAAATCTTCAATAATGCCCACGCAAACATCGACTTTACACTTGAGACTGAATCTGACGGAATATTCCACTTCCTCGACGTCCATCTGACAAGAAACGCCGACAACTCTGTGTAAAGGTCCATATACAAAAAGCTTACATGGAATGGATAATTCATCAACTTTCAAAACTTCGTGCCCCTGAACAAAAAGAGGAACCTGATATACGCTCTTTCCTCGAGGATTTGGAAGATATGCAGTGAGGAAGTAGTTGAAGAAGAACTGCGTAATCTTCGAAAAAACCCTGATGGAAAACGGTTTCCCGCCCAGGTCATAGACAAGAATCTCAAACCTAAGAAGACTTCTGAACAAGTCCAATCCGTTCCAAAGAAAATGCTTCTGCTTAATCTAGAATTCAAAGGTGATATTGAAGCAGAAATCCTTCGCCAATGCCTCTCCAAATCGCTGAGGAAAACATACTTCGTCGCCAGCCTACGACTGACGTTTTCCTGCAAGAAACTGTTCAGCCAGAATGCGAAAGACAAACTGTCGCATTGGGCCACCTCAACATGCATATACCAGTTTACTTGCTCTCTGGCGGAGCTGAGTACGTTGGCCGTACCATGCGCCGACTTGAAAACGCGCTCAGTCTGGTTAGCAAAAGGAGACCAAAAGCGTGTATACAGTTCAGTGACAGAACATCTGGTCAATTCAGGACATTCAGCGCCTTCCGAAAAATCCTTCAAAGTAATATACAAGATTCAGTCAAACCTATCAAAGGGAGTGAAATCAAGATATTTGGGCATAGTCGAGGTGCTAGCTATACAAAAGCTCAAACCCACGCTTTGCATTCAAAAGAAATACGTCCAACCCTCGTCCCTACCATGGCCATCATAAACAGGTAATTATTTAGTATTGACCGTCCCATCGTCTTTCTTATCTAAACTTCCTGTTTATTTATGTTATTTTTAAGTTTTTCTGAATCCCTGTTCACACTACCATATTTTCATATCCGAACTTCGTGTTTATTTTGTCATTTTACTATTTCCACATATTTAATCTCTGATTGCATAAACAATTATTCATCACATTAGTTTTTATCCAAACATCATGTCTATCTATTGTTGTTATTTCTACATTTCTAACCCCTAATTGCACAATGTCAATCTTCTTAGCTATCATGATGCTACTTTGTTTGACTTTTATCCGTCCCCCTGCTTATTATGGCATTTTAATTCCTAATTGTAATTTTTATTAATTTGCCCCTTAACCGGAAATTATTCTGGAACTTTCCCATCCATTTGATATAAATACACGAATGTACAGCCTAGATGATAACTTCGTCGAAAAGAAAATTTTCTTCGCTGCAATTGTCTTCTCAATAACTCCTATGACCCAAAGTGTATATTCCGTTTTTAAGAGATCTAAAATATTATAGTCAGAAAAACGTTTGAGCATTGTGAAATAGATCAAATAAATTATAATTATATTTCAACAGTTAATACACAATGATATGTTTCGTTTTTGAGATATACTATTGATTGACATAGGTAATTGGAGGCCATTTCAATAAGCTGGCTTACTAGCTAGCTATTTCAATAGTTTGAGGGGTAAATTCACTTAGTAGTGCAGTTGAATCGACTAAGCTGAAAGGCTTGAATCAGTTTCAAAGCAGCCGAAACCAGGATAATTCAGTATATAGGCAGAGAAGGGGAGATCAGAACGTATCCAGCACTACTGACTTCGCCACCAGATCCTTGACGCCCATTAACTCGTCGAAGTCCTTTTTTTTTGAAAGCAGCATTGCATGGGATTTTCATTAGGTAGAGGAAGTTACACCAAATGTAACTGTAGAAGATAAGAGGCTTGGTAACGGAATGTTTATTTTTCAAGTTTGATATACGCCTATAGGGAAATTATGTATACCATTTATTTGCACAGATATTCCGTTTTGCGCGTTACTTCTACCCCTTCGTATTGTATTCTTTCTTTGTCTTCTTTTGGTGTGTGTCCTATGTTTCACCCCAATGTACTGATTGGTTCATCTGCTCACTTTGACGGGAAATCCATCTCACTGCTACTTGATATTTTGTGCCGATGAACGTTTGTTTACATACTGCTGATAAATCTTGTCAGTAGGGCACACCAAATTTTTTATAGTATGAGTGCATTGCATATTTCCGATTTAGGTAATGTACACCTATGTTCATTCTGGAAATACTTTCTGAGTGTTAGTATTATGCTTCAGCATGGGACGTGGTTTATTCTATCAGCAGTTCTCACAATCTAGAATAGTGTATCCTTTTTAAAGTTTATATAAAGTGTATATTCGGAGGAGATACTTGACAAAACGGTATATTTGGTGGTCTCCTTGCAACTGTATTATAAAGAAAACGGATTATGATAATACTTAGCTATCTGTGACAACAGAGCATGATACTGATGACAATAATACATTAGATTATTTCCATATTAGTTTGTTTATTAGATATATCACACACAGTGAAACAGTATTAGTATTGACTGGATGACAAAGTTTTGAACACAATTTATTTTCAGGATTTCATCATGAGCTGACATCAGTTAGAGAACGATTGGAAAACCTGGGAGTACTGGACAGCTGTTTCGTCCTAGTTTGGGACTCTTCAGCAGTACGCACCCACCGGGATTCGAACCCAGGACCTTCCGGTTACAAGGCGAGCTTGAATACCAATAAGATGCTCACTGGCGACTGGCCCTATTCAGGTAGGTAGTTACCTGGGTTCCAGTGGGAAGTCGTGACCAGTAGGGTGCAGCTGGTCGGGTGTGAGGACAAATACTCGCCGAAGACATTGGCTAGTGGTCGCGCTATGTCGTGAATTGGCAGAAGTTAGAATTCAAGGACCATTGGATCGGGTCCCAGTGGCTTAATGGTATACGAGCTCGCCTTGTAACCGGAAGGTCCTGGGTTCGAATCCCGGTGGGTGCGTACTGCTGAAGAGTCCCAAACTAGGACGAAACAGCCGTCCAGTACTCCCTGCAGGTTTTCCAATGGTTCTCTAACTAATGTCAGCTCATGATGAAATCCTGAAATCAATCAAATCCCTACAAACCAACACTTGAATAACAATTTATTTTATTATCCATAATCATTTCATCAGTTTTAATCACACAACTTTAAAACTTGAGTTTTATAGTTTTCTTTATCCTCTCTTATTTGTCGTCGTTGGGATAGTAGAATTTTCCAGATTTCTAGGAAAGGTGTTGAATCATTCCTGTTTACACGTGTTTGCAGTTGATTCGATAAGCAAAGCTTCCGTTATCAATCTTTCCCCTCCACAATCTGACATTAGATTTTAAAACTGTCATCTTATCCTATCCCATTTTATGGATAGTTGTGTGTAATTGCATGTAGTGCTATAGTTGAACTACTCTAGATTTCTTATCTCATTCAGGTCAACTAATCTAGATTTTGCTAGGTTTTTTAATGTTCGGCTAGTCTGACTGACTAACCCTGTTCTATTACTTTGACCTATGTATTTGACCTGACAATTATTCCAGGAGAGTATTAGATAAATTAAATTGTTTTGTTCTAAAAGCTCCACAGGATGCTTTAACCGACAAAGCTTGTTTCTAATTGAGTTTGTGTGTTTGAACACCAGACACTTTTATTTCTGCCTTGTTAAGAATTCTGCGTAAAGTTTCCGAGGTTCCTTCCTCGTTTAGAATTACTACTGATAATTTAGGTTCCTTATTGCTGGTCTTGTCTTTTGCATGTTTAACACGCATGTCATCATTGATATTAGTATTATTATTATCATAATAAGCCAGGAAATCCTATCAGACCTATGAAGAATAAATTGTGTTCGAAACATCATCCAGTAAATAATACTATTTCACTGTGTGTGATATATCCAATAAAGAAACTAATATGGAATTACTTACTACCACAATACCCAAGTGTCACACATATATTAACATTTGATTATTAATTTCATATAATCGTACCCTGATTCATTGTTCTGCAGCTGTCTGCATAGAAAAGTGTTTCAAGAAATCATACTGTTAACAGTTTCATAAAGTAAGGTACAATATTAACATTAAGCAGAGTTATGTCTAAGTACATCGGTTAGGAATTTTGGTACTTGGCTTGTTTCCTAAATGTTCAGCAGACATATATGGACTATGAGGTAGGGCAAATCATTTCTGTTAAACACAATATTCAGGTTAAATTTTCAAGAATATTTTTTCACTTATCTGACATTTCCAATGTACAGAATTCAATTGACATCGATAAACCCTGTGTGTTCACATACATCCGAGACACAATATTTTAAAGCACATCAGGCAGAAACACCTGTTTTTAAATGGATTAATCTGTAGAGATTTTCCTCAGATTTGATCACTGATCGGTGTCAGTTAGAAAACCACGGAAAGCCAGAGCGCACTGGACAACTATTTTGACCTAGTTTGGAGGTCGCATAAAATCGCCACTCGGTAGAAGTCAGAATTCATGAGTCATTGGATTCTGTTTATGTCCCTAAGGGGTCTATGTGCTTACCTTGTAACCCGAAGTTTCTGTATTCGAACTCAGTGGGTTAGTACTACTAAAGAGTACCAAGTTTGAAAGCAAAAGCTGTCTAGTACTCTCTGGTTTTAACTGGTTCTCTAAATGACATCAAACAAGTGATCTGTTCCTTCTATTGTAACTCTTTCAAGTCCATTGGATGATAAATATAACTAAAAATGTCCAAAGATTGCCTATTTGCTCTTCCTTGACGCACACTTCAGATATGTATCTATCCTCAATATTTATGCAGGTTAATCTAATATCAAAGCTTTCACTCAAATACACTTCTGACATGTAAACACTTCTAGCATCTTGAAATTAATTGCTGAAATCACTATATTAACGCTTCTATGCATGAATAAAATTCAAGGGTTCATTATCGCAATTACTTAAAACGTTGCTGAGGTGAAAAGAATTTTTAGCTGAGTGAATCAAGCCTAAACTAAAGAAAAACTAGCGATTTAAATTTAATTGCAATATCAAGTCGAAAATAGCTCTTGATGGCTTATACTACCACTGATTGGTATGAGTAGCAGGAGGCGATTCACGTCAACCAGTGGTGCTAGCTAACCAGATCAAAGTGATTTAAACACTAGATGGTCTTTTCTCTTATTCAAAAGCCCCGTTCATTGGCAAATCAACAGGTCGAAGATTGAAGCATAAACTTCATTCACTGGTACAGTGTGTGTTGGTGGCATAGCGGTTAGGACGCTTGCCGACCATGTACATGGTCCGGGTTCGATCCCCGGCCACTGGATGCACTTCTTCACCTTGCTAAGCCGTAAATAATGCTGGTAAAGAGGAAAGGTTGGGCATGAGGCTACCAACCCCGTCCCGTAAAAATAAACAGTGCTACAGAAACTTCAAGCCTCTAGCTTGAAGCCCTATGTTCCACTAAGAACTTGAAAGAATTAAACAAAAAAGAGAGACTATTGGAAACCAGAGAACACTAGACATATATTTCGTCCTATTTTCAAGACTCTTAGGCGGTGCTCACCAACTACGTCACCACGAATAGAACCTGAAAGCCTCCGGTTACGAGACAAAACTCGTTGGTGGCAATTCAACCATTTGGGCTGGAATTGAATAAACCTTGAATGTTAACTACATTTCGTAATATAGCGCTTCCTTCATCAGTGCACTTCATCTTCATTGACATGGTGGACTCCATTGGTGGACATGAACTCCAATGTTCCCACTACAGCATCAGAAGATCCACCAAGTTGCCATCAGTTAGCTGGCGATTGATATATAGATAGTAGTAGTAACTATAATATGATTTACTTTGTTTAAATTGTCGCATAATTCGAACAAGCTGATCACAGATGTACATTTCATAGGAATATTATATTAAAAGCAATAAAATGTTAAGAGGCCAAGTTAAAAGACCCAAAATTGATGATCATAACAAACATTGAAGATCAAGAAGAGTTCATATCCAAATTTACCTAGGAAGGTTCAATGTAAACATATTAGTGTGGCTAAAACATTCCTAGCTGCTAAGGCTTCTGGACTATGTTAAACTTTAAGCACCACTAACTACCAATGGAGTACAACCGCATTAATGACCTTGATATGCTCACTGGGCAAGTTAGTGAAACCTAGCAAATATTGTTGTCATCATCAATTAAATATGCTCATCGAAGTGTTAGTTTATTAAATAGGATATCTGGAAAGTTTCAGTTTAGGTGTGGGAAAGATTAAGGTACACTTTAGGCCAAGGACAACTAAGTAAGGCGACATTGGGGCTGGTTTGAGTTAGTTTAAGGGGTTAGGTTCAAGAAAGATCAGCGTTAGAAGACCTAATTAATTATATGCATAAAATGTGGTTAAATTGATCTGTTGATATATGAATAGAACTTGTGAACTAAGGCAGACTATACTTCCATTGTGAGTAAAATTTGTTTTGATAAACTTTCCGGGTGTTATACTGTAATATTTACTGTTGACGTTTAGAGCACAATTTACTACTCAGTAAATATTATTGTATAACACTATTAAACTTTATCAAAATAAATTTTACCCACAATGGAATAACACTCTGTTGATACTCCAGCCTAAAAATGAGAGCTAATTTTATCACATGTGAGAGGAATGTATCCTCTCTAACACTTTTCTATAGTTTTTATGCATTCTTTTTCATAAATATGCGTATTCCACACACAAAAATGCCTCTTTCACGTGATTGGTGCGTTCAAGGTAATTTGTTGATTGACAGTTGGTTAAAGTTGCCTAAAGTTTAACTTTGACGGCTTCTGAAAGCTTCAGGATGTATCTCTGTAGATTTTGTGGAAGAGTTTGAAAACCGGCTTACATACATTCAACTTTATACTTTGTTTCACAACTGAGGAGTTTGAACGACTGGTTCTAACACACCTATGTTCCAGTGACTCAACTGTCTTCTGAAATCACCCAGGGATGTGTTCTGTGTCTTCGTTATTTCCAGTAAAGACTCATGTGAAATGCGTGTATGTATGTATGTGTGTGTAGTCAGCTTATTAGAAATGCATTACATTGTATAATTCAGATAAATTACGTCCTATTGTTTTATTCGATATTAAACATTTTAATGCATATAAAACCCTATTATAATAGATAATGTAATGAATTTTATTGCGTTCGACCAAATTTTGCTTGCGAACTTTAACTTAATTTTCGTAATTTGGAATTCTGTCAAAAGAGTGGGAAAGTGAGATGGTCCACAGTCATGCATGTCTTTATTTTACTTCATTTCATAGTTTAGTTTACATCAGGCTGTCCTATTTCGCAGAGAGATATCTTATGAGTCCGAGTGAAGGCAGCTTATAATCCACCCTCGTACAGCTATCACTTAAGGCCATTTATTGTCTTTTAATTTCAAATAAAATCATGCACTGGTATCAGTCAGCGTATCATTGAAAATCAGGAAATACTTGACAGGTGTATAGTGCTTATTTGAGATTATTCATCAGTATGCATCCATGACGCCACCAGGCATCAAACTCAAGATCTTCAGGTTACGAGGCGAGCTCAGTGACCATTGGGTCACTGAGACTAAATCCAGTCGTGGGCTGATGAATTGTAACTTCTACTGATTCGCGAGTTTTAGTTCCAGCTGATGTCATCTAGTAGTATTTGTCCTTACACCCAACTGGACGGACCCCACTATTCACCAGTTCTGATTAGAACACCAGGCTTCTTCGTCCTATAGTCAGCCACTATTGGGCACTAGATTCATTTTAAAGTGTTAGTTTGTGACCATTTGGTCGGTTTCAAGTCTGATCACTGATTGATATCAGTCCTCTTTGGTGATATTAGATAATTAGAGGTGATGGACAGGAAGCCTCGCTTGACCTAGTTTTCGTGCTAGTTGGTACTTACCAGTCAGCAAGGCGTATCTGCAACCTTGAAGGAACTCATATCCCTTCTGAGATTCGAACTAGTGTTCAATCAAAATACCCACCACAGTCCTACAGGAGGTCAGTCGTAAGTCCGAATAGCTCAGTGGTAACGTCTCTGACTGCAGCTGGCACTGGGTGACGCGGGTTCGAGTCTCAGAAGGGGGCATGAGTTCCTTCAAGATTGCAGATACGCCTTGCTGATTGGTGAGTGCCAACTAGCACGAAACCTAGGCTCAAGGCTTCCTGCTGATTACCTTGAGCGCGCTTTTCGACTATTACGCTACATTTTGGTCATAAATAAAATCTCTTATTACTCTAAAATTTTATGCAAAGTGTTTGCGGAAATTATCACAATTATTAACCTTTCGAACACTGAATCCAAAAAATACAATCTTATTGACAGATAATACACATAACTCACTGTTTGGATTTGTGGAATTTTTAAACATAAACACATCTATAATTGTATATATTGTTGGATTTATATGTTCAAGTTGCTCCAAGTCAGTGAGTTTATGGTTAAGATATCATTTTAGTTAACTGTACTGAACTATATTGCATGTTGTCTTATTGTATAGTTGTCGTCGCTTTTTGCCCTTTTTTCTGTGAACTGTTTCCTTTGTTGATGTTGTTCTCATTGTTTGTCCGTTATTTTCTGATTTTGAGGGGAGCAACCCAAAAAGTTGCTTCTCTCTAAACTTTTACTTAATGTAATCATTCTTTTCTCAGGCGTGAGGCTAGCAACCCCACCCTGTAAACAAAAATTGCTAAAGAAACTTCAGTATGTTGAACCTCCTTGCACCAAAAGAAAAAGTCTGTGTAGGAACATGGAACGTCCGAACTATGTACGAGACTGGGAAAGCTGCCCAGATCGCCAACGAGATGAAAAGATACGGAATACAAGTGCTGGGAATATGTGAGAGCAGATGGAATGGGAGTGGACTCACCAAATTGTCAACAGGTGAGTCAGTGATCTACTCCGGTCACCCAGAAGATAACCACACGCACACCGAGGGCGTGGCTATCATGATGTCACCAACGGCAACGAAAGCCCTGATACAATGGGAGGCGATTTCGTCCAGGATAATGACCGCCAGGTTCAACTCCAAAGGAAGGAAAGTGTCAATCATACAATGTTATGCACCCACAAACAACGCAGACCTCGAGAAGAAAGAAGAATTCTACAGGCAACTACAGGCAACAATGGACAATACTCCAGCTGGCGACATGAAAATACTAATGGGAGACATGAACGCCAAACTGGGACCAGACAATACGGGAAGGGAACTCATCATGGGTAGAGAAGCTCTAGGAGAAATGAATGAAAACGGAGAACTCTTCGCCGACTTCTGCGCCTTCAACGAACTGGTGATTGGTGGCAGTGTATACAAGCACAAAGATATCCACAAGGCTACATGGGTGTCACCAGACGGGCAAACCAAAAACCAAATCGACTTCATCTCAATCTCAAGGAAGTGGAGGCGCAGCCTACTGGACACAAAAGCAAGAAGAGGAGCAGACGTTGGCTCAGACCACTATCTCGTACAAGGGACAATCCAAATCAAATTAAAAGCTTTCAGGGAATCAGGAGCTGCAGATAGACCACAAGCCAAGTTCAACACTCAAAAGCTGAAGGACCAGGCTACAAAGGACATCTTCATTGCAAGCATAAAGGACAAAGCCGAGACACAAATCAACACTAGCGAAGAGGTCGGCGTTGAAAAGCACTGGAACAACTTGAAAACGGTGTGGAGCCAAACCTGCATAGAAATTCTAGGCAGAAAAAAGAGACAGGACAAACAGTGGCTCACTACGGACACTTGGAAACTAATAGAAGAGAGAAGGACAGTGAAGCAAAAGATTATCCAGTGCACGGACGAGCAACAAAAACAGGAGCTGAATGCAAGCTACAATACACTGAACAAAAGAGTGAAGAAAAGTGCCAGGGAAGACAAAAGAAAATATTATGAAACCATGGCAAACGAAGCAGAACAAGCTGCAGGCAAAGGAGACCTCGCCACACTCTACCAAACAACTAGGAACCTTTCGGGCAAACGTTCGACACAGATTAAGCC
This sequence comes from Trichobilharzia regenti, assembly GCA_944472135.2. Classification (NCBI taxonomy): domain Eukaryota; kingdom Metazoa; phylum Platyhelminthes; class Trematoda; order Strigeidida; family Schistosomatidae; genus Trichobilharzia; species Trichobilharzia regenti. The sequence continues at coordinate 8,895,225 of OX235270.1, forward strand.
AATAAAGGACGACAATGGAAAGTCAATCACCAAAGAGGTGGAACAGAGAAAGCACTGGGTTGAACACTTCAAAAGACTTCTAAATCGTCCGCCACCTACAACACGTCCAGCAATACCAACAACGGAAGCAGAACTACCAGTGAACACTGACCCCCCGACGAAATCAGAAGTCCTGAATGCAATCAAGATGCTTAAAACTGGGAAAACACCGGGACCAGATGGAATCCCAGCAGAGGCTTTGAAAATAGACCCAGAGACAACAGCGGACTTGATGACACCACTACTGGAGAAGGTGTGGAAAGAGGGCAAAGTACCCGAGGATTGGAAGAACAGTTACTTATTCAAACTTCCAAAGAAAGGAGACTTAAGTCAATGTAAAAACTGGCGTGGAATTATGCTTCTGTCCATTCCAAGCAAGATACTAAGTCGCATCATCCTGGAGAGAATCAAACAAGCCCTAGATGAAAAACTTCGTCCGGAACAGGCTGGATTCAGGAGAAACAAATCATGTATTGATCAAATCGCCACTCTACGGATCATCATTGAACAAAGCTTGGAATGGCAGTCACCTCTCTATCTCAACTTCATCGACTTTGAAAAGGCCTTCGACAGCGTCGATCGAGAGGTCATTTGGAAACTACTTCGCTACTACGGGGTCCCATCGACAATTATACACCTCATCCAACAGTTATACGACAATGCTGCATGCCAAGTAATCCACAACGGGAAACTTACGGAAGCCTTCGAAGTGAGGACGGGAGTGAGGCAAGGCTGTCTACTATCACCAATGATCTTCCTGATTGCAATTGATTGGATAATGCGACAGACAACGGCAACCAACGAGGGAACAGGCATAAAATGGACTGACACAAAAGACTTGGAGGATCTGGATTTCGCCGATGATATATGTCTGATTTCCCATAAACTGGAAGATATGCAAGTGAAAAGTAACAAGTTGGCAGAAGAAGCATCAAAGATAGGACTTCACGTGAACATAGATAAAACAGAGATGATGAAGATTCCTAGCCAACATCAACAACAACAACAGACCACAATAAGCATAAATGGGAAGAACCTGAAAGAAACAACCTCCTTCACCTACCTGGGAAGCATCGTCTCAACTACAGGCGGAACTGACGAGGACATCAAAGCCAGAATCGGAAAAGCAAGACAAGCTTTCATTACTCTCAAATCTGTGTGGAGGTCAACAGCACTCAGCATCAAAAATAAGATCCGGATTTTCAACTCCAATGTGAAGTCAGTGCTACTATACGGATCAGAGACTTGGCGAGTCATAAAGAGCATCTCAAACAAACTTCAAACCTTCATTAACAACTGTCTCCGCTCAATACTCAAGATCAGATGGCCAGAAAAGATCAGCAACAGGGATCTCTGGGAGCGAACCAATCAGGAACCGATTGTGAAACAAATAGGCAGAAAGAAATGGAGATGGATTGGCCATACGCTGAGGAAACCATCAAGTGACATCACTAGACAAGCCCTCGAGTGGAACCCGAAAGGGAGGCGGCGAGTTGGTCGTCCAAGGGTGACTTGGAGGAGGTCATGCGAGGAGGAGATGAAAGCATGTGGACAGACCTGGAGCAGGGTGAAAAAGTTGTCAGAAAACCGAAGTCAATGGAGGTGCGCAGCTGAAGCCCTATGTTCCTCTAGGAACTAAAGGATACAATAATAATAATCTAATATCATCAAATCAATGTGCACGGTGATGGCGAGCTAACTAGTGGAATGGCGGGCACATTGCAAGCCTGACTAACAGAATTCAGTCTGCACCAAACAGAGGACTAGACACATCACACTAGTTACTAGTATCCAATCAAAAATCAGTTCTCTTTCGTGATAAAGCCTAATCACATTATCTTAAAGCAATTTTTAGACATTTGTACTTGACATGAAATAAAAACAACGCTATGAGTAAAATAATTCGGAGTAATTGTGTTCAATCTGTGAATAAATGGTGCATAAATGCTCTTCTGGCATTAAAGCCTGTAAACCAGTAGAATAAATGTTGAGGAAATAATACTCTAATATGCTGCAAAAAGAGGCCTCAGTTTTCCATACGAGTGGCCATAGTAAACAAACAAGTAGCCGTATGAGTAACAGTTATACGATACACTAACTCTGATGAATGATTGACTCTGTGATGAATATAACCTAACAATGATAGTCACACTGCTTAACATTTCAAATTGATGCTCCCTATAATCATCGTTGCAAGTACCACTCTAACTCTAAACGTTGTTGTAAATTTCACCCTGAACTTAACCACAACTCTACCTTAACCCAACCCTAACCCTAAGTGTTTTTCAGAGTGAAAATGGCAGCGAAGATTCCGACAAGCATTAATCTATGATACTGAACGGTAGGATTGGTTGGTCCAAGGTCATTTGGCTGTGGTATCTATTCTTTACTCATGTTCATGAAGGTAACTGCTATACGTTTTTAACAGGTTATTTCGACAACTGAACTGAAGAATTATAGATGTGGCATTGGAAGAATGGAATCCCAGCTAAATATCTCTTGATGATTGTAATGAACACTTTCATTTCAGGTAAGTCGAATGAAGAAATGAGCCCAAACCGTTTATGCAGTGTGCAGCGTCAAATCATCGTGAATAATGGCATATTTCTACATTGTTGCTTAACAGCTGTGGGTATTTCTAACTATATGTATTTTGTTGATAAATTTACAGATGCTTTGGTCTCCTCAAAAATTTGACATCTTTACTAATTAAACTTCTGAGTCAGATATCAGGCTTGATCACAAAGCACTAAGATTTAGAGAAATGTCAAAATGCGTAGAGAAACCACGATGTAGCTGAGCAGAGCACTAATCCATGAACAGTGTCATCGTCTTCTCGAGTTCTTACAGCCACAGTGGATATATAGATGCTTGGAATCTGCTGAAATTATATCTGGAACATTCTTGCTTCATTGTCATTAATGCTGGTGTACAGGAACTGGCTAAATAACGAAGTTGCCCGGTGTTCAGGTGAGAAGTCATGGTCAATGGGGCCATCAGGTGTGGTGAGGGAAAAAATACTCGCCGGTAACATTGGCTGGTAGTCGGGCTAGAATTCACAGGCCACTGAGTCTGATCACAGGGGCCGAATGGTCTACGGGCTTGCCTTGTAACTGGAAGGTCCTGGGTTCGAATCTATTTGAGTGTGTCTGCTGAAGGTCTCCAGTTTAGGATGAGGGAGGTGTCCAGTATTCCTCGGTTATCAGTGTTTCTCTAACTGACATCAATCTGTGGTCGAACCTGAATAATTGGGACGATAAACTCAGTAGAATCCGACTGCTGAGCATTCCTGCTTTTAATCAAAACGAAAAACTTATTGTCCCTTTCGTCTCTGATGTAATGAGAAATATCTACTCAACACGATTTGCCTTCGTGTGTGTGTGTGTGTGTGTGCGTGCGTAAGTGTCTCAGATTTGTGAATATTGAGCTTATGCATGTGAATTGATGCAATCACGATATTATGAAAACAGGTTAACACAACTTCGTTTCTCAGTGTTGCTTTTTTGTTGAAAATTGAATTATTCACCTACACATTTCCCTTCTGAATAGAAAAAAAAGCACGTTCTGACGGGAGTGATTTTATTATTGTTAATTACATTGAGTGCATTGTTATGAACGTATTCATTTTTCTGTCTTGTGTCTACTACCTACGTGAATGCTCAATCAATTTAAGTAGTATTCAAATGTAAAAATGAATACATAGAATTTGATTTCCTGATGCATATTTTAAAAAAAAATGTTTACTGATGTGTTTTTTTTAAGGTAGACATTTGTTTTGGCTCTTTCTTCTCTCTCCCTAATGCTTCTTATGATTAATCTACTTTAGAAATCCTCGTCTGTTCAAGTACAGAACTTATGAAAAGCCTGGGGTTATATGACTCGAATGTACCTTAGGCATTCAGAATTGTTTAAAGGACTGAGAATTTTATTTTATTTTTTTTAATTTCGTTAGTATAAGTCAAGTAAAGTTATGTGACGTCACAGTAACAAAACAAAATAGGCGACAACAAATAAACACGGATGCTAACACTACCCAATAACAGATTGTGTCATTGGAAATGCATCAAGAGGGCTTAGATGAATGGTAGTTGTGTTTACGAAAAGCTGAGCTGGAGAATATCAACAATATTTCCGGAATTTTAGAGATGGATTTGTAGCTCAGGTGGGTGATTTAGAATTAGTTGTGTTGTTTAACAAAGCAAGAACCAATCGCCCAACAAATATGCAGGAGAAAGTGTAGATGAATCGGACACTCGCTGAGGAGACCACTGGGTGACATTGCGCGTCAAGCCCTCGAGTTGAAGCAGTTGAAGCCCTATGTTCCACTAGGAACCCAAGGGAGCAATAATAATCTAAGTTGTTTGGTTTAATTGTAAAGCTTTCGTCGTCCCTATTCTAGACAAAATATTCAGCGCAAGTTTTAGCATAAAGCGAACTGATTTAAATTCTCCATAAATGATAGAATTGCGTCTTCGAGTAACCATCTTTGTGAATGGTAGTCGATTTACATCCTTATGGACTTGGATTTTGAACTTTCTTGTCACGTAATGATTTGCTTTCTATTAGTTTGGTAGATTTGGTTTATATTAACATGTTTGTTAATCGCATATTCGCTTAAGTATCAGGCTTCAAGGAATTCTCTGGCACTTTTGATGTTTCCTCTGTTTAAATTTCGACACTATTCGAATTAAATTGATGTCCATAATTATCTACATGCATTGATATGAAAGAATATATATCATGTCTTTTTACCGCTAATTTGTGTTCTTGGATTGTGATTCGAAGAGGACGCCCATTTTGGTCAATGTAATTTCTGTTACAGTTCATACAATTTATTTTGTAAATGGTATTAATTTTATCTTTTTGCCCGTTGGATCTTTCGGTTTGCACAATATCGAATGAAGTGATTGGGCTGGCTTGTATGCTATATCTATTTCAAATGGTCTCAATATTCCAGCTGTAATTTTAGAGATAGCAAGCCTATTCGTGAAAACTATGTACTACTGGTTCGATTCAAATGAATAGTTTTACATCGCTCACATCAACTAGTATCGCTTGCCAGCCAACCAAATCGAAGGGATCTAAACACCGGACTGCTCTTAAACCCGTGTGGAGCCGATCTCATCAGTGGTGTGCCCTGAAATGTGATAAGATTTGCGTATTGATAATTCCATTTATGCAATCACTGGTTCGCTTGACTAGTTACTCAGACGTACAATGGTTAGAACTTATTCAGCCGTTTGAGTTGAGTCTAATTGAGTACAATGCTAACGAGAGAAATGGCAGTCCGGTGTATAGATCGCTTCTTTTACCTGGCTAGTAGGTCCTACTGGTTGATGTCAGTAATATATATATATATATATATATATATATATATAACTATCCATCCCAATCAGTCAGCAGTACATAGTTCTAAGTGATTCGCTTGTCTGCTCTGTCTAATTTTGCTTTCTTTCTCATGATCCATGGGAACAACTTAGATCACTAAACGAGAGTACTAGATGAATAATGGCTGAAACATAACATAAGGATTTCTATAATAAGAATAATTTTGGCACTCCTAGCGTCAGTGGTAAATCTTGGCGATCATTTGAATGTTTAGCAAATGACTGATATTTTCTGCCGCCTAATATGATATAAAATAAATCGGTAAAATGGTGTTTGATGAAGGTGAAAAAGATTATTTTGCATTAGAAGACATTCATTATCTACCACTATTCATACTGCGTTGGACTTACTCTCATAAACTCAACACTTGAGTCTAAAGGATTATCTCGGTGGAACAGAAGTAGAAAATTTTCTTCAGTTGGCAATATTTTCGCCATCTATACAATCAAAAACAAAAAGAGAGTAAACGGAACCAATAACAAAGTAATAATAAGCTGAAGAGTTTTAAATTCAGTATTTTTTCCGCCAACTCTTCCGTTTGAATAATATGCAAATATGGTAACACATATATACGTATGTATATATAAATTGATTTCAAATATTTTGTTTTATTGTAGTCAGTTCGACAAAAGTGCGTCAGTTGAACATATTGAATGCCCATCGCTTACAATGAGTAAAATGGACACAGTCTCTTCATGCCTCAAAATATCCCTCGAGATTAGATAGAAATGCTGTTGACTGGGGAATTTTCTAAAACTTCAGAATATTTAATTAGACAGCTAACGTAAATGCAGTTTCTACGATTTTACACCAGGAATAATATGTCATGACGAAAGCGTTGCGGTTATTATTATTATTAGTGGTGGTCTGTGAAAGATGCTAATGCAATTTCCAACGGAAGTCCACTGCCTTGAGTATTTGTGTTTATTAGACTTAAGATTAGAACGTCTTCTTGAAATGCATACATCTGCATAGAGTCCCTGATTATGGTCGTTAGATTAAAAGTCGTTAGTGTTGTTTTTACGCTTTTAAACTAGAAGACTTGGGCCACAAGAGCCACCACCTCTTGTTCAACGGGTATCGGTTATTATGGGCACGGAGTTCGAGCCTCCGTTGGAGCACTATTAGCCACTGGGGAATGCAACTACATCCAGGTGGCGAGTCTCAAATGGGACGAAATGCGTGTCCTGTATTCCACTGTCGGTCACCACCCACGGAATAACTGGACAAACAGTTCTCAGGATGGGGTTAAAAGTTCCAACTTCATGGAAATGAATTTTAAATCTCCTTGTTTAAGAAATAAAATCGACAGTGTATAAGCGAAAATACAGCCTAATGTTTAGGCCATCTTACTTCAAGCAGGATGAAGTATTACACACTGTTATGGCGCTCCTACTAATCATGTCGGCCAGTAATATACGTCGTATTCATTGGGCTGCTTTAACAAAACACATTATTTTTCCTCTGAACTTCGACTGCAACATAGGGTTCTAAGAGCACATCTTTATTTCACTCTGTTCTTTAGAGGACTGAACTATTACCCAAACTCATTTACTTCCTCACTATACGATTTCATCTATTTCATTCTCAGACCAAGCCTCACCTGCTCTTTCCCATTCGGGTTCTCCTCAAGGACCTGACACACGATATCGCCCAACAATGTCTTCAGTGTATGTCCAATCCAACTGTATTTCCTTCTGCATATTTGTTGGGTGATAGGCTCTTGGTTGGTTACTGATGAGTTCTTGTGGCTTATCCTTTCTGTTCATCCAATCTTCATTATTGATAGAAGTTTGCAGCAAGTTGTAAATGTTTTATGTGGAAGGTCAACTTGAGATAAATTAAGTGGATCATTTGCAAGCTAAACACATGGAGGTGGTAGGTCCACGCAATTCCCTTTCGTAACCGCGGATCACAATATGTGATCCTTACGAAGAAAGAAAACAAAATAGAGTGAACTACTTACTATTAATTACGTGATATAATTAATTGATGACCAATTACGTTGACTGTTTATGATCGTTAGCTAGGTCGAAATGACCTAGACACTGGTTTGATAACCAGCCCACCTCCAATGTACGCAATTAGACTGAGCTCAAACAGTCGAGTCAGGCGATTTCAGGTCTTGAATAGAGTAATGTATGAATGAAAGATATGAGATTCTGTGAATAGCTGGTGATTGCCTAAGTAGCTAGCTAGAATGGCGTGGTTTGATTTTATTCAGCTGTGTGTAAGCTGAATCAGACCGGGTAAACTGCTGATGAACTCGGCCCCTAAGGAGCAAATTAGCCGTGGACTGTTCAATCAACCTGGCAAGCATTACTGTCTGGTGAACGTGCTATTCAGATATTCGTATCATTCACTTGAATATAATATCGTCTTATCTTGGATTAAATTAGTTGAAACAACTCACGGCTCACTACAGGATAGTTCTAGGGACTCAAGAAGGACAGAAAATATTATTTATATTCCAGTTTTTCGTTGTTTTTGGGCCAACTAGTGAGTAAATAAAACTACACATGTGACTAGTTTCCTGATTTTCACAAACAATGTGAAGAATTGAATATTTGCATATCTGCATATTCCTGAAGACAACTTTCAACTGATCAACAACACTACTGTTGGGAAAACATGAAGTTTGCCTACACCGGAGGCATAACACTCCTAACACCCTTTATTCAAAATAATAAATTTGACATTTCCTGTTTAGCAGAAATACAAAATCAACTGAATTACGATATGTTCAGAGATTTCGAGTAGTTAAATTCTACTTCAGGGTTAAAGCATACCTACATGATCAAAACAAGCATCATCAATAATCTGATTGACGCAAAAACACATGTAGCTGTGCGGTCACTTTTTAAGTACAATATTCCGGATTTCATATAAAAATGTTCTGAACACAATTCATTGTTGGATGGATAAAATACAAGGAAAGAATGCCATAGAATCAACATGTCGCCGTAACTTACTTCAGTCAGTTCAATTCGATTATCAGAATTCTCATCGAATGCCTCCATAAATTCCTTTTTCATAACTTCAAGGTCTTCATTCGGTATTGCCTTAACAGAAAAGAGGAAGAAAGGAAAGTGGTACTGAGCAGCTGGAAAGCAAACATGATAAAGTGTATAAAGTGAATCTTTCATTATCGTTCGATGTACTTCCCCAACAAAAGTGTTCACTTCCTGTTCAGTAAAAACTCATGTTCACTTCTAAGTGACACGTAAAAGTATTAGCATGTGGTCCGCGGTTCGATCCTCAGCCAATACACTGCTCTACTTCTCTAAGGCAGTTATACGACTGGGAAAGACAAAAGGTTTGAGATGAGGCTAGCAGTCCCATCCCTTAAAAATAAATACCATTGCTATTGAAACTTCAAGCCTCTAGCTTGAAGCTCTATGTTCTACTCAGAACGTAAGGGAATAAAAGAGCCATACTCTCTTTCCCTTCTCAGTAAGTCGGAACACCTTGGAGCCATAGTAGGAGAGTTCAAAATCCAAGGAGAAACCATATTGTTGTGAAGTACTGATTCTCACACTGAGACATAACTCCTATAACTAACTCTCTCAGAAAAAGTGGTGTCAGCTCCCTCAACTGACTCATTCAAGAGGGGTTTGGACAAGCACAGAAATTTACTAGAAAAGTATTAACATTCATCCGCAAGCCTTCTATCCTCAAACAAAAAATCTGAATCTAAATTCCTACGTTCTAATAATCAACTTCACCTCTACTAGTCTGACCTGTGTAATTAACCTCACCAGCATTACATGATATCGACTACCTAAGGGGACGAATTCTGTCTCTGAGTGAGTTGTTTTGTTTAAATGCCATCCTAATTCTATACCTAGTGAAAGACCTATGTAGAGAGTCTGATGTTCCTTATTTATATGGAAGTATTACAGGGGTTATGAATTCCCTGCTACTTATGTTATTTCTTTTTTTTCATTTCTATTGCTAATCCTATTTCTCATGAATCTCCATACATTTTAGTGGGTATTCGTCTGATGTCAATGTTTAAACCTTCTGGCCTACCAGTAAGTCTCTCGGTTCGATTACACAGACATCTAACTAAACCTCCCTTTACAGATTCTGGATGGAATCAATTACTCTGAGTATTTACTACAATGTATCGAGTTTCGCATAATTCCCCTATCTTGTATTCGGCTAATTTACCAATCTAACATGGCCAACTCACCCTGTTCGTTTTCTAACTCAGAATTGAACTGAATTCCGTCTACTACTGAGTTTGTATGTACGAAAAACTGAGGGATATGTTCAGATTTCAAGACAGTGAATGTGTCATCCACATATCTCCACCATAACCTTGTAGCAGAATTAAACGTTCTAAAAATATTCTTCTATGAATATTTCTGCTTCAACTAGGTATTGTGGTGATCCCACTGCTACCTAAATTGTTTATTTTTATATTTTGTATTTGAAATTCAAATACATTTGAGGTCAAGCATAGCTGAACACTGTTCAGCGCATTCTACCACAGTGCCCAGAATTCTACCCTTATATTAGGGTTGTTGTTATTTATTTACTAATCAGAAATGGAGAATGAGAATTTCGGAATTCAGAGATAACTTGAAATGACAATAATGTTACTCTGATCAGAACGATTTTGAAGTCCACTGAGAAAACAACAGCTGAATAAGCTCGAATAAGCTGGTATTGAACGCTGGGTATATCCTTGGGGCAGTGATTTTTAGACAATCATTGATGCTTAAGTGTCTACGAGCTCGCTTGTCATGTAACCAGAAGATCTTAGGTTCAAATCCTGGCTGTGGGTGTGTACTGATGAACAGGCTTAAACTAGGACGGAACAGTTGTCTGTCAGTGCTCCCAGGTTTTCCAATGATTCTCCAACCGATTTTAGTTCATGATTAGATCCTAAAATCATTGATACATTCATATATATTTTTTGAAACGACAATTTGTCGGCGATGTTTCTTTGGATTGGAATGATTTGATGTGAATCAACTAGTAGTGAGATCGTTGACTTCTGAGCTTAACAACAAAATGAACATTTTCAAAGATTTGACATTAGAATTACAAATTTTTGATGATGTACGAAGGAGAAAAAAGGTCCCACCCGCCAGAAGCTCTATTATGGAACAACTGATCGAATCAGGACACCAAGAATGAACCCACAAAGTAACTGAATTATCATCTACAGAATAAGTGAGAATCTTGTCAAAAGAATAAGAAACAAACTTGTTAAAACCTCAGAAGCAATGATAATTCACATATTAAAGCCTGAACTCTGCATACAGAAGAAGTAGTTGGTTCAGTCATTAAATCTACAGTAGACCTGTGACCTATCTTAACACCAAATATACAATTTTTGTTCCGTCTTTTTCTTGCTTGTTTGCTTCTTAATTGGACGAAGGATTTCATCATGAGCTGAAATCAGTTTAGAGAACCACTGGAAAACCAGCTGGGAGTACTGGACAGCTGTTTCGTCAGTCCAGTTTGGGACTCTTCATTAGTATGCAGCCACCAGGGATATTTAATTGTATAATATTTTCTTCTCCCACACCTTATTAAATCTCCACCCCTTATTACCACTGTTGTCAACTTGACTTTTACTCAGTTTTAATTTTAACTGAGCTCTATTCAACACTGGTCAATTAGTTTACGTTACTCAACCTGCTTACTTAATCTTATTTTAACTTCTAACCATTTAGCAAAATTTGTTGTCTGCAATGTACAATTCTAATGACACATTTTTGAAAATATTCATTTTGTATCTAAGAGAAAATTTACTATAATTATGCGACTGTACGGTTTGAGAATAATATCACCGAAAAGAGGAGTAACTCTTTGCCTTTTCTTTTTTATGATTCAGTGTGAATTTTTAAGTTAAAAAAAAACTTCACGGCATAGCGCGACCGCTAGCCAATGTCTTTGGCGAGTATTTGTCCTCACACCCAACCCGCTGCACCCTACTGGTCACGACTTCCCACTGGAACCCAGGTAACTACCTACCTGAATACGGCCAGTCGCCAGTGAGCATCTCATTGGTATTCAAGTGTTGGTTTGTAGGGATGTCTAACTAATGTCAGCTTATGATGAAATCCTGAAACCAATCTTTCCAGTAGGGTGCAGCGGGTCGGGTGTGAGGACAAATACTCGCCACCGAATACATTGGCTACCGGTCGCGCTATGTCGTGAATTGGTGAAGTTAGAATTCAAGGACCACTGGAACGGGTGCGAGTGGCTTAAAGGTATACGAGCTCGCCTTGTAACCAAAAGGTCCTGGGTTCAAATCCCGGTGGATGCATACTGCTGAAGAGTCCCAAACTAGGATGAAACAGCCGTCTAGTACTCCCTGCAGGTTTTCCAATGGTTCTCTAACTAGTTTAGGCTCATGATGAAATCCTGAAACAAATCAAATCCCTGCAAACCGACACTTAAAAAAAATTAACTATTAAATAGACCGCAGATGAATGAGTTTTAGTAATCCTACATGTATAGTTAACGTTGGTTTTTATTATTATTAATATTATTATTATAAGCGACAACTTAACATTTCCTAAAATTATTCCAGACCGCTTTCACTGTGTTACTTGTTATGTATGTAGATTTATGAAGGCTTCTCTCTCTTCTTTGACTGCCTTAAATAATTCATTTTTTTTGGAATTTTTTTCTTTTGTTTCTGTCCATTTTTTTGAGTCATGCTTACTGAAGTATGACACAGATACAGCTGACTTTTCAGCCTTTGGATCGCTTGAGTACACACTTATGTAGTAGAGTGCAACACGTTTTGTCAATCCTGTTATAAACTTTTTTGTCAGCTGTAAAAGTGATTCAGTTGACATACACTCCCTAAAAATGAAAAAAAGTCATTTTTGTACAGTTTCATTTATTAGTCTAATCTAATTTTATATTATATAACCCTACTTAATCTAATGCTGAATAAACGCTAAACGTCAAACTGAAAAAACACTCTTATGCATACACTGAGATGAAGTTATGTTATTCTAATTAGTTTTTTTTTTTGTATTATTCCAGAACGTGTTTTTTTCTACACTCTATTGCAGATAATATTAACTAAGGCCGAAATTATGACGTCATTTCAGTCATTATGCGCAGTGTCAAACACAGTGTCACAAATTCACCATGAAATTTTGTTTTACTTCACTGGTTAATGGCTATGTGTTCAGTGTATATATATTCGTTGTCATTGGTAACTATATTTGTGTATTATAAGAAAAAAATACATCTACCTATCATGAGAATTTGTCAAAACTTAAAAAAAAAGGAAACTTGAAAATTTGGGAAAAAAAGTTGCCAAAAGAATGAAAAAGAAAATATCCTTGATATAATTTTATTCTCAACTAATGCAAAAAAACAAAACGTCTCGTTTTTACTGTAGAACCTTTCGATTGTGTAAACCATCTGACTGTCTGAATGGATGAAATTTCTAAGAATTTATAATCAGGTAATCTTGTCACTGATTCTGTGGAGTACTTTATCATCATCATCATCATCATCAATTCTTTAGAGTGAACGTCAATATTCTGATGGATTTTACGGAGTGGTACTGCACTAGTCACCGGCTTTATACAGAAGGGGACTGGGAGTTTAGGTGAGCAAGCTGTGGTCTGCAAGGTCCACTAAGTCAGGTAAGAGGAGGACAGTTACTTTCTGATGCCACTGGCTTGTGGAATTCATGGCCTGGCCATTGGATTCGGTCCCATTGGCTTAATAGTCTACAAGCTCGCCTTGTAATCGTAAAGTCCTAGGTTCACTACTGTGAAGAGTCCCAAACTAGAACGAAACAGTTGTCCAGTATTCTCTATTGATTTTCCAACTGGTGTCAACTCGTTATCAAAGCTGTAACTAATCATATCCCTGCAAACCAACAGTTAATCCAAATGTTTATATCAAAGAAAATCCGGAAGATTACTAGTGAAATATTTTTTTTTGCATGCAGTTCAGTCGATATTGTTTTCTATGCAAAAGAAGTACATCAATGAAAGTAGGGATTTATTGAAATGAGAATGAAGAATTTGGTGTTATGTTCTGATCGTTAGTGATAAAACTGTCCACTACTTTTAAACTATATTTCTGTTTAACACTCAATCTAAGAATGCAGAGCTATAAATGCTTACTGCGACTTGAGCTTACATAAATTTCATTTTCATGAATGCATATGATTTATGCTACTCACTGTGTTGACTTGCTTTATTATGCATCCACCTACAGGAGCTTTCTATGGATGGACAAATCGGATGAACAAATCGTTGTATCAACATTTTATCCTGCTGATTTGTATTTGCCTCTTATCTCCTTTATACATCTTCAGTTTCACGTATATGAGACTTTATGTCTGAATATAGATCATACACTAACTACCTAATCTTAATTCATCTGTGTTGTGGATGACATAAGAGTGTTGTTACTTTTGGGAAATAACTCGATTAATACATTGAGTTATTATGATAATCTGACGTCCGTATGTTGGTTTGCTGGGGATTTTCGATCGATGTCAAGTTCATTTCCTAGCGAATTCACATGAGTTAGAAAGTTAAGGAGAAGTGGCATATTTATAGTCCCAGTTTTGGTTTGTTCTCCAATACCCGAAAAAAGTCCTTATCAATTTCATAAAGACATACAAAACATTAGAATTCCTGAGATATTAAATTTTAAATCCATAGCTGAATTTTGTACTGCTGCCTAAAATGGATTAAATTTCTGTTGCTGACTGTTTCAGTTAATCGAATGAAGAGCAAAGTGTTTAGCAAAGAGTCATATATTCGATGAATTCATTCACTTGCTGTGCACAGTCACAGTTTAACATGAATTAGGGTTGGGATGGAAAACCATGATTTATGTACACAAAAGAAAATCCTCCATGCCCACCTATTTCCTTGAGTATAATTCCAAGCTCAACCATTGTCAATATTTCTTTGTTATTACTACTTTGTGCACTTTCTGTATGACATTAGTTAAAAAATCATTTTCATTGACTAAGCTTCACCTAGTACATAATTGATTTTAATACTTGTCTCATGGCATGTCGTTATATTAACATTTTCCATACCGTACAACGGTAGTCTAGCATTAGTTGTCTTCATTCCCCTAATTACGATTTGACCATCCATAACTGTTTGGAAATATTTTGATCATGTAAACAATACTCTGAACTAGTTTTTACTCCTTTTCTATGCACACACAGGCATACAAAAATTATATATATATGTAGTCGGGGCCGAAGGGAGACTCTTAGCTGTACTAGTTGTTCTCATTTTCATGATTAGATGGGTGCATTTCCTAAATTCTTCAGTTTGGTCGTAAAGCAGCTTTTCACCTACAAATCGCCTATGCGTCCTGCTTACTGCAGTACCAAAATGTAATTAAATTATTGCAGAGAAATAAACATACTGAGAGAGAAAAAGTTCACTAGTTGCATCTCATCTTTTCAAGGCAGAAAACTCGAACATTTAGAAGAGAATCAAAGCAACATATACCTGTTTTTCCGAAGTGCAAGCTGTTGGAAATAAACTAATTTTTGAAAGTGTTACAGAATAAAAATCCGCTTGCCTTTGATGTATCACATGACTGGTGCATATTTCTTACACTGAATAATTTAAACTGTTGAGGTATGCCCACACGTCGGTGGTATAGCGGTTAGGACGCTCGCCGACTATGCACATGGTCCGGGGTTCGATACCCGGCTACTGGATGCACTCCTTTGCCTCGTTAAGCCAGAAAAAAAGTGCTCGTAAAGAGGAAAGGTTGGTAATGAGGCTAGCAACCCCATCCTGTAAAATTAAACACTTCTACAGAAACCTCAAGCCCCTATGTTCCACTGGGGAACGTGAAGGAAAAAATTTGAGGCATGCCCTACTGAAAATATTTGTCAGCAGTATATTAAAGGCGCTTTATCTACCTTTTTTTGTAGAATATCCAAGTGAAATAATAATCTACAGTATATCATTTGACCGAATTTCGTTCTATCCACAATATACTTCTACCCGTTCCAAGTTGCATAGTGAAAGTAATTTAGAACTATCTGAAGGTATAGATTGTCTTTCGAACATGTAAGTATTTGGTTAAAACACCGCACAAGCACTTTAATTCGAAGTATTATGCTCTTTGGAAAATTAGGTAGACCAATGATTTGAATAGGCTACCATGTATGCCTACATTAGCAAATTTGCAAGCAAGACATGACATGTGTGACCAATACTCTCTTCAGCATACCATATTGACTGGCGTAAACTTGCAAAGAATGAAGTTTGTTCTGACCAGAAGGAAAGGTTTTCATTTTACGCGTCTTTGAAGTACTAAACATTCACTTGTATAGTCGATATTCATTGGCTGGTAGTTGCCCTTTGCCGTGAATTGGCAGAACTTAGAATCTATGAGCCATTGGATCGCCTAGTGTTCTACCAGCCCGCCTGGGTTCCGACCTCGATGGATGAGTGCTGCTGAATTTTTCCGAATTAGGCTGATGAGACGGCTGTCCAGTACTCTTAGCTGGCTTTCAACTGCCCTCCAACGGATTTCATTATGAGATGAAATCCTGAAACCTATCAAATCCCTGAAAACCAACACCTAGATATTCATTCTGTAGTATTTTTGAACTATGTTATGTAGTTTCTAAAAGCTAAGTAATCTTTTATTGTGATGTGGTTCAGTCCAATTGTAGCAGATACATATTAGTCTATAATTTGTCTTACCGCTTAGTCAACTGAAGATAGTGTACAAAGAGAAGGCCCTATTGTATAACCAACATCCAAATCTAAAATTAGAATTACTACATTAGAAAAGAAATTTAAAGGTAAACAAACCCTTTTTTCTAATTTTAACTCCGGAAGGCGTCTGAATACCTTTCAGATATCGTCAGTCGGATGACTGACAACGGATTTGATGTTTCTCAGTACTATGGGCTTATTTCTGAGTTAGTCTTTGTTAATGCAAAGTCAAAATCTTAGAGATTTTGTTTGGATAACTTGGAGGAAATTTGATTATTGTCCTACCTAGTTTTTATACGAACTGATTCATATGTCAAGTAGGTATGATAGATGACATTTATTTGACATATGTATTTAAGCGGTGGAATTCTCTCCTACGTGCCTAGATGAGCACAAGTATGGGTACTTCTATAACTCTATCATACAGATGGACTATAGGCTGTGTAAAGAATAGCAAAGCCGTACAGATGTTGTACAACTCAGTACGTTTTAACAATGCAAAATGTCTGCTGCAATTTCTAAACCAAAGACCGTAGTACGTGGAAGGATATATTCCGTTTTGATGAATAAGACAACTGCACAGACAACTCCACAATTTCAGCTGTAATATAAGCAATCAACAAACGAGACTATTCTCTGAAAGTTTGTGAAACATCAGTGATACGCCTTTATTGCAATCATTAGTCTGTTGATTCAATAGAGCTAATAACAGATATGGTGAATTGTTACATTGTATCTTAGTTACTATGCTCTTCAATCAACTTGGAAATTTCTGTGTAGCTGTGATCTCTCTTTTCAATATTTTTTTTCGTTATAGCTTGCTTACACACAGTATTTTGGTGTAGCTACTAAATTTTCAGCTTGTGATATCAGTATACAATTGGTGGATGGTGGCTAGCAGTGGAATCCAGGATGCGCATTTCGTCCTAATTGGGACTCGTCAGCCATTGGATGTACCTGCATTTCTCAGTGAGTGATGATGTTCCCACTGAGGCTCGAACCCAGTGCCCATAGTTTCAAACGCCAAAGCGTTATCCACTAGACCACTTGGGCCGCGAGAGCCACCTCTTGTGCAACGGCTCATATATTAATTATTGAATTGAATTTTTGATTTTCCCGCCGACATGTGAACCTGAGACCGAATACTTCGGTCCAATCAATCGACGGGAAAATCAAAAATTCAATTCAATAATTAATATATGACCCGTTGCACAAGAGGTGGCTCTCGTGGCCCAAGTGGTCTAGTGGATAACGCTTTGGCGTTTGAAACTATGGGCACTGGGTTCGAGCCTCAGTGGGAACATCATCACTCACTGAGAAATGCAGGTACATCCAATGGCTGACGAGTCCCAATTAGGACGAAATGCGCATCCTGGATTCCACTGCTAGCCACCATCCACCAATTGTATACAAATCAAATCCCCAGACATCGTCGAAGCATCTGCACAAGAAGCCGACATGTCAACCTGAGACCGAACACTTCGGTCCAATCAATCGACGGGAAAATCAAAAATTCAATTCAATAATTGTGATATCAGTAGCCCAAATTTAGCAAGCCAACCATTTAAGTATTAAGTATGTCGTCCAGAAGAACAATGAGCAAATTCAAATTAAACCATCCAGTTCAGAAAACGTGACTAAGCCAAACTCTTCTCCATTATGCTTGCTCTGATATATTCCGCAAGCTATGCGTTCATAGAATACTTTCATATTAAACAAGACAAGATTGGTTTCTGCCTAATCTACGTTTCAGTTCAATAGAAGCAAGGCAAACTAGTCACTTGCTGGCGTGAAAGTAAACACCGGATATGGAAGGTCTGGTTAATCTGTGAAATTTCAGTACTTTACAACTCCATGAAAGCAACTATATGTACAGTGAAGCACTTTCCGAAAAATCCTTCAGATAAGCCAGAAACTACTACAGATAAAATATATATATATATAAATAATTTAATTTAAAAATAGACTAATCCAAGAGAAACTCACCTCGCTTCCCAACTCCTCTGAAAATACACTGTATATAAATTCACGCAAAAAGTTGTCCAACTCTGAGCCTTCAATGTAACCGTTACCTTGATGAGTAGTTTTCAATACACAAAGAATAAAAAAAGAGAATCAATTTTCTTTATTATTAATTTAGGAAATATAATAAACTTCAATGTGTCTTAATTCATTAATTATGTGTTTCATTATCTGTGTAGACGAAAGCTGTCACTGGTAAATTTTAAATAGAAAAGTTTAAAAGAAACGCACACACACGGACAGTATTAGTGTCATTTTTTACATAAATGAGCTGGTGTACCGTCAAATGCTTCATCAACTCTTCAAAGTAACTTGATTTTGTAAGCTTATACCACATATTATTAGTACGTAATTTCTAGTTTTATCCTTTTAGCTAGTGGGTAGTTTTGGTCATTTCTTAGGGATTTTATAACAAAATGATTTGTCAAACCCTATTGAGTGTTTGAAATAGTAACAAATTACTGAATATCCATTTCATAAAAGTGAATAGCAGTCGATTTTTTAGTAAGTTGTTAAGGTTAAAAGAAAAATGCATCGCTTAAACTGAATAGCGGCAAAGATAACATTTGAAAAAAATATCTCATTTAAAGAACTAGGTAGAAAACTGCTTTTATTTAGAAGAAATAAGCAATGGTTGAGAGTCCGGGGGGGGCGAGGGGAGAAAGACAATGGATACAGTTCTTTCCTGAAGTGAAGTTACGTTGAAAACAAATGCAGGAGACTTTATCTTCACTGTGTATGTTCGCAGAATGCGTTTAACTCTAGAGAGACTAGATGGAACCTTATGAGAAATGATGGCGTGTCACGAGAAGCATTCTCAACACACTACTACAGACTTCTACTGACATCTGCCTTGAATGGTTCCATACTGAAAATCAGATGGCCGATGGAAAGAATTAGCAACAAGAAACTGTGGGATCAAACTAACCAAGAACCTATTGCTTAAGAAATATTCCAGACAAATTCAAGATGGATTTGGCAAGTGCTGAGGAGATCGTCTAATTATATTGTGCACCATACCATTTCTCTAGTGGAATCCGGATAAGAAACGACGAGTACGGTGTGATTTGAGTGTTCTAATGAGGATATTATGCAGGGAGAAGATGAGAGACTGTGAGCGATCGTGTGGCCGGTTAAAGAGGACGAAGTGGGTGTGTGCTATTGAAGCCCTATGTTGCATTCAGAAACCAATGGGACAATAACATAATAATCTTGGAAAATGAGGAAAGATAAACCTCCCTATGCACTAGATGAGCTAGTATTGAGCTTCATATCTATACAGAAAAATGATACCTGAGGAGGTGACATCAGGTTCCATGTGTTCATTTAAAACTAAGAATACAAAAATATGTAGTAGACAACATAAGAATTGTGTAATGTCCATCTGAGCTACAAATTTTCAGCATTCATATCAAAATGTGGATGGGATATTTTGTAGTAGTATGCAGTTGGGGAAAAATAATCTGAATTGTTTACAGTGATTACCCCACGGCCTGTATAAAAAGTGCTTCCCAGTATAATGCTACAGTGCTTTATCTTAGATTGCAGGAAGTCTAGTTGTCTGGACAGGTTTCATATTTCCTTTTCCCAGATGAATTTTACTCCACAGTGCCTTGTAATAAGCATATCGAGGACAAAATCAATACTTGTACGATTCGTAAGCAGGATAAACATTTCATATATATACCAGCAACGGAACAACAGTTTATTATTACTGTTCCCTTGGATTCCCAGTGGAACATAGGGCTTCAACTGCACGTCTCCACTTGCCACTTCTGTTTTCCTTCTGCTGTACTTTTCACCTCCATTCATCTTAGTCCATACTGTTTCAACTCCTCTTCACACGATCTCCTCCATGTCACCCTTGCACTGACGTCCCAGTCGCCGCTTCCCTTTCGGGTTCCACTCGAGAAATGGCCTGGTGCGCGCGCGATGTCACCCAGCGACCTCCTTAGCGATTGTCCAATCCACCTCCACTTTCTCCTGCATATTTGTTGGTTGGCGATTGGCTCTTGTTTTGTTTGTTTGTTTGTTCCCATAGTTTCTTGTCGGTGATTCTTTCCGGCCCAGTCATCTGATCTTCAGTATAGAGAGAAGATAGTTGTTGATAAAGGTCTGATCTTCAACAGGCTGTTGGAAATATTCTCTGTGACCCGCCAAGTTACTGATCCGTATAGAAGAACTGACTAACTTGACGTTTGTATTGAAACTCCTACCGGATTTCGTTGTTGATGCTGGCTGAGTGACGAAGATTTCCAGATTGGTTTCAGGTTGACGAGTGAATGTGTTCCTCGCCTTCCCAATTCTCGCTCGATTTGACATCCTCGTCCGTTCCGACTTCCTGTAGTTGAGACAATGCTCCCTAGATAAGTGAATGAAGTCACCTCTTTCAAATCCCTCCTATTGATGGTGATTCGGAACAACAGTTAGCTTGCTATAATTATCTAATTAAAATATGAAATCAGTGGACTGGAATTTTTACTCAAGGGAAGTTGGATTACTGAATCTTTTATTTGAGAGTAGGTCTTCTCCTTCACATGATAATCTTCGAACCATTGTAAAAGGAATTTACAACTTGTATAAGTTGTAGAGTAATATAGCTGCTTTCACAACGTTCTCCATTACTAGGCCTCAAATGTAATGTTTAGAATTCGATTCGACGATATCAATAGGCAGCGAAATAGCATCATCGTTAGCCGGTATGTCTTTACGTATAATTCAATTTTTTAAGACTTTTGGCGATGTTAGCTTGTGATATGGCTTGCAATTCTTAGTGGCAAACAGCATTTTAGTTCATTTACACTGTTGAATAGTATAGCCTAATAATGCCCACATCATGTCTTAAACAAATATTGTTGAATGACGGGAAGATGCCATTAAAATTAAAGTGTTTGTGACTTCTTGTAATGATAAGTTCTCAGGTGTGCTGTAAAACACTAGCGATTGACTTTAAAAGACATTCAGCATCACATACGCACATAGGGACTGAAGACTAGTAAAATTACATGTATTATATTCAACTCTGCAGAGATTTATGATTAACTGTTTCATAAGCTGTGTGGGTAATATCGTTTCCTGACGTAAAGGGCTATGACTTCTTTAGTGTTTAGAATGCATTCCACACATGATTGAACAAATGTAACTCATCGGTTTATTTCATTTTCGTTTTGTCAATAATTATCATAATGAAGGGTTTTAGGTGACTCCATTTATCTGTTGTTGTCATTATTATTCCCTTTGGTTCCGAGTGGAAAATAGGACCTAAACAGCGCATATCCACTTCGTTCTATTCTCTGACTTCCTCTTTAGCCGGTCCCACGATTGTACGCAGTCTCTCGCCTCCTCCACACACGACCTCCTCCACGTCACCCCTGGACTTACGCCCATTTCGGCCTTTTCCTTTCACCTTCTCCTCGAACGGCTGGGGAGCAAACGGTCACCTAAGAGTGTGTCCGATACATCTGCATTTCCTCATAAATATTCGTTGGGTCGTTGATTATTGGTTTCTTTCTTTCCAGAGTTTCATGTTGCTAATTCTTTAAACAGCCTTTTAATATTTACCACCCAGCCGGAGAACGTAACTGTTGGTGAGTCTTCTTCAGCTTCCAGTTAGAAATGCTTCTAATAATGGGCGCGCGAAGTTTCTGACTCATATTGAAGAAGTGACTGACTTACTTCACATGTGGGTTGAAAACCCGAATCTTCTTAATTGTATTTGTTGAGTGCAGAAGATTTCCTAACTGACTTCAGTGTGATGAAAGCCTGTCTTGCCTTTCCATTACGTGCTGGCTGACTCTGACATCCTCATCCATGCCTTCCTATAGAATACTGAAGGAAGAAACCTCGTTCAAAAATTCTTCCTGTTGATGGTGGGGGTCTTTATTGTTGACCCGAAGTAATTTCTTCACTGCTTCTTCTTCTACCAGTCTGTTGGTTTTCGCCTCTAGGTTTCCAAGTTCAAGTGGCATTAAAAAGATAAACCATCTGCGAAACCATTTATCTTTGCCATTAGTAAAATGTCATCAAGCCTACCAAAGGATAAAATATCCTTACCATGCCCACGCATATCCTCTACTAAACTAGGCTTTTATAATATAGACAGAAAATGTAATCCATGATAATTGTGATGATCACAGAAACAACCTTAATTGTTGCTTAAAAGTGAAGCAGACATGAACACACTTGGACACGGAAACTCATTCACATACATCTAAAAAAATGTATGCATTTTTTGTTTTACATTAAAATGTAAAAGCAGAACAAATTTAGAAACAGTGCCTTTTTTTTCCCTCTTCTAAAGTCCATTTGTATAAATTATTATTATTATTATGATTATTCCTATTTGGCTTTTATATCTCTATCACCTTTCTCCCACTTACCATGGGATTGTTCTCATGACAAAACACATGCAACATAACCACATAGAAATGATGAATAAAAGATATAGCAGAGGTTGTTGTTGTTGTTGTTTTTGTTTTGTTTGTTTGTTTGTTTTTTTTTGCTAACCAGCATATTATATTTGGTTAGTTGGTTTATTAAAAATTCACATGGAAATTTTAAAATATATATATATATATATTTTATAAAAAGGAAGGTCGATAAGTTTCAGTGGGTTTTCTTGCTCCCTCCTTCTATCACTGCCTGTAAAAGTTAAGCCTATATTGACCACATTTATTTTTTGTCAGACGGAAGTTGGTTATTATTAGTGGTATTATTACTGCTACTATTACTATTACTATTACTATTACTACTACTACTACTGAAAAGAGGCTATTTAACATGAGAAAATCAGAAAGGTGACTACTAGAAAGCTCATCCTAAACTAAAGTGTGAGTAGAGCAACTCATTCACATTTTCTTTAAAACTTCCATTAACGATTATGGATGGCTATTGCGAGTGTTAGTTAGGCCAAACAGCTGGTTATTTGTGTTGACTAGAGATAAAAATATCAACATGATAAATAAGTGTTGAATTGGCTAACTAAATTGTCTTAAACTTCATAGAATAAAACTTTCCACAACGCCTTTCTTACACCTCAAGTTGTCAAGACAAGTATGAGATTGTGAACAAAGGCGACCAGTTCAAAAGATTTCTTGTACAAAGTGAACAACTTTAATAATAATAATAATCTGCTTTATTCCAGAAAAAAAAAACAGTGCTTATAATACAAAATGGAATTCTCAGCATTTATCACTATGGAGAGATCGTACTTCTAGGGATCAGTCCTATAGTACGTATCACCAGGACGACAAACAAACTTGACCCTGGCTAGCCAACCGTGATGATGATCTGTGCGGCCTAGTCCCAAGCGTGAAGCGGGTGTGTGGCTGTCCGTCTGGCTGAATGCTTATAGCGTAAGTAAGTGTGGACTCGGCCGCCTCCTTGTTCGATCGTCCAACCGGACTGAGGAGGGTGTGCGAAAGTGTCACCATTCCCATTAGGTATGGAGGAACTGGCCTGTGCTGAGAGGTTGACCATAACCATGGCTTTTATTGCGTGTCGGTGGTATAGCGGTTAGGACGCTCGCCGACCATGCAATCCTTTACCTCGCTAAGCCAGAAGAAAAGTGCTCGTAAAGAGGAAAGGTTGGTAATGAGGCTAGCAACCCCATCCTGTAAAATTAAACACTGCTACAGAAACTTTGAGCCACTAGCCTGAAGCCTTATGTTGCACTGGAAACGTGAAGGAAAAAATCACTATATTACATCTAATTTACTCAAAATACAAATAAAGTTGACCACAGAAATTTGTCCACATTAACAGTAGGAATAATGTCAAAAAGCTGCAAAGTACAAAAAGAGAATAATAACAACAACAGTGGGTTTGTTTCGAACAGTATTGTCAATAGGGTTTAGAAATTTTAGCTTATTATAGAGTATTGAATCTAACGTTCACTTTGATTAGCACGGTGAAGGGAAAGACAAAACAATTATTATACAGCTTAAATGGTGTTTACACTTATGAGAAAATAAGCAAAAATGTGGGAGGATTATAGATATGAGGAGAATAATAACATTGAGGCCTGATGTTATAAGGGTGGAGAAAACTGTTTATTTACCGATGGTTAGCATAAAGTACTTTCCAAATATGATATCGCGGAGTTTTTTTTAAAGTTAGGCGTGACCGCATAAAGTCTTTTGAAATGCCTTCTTCTTGTACTACCTGAGGAGGAGATGCAAGCTGAAAACAAGGGGTGCTATGGTGGATGCTGACAGTTTGACGAAATCCCCATAGCAAATTTATATCATGAAATGAAGTGCCTATCTGATATGTATCCACATATAAATATATATATATTTGTGTGTGTGTGTATGGTGGTCTCTCTTTCTGTTGCTCTCTTAGTCTGTGACCATTTCACTTTGATGAACCTGTCTCCTTTAACAACGTATATTCCCTTATATTATATATAATATGAGTGTTTGTTGACAGTCCGTTGCTTGGTGACATATATCCATATATGGTGGTTGTTGACATGTCTGATATATTTCGCTATGTATATATGGACCGATACTTCATTATAATTAGCCATTCATGTTAAGACTGTCCAATGATTGTTCACACCTTTGTCTGAACATTCATATATATATTTCGTTCTCACAATTTCTGTGACACACTTACACTTACTTACTTTGGTGTGATACCACTATTTGCATTCTCCTTGTGTTTGGAAATAGAAGTATCATCCCAAACCTAGTGGTCTTCTGATTTCCGCCTTCTTGCGTCAGGACTATTAAATTCTCGACCAGTCCATAACAATAATTTAGCGACGAGTACATAACACTATCAACAATGACACGATGTCAACGGTATGGTCCAATAGGATACCACAACTCTCCTAATGACAGTCTTCAGAGTTCTACAAAGTATGACATAGTCTTTATTAAGCAATTCTGGGTGAAGAATAAATACGAATAGATAAGATTCAAGAGTTGACAAACTATAAGAGAAGGAGAGGTTGAGTTATGCCTGAGTACCTTAACTTCTTAATACAAAATGTCAGACAGAATAGTTTACTAGAAATCACTAAGACGTGGAAGACCAGGATAGATGAGAAGAAAGAATTAGTTCAAGATACGCAACTACAGACATGGTTTCTATATCACTATTACCAGTTTCACAACGGTCATGGAAATTAATAGCTTCATTTAACTTTCTTTTACGTTTAAAACTGAAATTAACATTTTGAAAGTGTTTAGTTTAAGATAATTAGACAAAGATCATTCGCTTATTCCTGATAGGGCGTAAACATCAAATGAATAAGTAATACTCTTTATCTGCTTACCACCTGTAACTTCTTGGAAAAGTTTCCTTATATTAGAGGCGTTTCCACTAGGATATGAACTTCTAGTTATATATTGTATTCAACCTCTGCGTAAAATCTTATATCTTTCGTTCAGCTGTAGGACAGTTAAATATCTGGGTAATGATTTTAGTTTTGGTGTAAAATATGTTTTCTATAATGATCAAAATCAAATTTATTTCATTTTTAATGTTGGTTCGAAGTGAAATCAAGGATTTATAACTTGTCAAGGGGATGTATAATCAACTACCCCGCATGTTTTCTCAGTTCACTTTCTGACAGACGCACTGCTAAACCTTCCTTAATTCGGTGAAGAGGGAAGGTTTGGCTTGAAGAGAGCAGTCCGACGCCACTAAAACACGCCACTACTGAAACTTCAAAACTCAAGCTTAAAGACCTATTTCTCATTCCGAACGAAAAAGAAACGAAATAGATGATGGATATATTTCCTCTTTAGTGAGAGATGGTCTTCCTAATGAGAGTAGAACCAAGTGCCTATTGCTCCGAAAGGCAGAGAGTTTCGCACTAGATTACTGAACCACGACAACAAACTCTTGTGCAACATCTATGATCTGAAATTATTCATGTGCTTTACTGGTGATTTTAATAGATGAAATTTACCAGCTGCGCTCTGTCATATTTTCTTCTATGAATGGACACCTCGATATTACCACAGTTACTGACAGGAAGTTACTTGTTCGGTGGACAGAATTGGCGTTCTGCATTCCACTGTTAGCTACTGTCAAACAAGTATTATTGATTGAATAATCATGGTAATATTGGGGCATCCAATAATATCAAATAAAAAGCCCAAGTACTCGCAAATAATCCAAATAAAGTAGATGTCTTCAGAAAAATGAGGGGACTACAATAACTACAGTCAGTGGGCTTACTAAATAACTTAGTTTTATGAAAGGCAGTTAATACTGAGTGATACATTTTGAACGGTCTGCTTTAGCACAGCATGTAACACTAAGTGTTCAAGACAGACATAATAAGATTATTTGTTTAAGAGTGCGAAGCATTACAAATATGTTGAATCGGCAAAATTAGATGAGAAAATATTTTACTAATGACAAGTGAAACAGAAATAATCTTGGGTGTGATCTTTGGTAGAATTATGTTTTCAAGTCTTTGCATCACTGCTTCTGCAATCAAACCTGATATTGGCGATCCCATGGGTGTTCCTTTGATTTGTTCATATATTAGGCCGTTGAACTGGAAGTATATTGTTAGGCATGGAATGCATAAACCTATGCCTAACGACATACTTCCAATTCAACGGCCAAATATATGAATAAGTCAAAGCAACACCCATGGGATCGCCAATATCAGGTTTGATTGCAGAAGCAGTGATGCAAAGACTTGAAAACATAATTCTACCAAAGATCAAACCCAAGATTTGGATACGCTACGTCGACGACACATTTGTAATAATCAAAAGAAACGAGTTAGATAAACTCACTACTTAATAAACAACGTCTTCAACGACATCAAATTCACAAGAGAGGAGGAATCCGAGAACAAAATACCATTTTTGGACGTCTTAGTCAAGCGAACAACCACAGGGAAATTAGAAACTCAAGTTTATAGGAAATCAGCTCACACAGACCAAATCCTGAATTACAATAGCAACAACCCAATAACACACAAAAGGAATTGCATACAAACACTGTTCAAGAGGGCCAGCCAGTCAGGACTCATTGCAGCACTCCCACTTTAGGGAAAATTGAAGAAAAATATCTCATGGACGTCTTCCAAAAGAATGGATATTCACGGAATTTCATCAAAAGACATATTCCCCCAAGTCAACCTATCAAAGCAAAAGCCACCAAGGAAAGCACAAAGAAAATCGCCTTACCATACACAAAGGATATCTCAGAAATCACTACAAGACTCTACAAACCTTTAGGAATTGACGTCGTACACAAACCAACAAAGTCGCTTCACTCAATTCTATGTCAACCAAAAGACTCAACAGCGAAAGAAGATAAAACCAACATCATCTACAAAATAAATTGTAACAACTGCGAAAAACACTACATTGGCCAAAGTGGACGTCCCGTTCGTCTTCGTATCCAGGATCATAAGCTAGCCGTCAAAAGACATGATATCCACTCCCTCATATCACTACACACAGACAACCACGGACATCAATTCGACTGGGAAAACCGGCGTTCAAATATTACACAGAGGAAACAACAAGAATGCTAGAGAATTTTTAGAAGCTTGGCTGACATTCCAGTGAATCATCAGTCAATAGACACATAGAGATAGACAAAACTTATCAACCGATAAGAAAGAAACTTCACACACAAAGGGTCAAAGTTCAGGTCAATGAAACAGTCAGTTCCAATATCGATACAAGTAACCTAGAAGGTGTGAAAACACACAAAACCAACCAATCACGTCCATGGTCACCAGAAGAGATGATTAATAAGCTCGTGGAGAAATCTAAAAGGTCACTTCAAATTGAAGTATGCGCTGAAGATGTCGCCTAGTAGGGTGATGAAAGCTTCGCAAATTAACTATCCAGCCAGCTCAGAGAACACAACCACCTCAAAAAGGTGAAACAACTGTTTAGTACCCCACGATTTTCAACAGTTCTCAAGCTGATGTCAATTCGTGATGAAAAATGGATATCGCAGTAGTTCCAGAACGACATATTAACTCCAGTAAATTATTTTGTAGAATATTTCCTCTATCGTTTTTTAATATATACCTTTCTAAAACAAATGCCTTCCTTAATAACTTAAAATTTATAAATAGTTGCTAAATTTCTATAGCTTCCAAGCTGAGTCATCAAATAACATCGCTGAGAGGTAAACTGAAGTTGTGATCACAGTGGGGTCAAATAGGTAGAGTGTGAAGACAGATACTTACTGATGACATTGGCTAAAGTATTGTAAATTAACAGAAGTTAGAAGTTATGGGCTATTCGAGCCCATCCCAGCTGCTGATAAGTCAGTGGACTCGACTGATAACTTGAAGATCCTAGGATATATCCCTGGGGGGGATCACGGGTACTGAAGCAGAATAATTGACTGCAAAGTAACTTCTGAAAAATTTGTATACAATACTGATGCTTATCTCGATATTTACCTCTACTTCTGTGTAATAATGAACTGTTGTTGACAACGTGGTTCTTTGAACTTGGCATTTGTTCGAATGAATTCAAGGTTATCCTGTGGGGGGCTATTTAACTTTGGATTGTCACCGGAGAAAGTGTCTGATGTGTCTAATTCTTGCCATCAGAATTTTGATCCCACATTGATGGGAATATTCTATCTGATTCTCAGATATTTTGTATGTTTGTTTTTCGATCAATTAATTTCGTTGTACAGTAACTATTTTGTACATGAGAATCTCTTGAACTGCGTTGCTGCCCAAAAGCATTGTTGATATAATTTGGCCTCTCAGATGTTATTGCTGTTTAACTGTGCCACAGATTTTATGGTATGTAAATGTCTTTTTGCTAGCGTCAGGATATTCTAGGTCTGCGAGTTACTCATAGAAGAACGCAACGACCGGTTTCCTGTGTTCGGACTAAAATACTTGACTTTTAGTCTTTACAGGTGTGTACTGCCGAGAAGTTCAAAACCGGGACGAAACAATCGTCCAGGAGTCCCTGGTTTTCGAAGGTCCTCCAACTGATTTCGCTTCATGTTCTAATTTTAAACCAATAGAATTCGTAGCCAACCAATAAGACTTTAAAATCATCTATCCAAACGAATCAGCGAACACTTACCTTCATGGTTTTAAAGGGGGAAGGAAGATCCCCCCGCCACAGCTCTATCCTAGAACACTTGATCGAATCCGGACACCAAGCAAACCCACAAAACAACTTCTCAGTTATTTACACAATACGTGGGAATCTCGCCAAAAGAGTACGAATTAAACTTCTTCAAACTGCAGAAGCAATGGCAATTCACATATTGAATCCTGAACTCTGCATACAAAAGAAGTTTGTTCAGTCACTAAATCTACAATGGTCCTGATCTATCTAAACACCAAATACGTAATTTTGTCTTACCTCTTTCTTCTTTGTTTGTCTATTTCTTAACTGCATTATTTTCTATCCCCACCCTCTATTAAATCTCTACGCTCATGACGACTATTGCTAACTCGATTTTCGTTTATTTTTAAGTGAATTCTGCTCAGCTTATTAACTTAAATCTCATTCATTTTTTTCATTGAACCCTATCAATTAGATTACGTCACCCAACCTACTTTTGTAACTTTATTTTAGTTTCTAACCGATTAACGCCTTCTAAATTATGTAATTTGTTTGTCAAAAATTAACAATTGCATTAACACATCTTTGGAAATATTCCTTTTGTTGACAAGACAAATTACTATAAATTTGCGATTTGTACAGCTTGAGAATGATATCGCCGAAAAGAGTAACTCTTTGCTGAACACCTTTTCTTTTCCAATCTATCACTGTTAAAACTTGTATTCTTGATAAACTGTTAAACTCTCAATAACGACCTAGTTGTACTTAAATCTTGCTAATTTCAGTTCGTCTTCTCTCCGTTTCTTCTTCACATATCCACATGCAAAATATCCACTAGAATTTAGCACTCCATCAAATATAAAGAAGTAATGAGAAAAAGAGAAAGTATAAGGCAGTTATAATATTCTGTAGAATTCTTATCAGCATCTGTGAATATGCTGTTCACTTTAGTCTTCACAGAATTCAAGTGTTCGAAAATATTTTAACCAAGGTTGGTTTGGTTAAGTAAATACTTCAGAATTTTGGTTTAAACTTTGTAAAACTAGCGTGAATAAACAATTGTCGTAATGAATGAATGAATGGCAGTAGAAATCACTTCAACTCTGTAGCCTGAATAAACCTGTTTTGTGTGTGTGTGTGTGTGTGTGTGTGTGTAATAATCTAATCAAACACTAGTTCTTCACCGTTCTTCCATTGTCGCTTATAAGTAAGCCCTCTTATCTGAAAGCCAACATGCTGATAGATGTATGTATGATCAGTTGTAGCGACAAGTGTTTTATTGAGAATAAATAATTCATTGTTCTCACTGTGTTCATTCACATTATTAGTTGATTTTCCCTAGTTCAAAAGTCCATTTGATGGAGGTATTTTACTGATTGCATTTATACCCCCCCCGCACTTCCCTTCACATTGTGTTCATTTTCTTTACACACATCTGTCTTTCTCAAATGTCAACGATATTTATTAAATGTCCTCACTTTCACAAAAACAAACCTCTCTGTTTTTTTATTATTATTATTATTTGTTTCGTCATTCAATAATAGAATAGGCCATGAATAAAAGTGATTATAGTGAGAGAGAAAGAGAGATGGGGGATGGGTGGCGTAATTGACCACATCTCATTCAAACACCTGTTATAACACATTATGTTATACAGCTCAATTTATCAAGTGTTCACTATGTCGCATAGGCACACACACGCACACACACACACACGTACACACACAACGCATACACATACAGACAAAACCACAAAGTCTCTGTTATATCAACAGCTTATTAAATTCTCTACAAAGAGAGAGTTGAGTAAACGATAGAAAGCAGTTGAAAAGTGTTGTTCGGATACTTTATTTATTTACTTATTTATTCACACTTGTTTATATCTATTGGCGTTAACTTTATTTATATTCTCAAAAGTAAATCTGTTCAGTAATATTCACCAGTGAACATCTACACCGCATATAGCACACACAAGCAGCTAGTTAACAGTTGTGTACACGAGACAAATAGGCTGAGTGATATAAGTGAGTGAATAAGACCTGGCATAGCCGAAGGGGGGAATAATAATAATAAAATAGAATTTTGTCCCAACGGTATTCTAAAAGAAATTCATTTTTACTAATAGTTATACTATGTACCACATAAGTAATCATAATAATAATAATGATAATAATAATGATATTTCAACTGAGATAGAAAGATAGAATTCATTAGAGTCTAAGCCTTAGCGTATTAGGTTAATGACTTGTGTGTTTTCGTTGCATCTGTTTACACTGAGAGAAGAGCGGAACTAATTTGTTTATATTAACGAAAAAATGCGTCATTGTATGTGTTGTGATAAAGTTTACGGGATTAAAACAGAAAAAGTAACAAACATATTTCCAGTCTTGATGTTCACTAAGCTTGTAACATGGCTAGAGAGTTAAACAAACCTATTTCTATATGATAGAGAAGATTTGTAGCTCAGGTGGATGATTTTGATGTGGTCAAATTGAAGTATGCGCTGGAGATGTCACCCAGTAAGATGATGAAAGCTTCGCAAACTAACCATCCAGCTCAGAGAACAAAACCACATCAAAAACCTATTTCTATCTTGGCTACTTTGAAAAAAGAGGCCAGTTCAAAGTAAGCCTTTGTTTCAGTTGTTAAGCATGCAGCGCTATCTGTGCAGTATTTAGTCGTTTTAATCTGTGCATAGTTAACTGTGCGTTTTACTTTTAAGATGGGCTTTGTAATCATATTATAAAGATGTTGGCCTGCTTAAATCCTGGGCTACCAGAATTTCCATCCATCAAAAATGTTTAAACTCTTATTATTATTATTATTATTATTTTAATCGCACAATTATGTCAGATGACCAATACGTGAACTCGCATGCATATTTAATTAGTTTCCCACTAAACGCCATGCAATTTTTCAAGGAAGTGAAGATAAAATGTACAGAATTGGTTCTTTCCTCATATCGCCAGCAGCACTACGACAAACGATGTACTTCAGATTATTGCTTTATATGTAATATTTTGGAACTAAACAAGCTGAAAATTTCTGTACTATCTCTTTACATATTGTCTTAAATAAAGCTTTACTATTGAATTGAATTATTGATTTTCCCGTCGATTGAATTCAATTCAATAATTAATATGACCAGTTGCACAAGAGGTGGCTCTCAAGGCTGAAGTGGTCTAGTGTATAACGCTTTGGCGTTTGAAACTATGGTCACTGGGTTCGAGCCTCAGTGGGAACATCATCACTCACTGAGAAATGCAGGTACATCCAGCTGACGAGTCCCAAATAGGACGAAATGTGCATCCTGGATTCCACTGCTAGCCACCATCCACCAATTGTATAAAGCTTTACTATTATTATTATTATGTTGCCGATAAAAGCGCGTATCTTGAAATTAGGAAAAGTATAGTCAAGGTATTCCTTAAGCTGAGGATGTACAAAAGTTCTATGCAAACTTCGTCACGAAAGGACATAATTTGGAACTAAGGGATAGCACTAGGCACCGATGGTTAGACTGAGAGACTTCAACATACAGGACAAGCACATTTAGCAATCGACCCCAGGATTGTACGCTAAGAGCATATGAATTCAAACTTTATAAATTTTTTCAGTCCCATCCATTTTCATCCATAACTATCTCTGTTTACACCCAACGTATTGGCTTCTTTAGTCACACCTGTTCATAAAATCCTTCAGGAAATCCGTCCTGCAGCCAGTGACTAGTACGAAATAATCTTGATAATAATAATAATGGCCTTATTCCAAATAGAACGTCTGATACAGTTTGAAATTTTCAGTATGCTGTACAATATTCCATTTAATTTTTCTCTTTAAACTACATGGTAAGGCGTAGAATAATTAACAAGGCAGTTACATTGATGACAATAATATCAATAAGAATATAATATACCGACAGCTTTTAGTCCCCTTCATGACGTAGTATAATCTTTCTTAAGTAACGCTGGAAAGATTAAGGGGAAGCAATATCGAAGATTGAATATAATACAAGAATTAACAAAGTGTGAAAGTATAGACTGAGTGATACCAGATTATCTCAATGGCTCTTTAACTGATATGCGGTTCATGAAGATGCCTACACTTCAGTTGAGCAAATCGTCATAAACTCAAGACTTACATATAGAATTTCTCTCAGTTAGTTGGAATAGTAAAGTCTTATTTAGGGTGTTTTTTGATGTTCATCGAGGTTCAACATTCTCTTCCAACCTGAAGACTTTTATGGTTGATTAAAAGATTGTGATAGGGCAACTGAACTAAAAATCAAGTTATGCATCACATATCGATATGAAGATTACACAGCATAATCGTTATAAAAACAAAATTTTAAGCATTGCTACTTGTCGTTGGACTTCAGTTGAATATAGAGAAAACAGAGGTGATAAAGATTCCTGGACAACACCAACAGCAACAACAACAATCAGCCAGCATAAATGGGAGGAACCTGAAAGAAACAACCTCCTTCACCTACCCACCTAACTGAAAAGCATCGTTTCAACTACAGGCGAATGGAACTGACGAGGATATCAAAGCCAGAATCGGAAAAGCAAGACAAGCTTTCATTACTCTCAAATCTGTGTGGAGGTCAACAGCACTCACCATCAAAAATAAGATCCGGATTTTCAACTCCAATGTGAAGTCAGTCAGTGCTACTCACTATACGGATCAGAGACTTGGCCAGCGCGTCATACAGAGCATCTCAAAGAAACTACAAACCTTCGCTCAATACTCAAGATCAGATGGCCGGCCAGAAAAGATCAGCAACAGGGATCTCTGGCAATGAGCGAACCAACCAGGAACCGATTGTGAAGCAAATAGGCAGGAAGATGGATGGAAATGGATTGGCCATACGCTGAGGAAACCATCAAGTGAGTGACATCACTAGACAAGCCGTCGCTCGAGTGGAACCCGAAAGGGAAGCGAGTGGCGAGTTGGTCGTCAGTGCAAGGGTCACTTGGAGGTGGTCATGTGAAGAGGAGGTGAAAGCATGTGGGCAGACTTGGAGCAGGGTGAAAAAGTTGCCAGAAAACCGAAGGCAATGAAGACGCGCAGCTGAAGCCGTATGTTCCTCTAAGAATTAAAGGATACAATAATAATAATACTTGTCGTTTGATCGATAGGAATGCCGTTCAAGGAGAGTTTTGCAAGACTCTTTCCCACATTTGAATACCGTCAGGCATATTTTTCTCTCTTCCTCTCTCTTATAATGTACTAGTATTATTTCATGAGGGTTCATATGTTCCCTGTGTCCACGAAGTCTTGCCAAAATAACAATTTTCCCATAAGGATTACTGTGGTTTTATGCTGCTACTGACTACATTCATCAGTAGTACATAAAGAGACGCTCATCGGCACAAAAGATACCATAAAAATCGCGAAGAGATCAATTTAACTTCGAAAAGAGGAAATGAACAACCAGTGAATTGTGTTAGTATATGGAAGACACAAAAATAAGACAAAGAAAGGTATTGCGAACGGCAGAATCGGCACATCACGGTAGATCTGTGCAGATGAATATTTTTTATGTGAGGTGTACATAATTTCCCCTTATGTGTATAACAAATTCCAAATATACATTCTCTTATCAAGTCTCTCGCCTTCTACCGTTACCTTGCTAATACAAATTCAACAGAGGCGTAATTCAGGCTGCAGTCATTTGACATCAAGACTAATAGAATTTTCGAGTATAATATGTGTGATAGTAATCATCTAAGTTGCAGTGAGTGCAGTTTTAAGTTTGAGTGCATTCCACTGACCATTATTAGTAGTTGAATAGCTTTCACGTCAACCAGTAGTGCGGACACCCTAGCCAGATGGAAGTGATTTATACACCGGATGGCCTTTCCGATCATTGGGGTCAGCTATGTACTCAGTTTGACTTAACTCAACCAGCCAAATAAGTTCAAAGCAGCTGAATTCCAGGTAGCTAGCTAAAGAAAATAGGTAATGGGGGAAGTCCAATTCATGGTTTACAAATCGGTGTCTGTAGGAAACTGTAGTGAAATTTCACCT